>OZ020248.1:26113763-26713763 GCA_963971285.1 Astropecten irregularis | reverse complement strand
TTTTTGCACAGTGAGTGCAAGTTCACATTAGTGTACAATTTTGTTGGTCTCGAAGCCGAGACCAGCAAAATTCCGAGACCACATGGGGACGAGACCGAGACCAAGACCGAGACCACAGGGTGGCGAGACCAAGACCGAGACCGAGACCAGGAAAAAGTGGTCTCGAGACCGAGACCGAGACCGAGACCGGTCTCGAGACCTTCAACACTGCACTTTGGCAATGGAATGTACCCTTCTGGCCTGTCAATCAAACTGAGCGCATTGACCAATTGGAGGACGTCTTTTAATCAGGTGACCACGAAAGCCTCGGTCAAACTTGGTCACAGCTGTATGTAAAACACACACATGGGCGGGGCTTAAGAGCAAAGCCGGAACGGTCCATAATACCAAACTTTCGTACTCGGCGAAAACAAAAGCTGAAAACTAGTTGAAAGCAATTTACATCACATGAAATTTGGGCTAGTAAGCAGTGTTTACTCAGCAAACCATTATCATGCTTAGTAAAAACCATGAGAACACAATTTCACTGAGTCTCATGTTAATTACGACTCAATTCTTAATTGAGTTCCACTAATTACTTACGTGATCTCCTGATCCTTGAAGCCCAGACTGGTCATGGTCTTCTTGTCCAGGCTGACTTCTGATGAGTTGGTCAGAACCACTTCAATGAACCTGTCCTTGGCTGGGCTGTCCGGCATGGTTCTCTGGATGTGTTCTCTGTAGTCATTTGTGAAGACGACGGCAAACATGTCGGATTCCTTACCAAGACGGAAGAGCTTGATCTCCTTCTTCTCTCTTAATTCATTCTGCGAGATAATCAGAAAGGGCCAATTTTCATACAGGTCACTTTATAATGGATTTGGGCAATTCCAGCGTAACGGACATGACAATTACACAGTTTTTGCCTTATTCAGAGGATCACAAAGTAGGATTGGCAGTTTGCAAACAACTTTAATTAGGCTTATCAGACACATTTAACTGTCAGTGACATATGTAGTAAATTTAATGTAATTTCATTGAACAGTTGTAGAGAAAATGCACTTCTTGTGACCGTAACGGACATGACAAGTGGCATTTAGTGTCATGTCCGTTACGGTCACATTTTCTCTACAACTGTTCAATGAAATTACATAAAATTTACTACATATGTCACTGATAGTTACATGTGTCTGATAAGCCTAATTAAAATTGTTTGCAAACTGCCAATCCTAATTTGTGATCCTCTGAATAAGGCAAAAACTGTGTAATTGTCATGTCCGTTACGCTGGAATTGCCCATTTCTGAAATGGAACCAAAGCCAGAAGTGGAGTCCAAGCTCAGGCTTCCTAAACCCAGGTCCATACTTCATAATCATAATCCATATGATTATCTAAACATTAAAAATGAAAAGATGACTTCTTGGAGTTAGGAGGGCCTGATGCATTTTGATCCTAGCAGGATCTTTATCGAAGACTAAATGACAAGAGGACAAGTACATGCAAGTTAAGATACACATAAATGGATGGCATCTTCTTACTATTTGCTTGTCCACTGTTGTTTTGCACTTGACAATGCTGTACACCTGTTGCTTGAAGACTATTGGTGGAATACGGTCTTGGAATACCTGGACATTGACCAAGGATCGTAGATACAGCAGAGCTGCTTTGGTATCACTTGGAACATCGCTCCCTGGAATCAAATCATAATCACAGATAATTTAATAACAGTGTAACTGCCTGGTAATAACTATGTAATGTTTTAATTCTCCAACATATGACATAAACAATTTAAGTAATAAGCTGCTGCAAACTGCTCATCAGCCAAATAATGACCTGAAATATATCAAATGCTTTGAGTTGGGAGGGCCTGTAATTTTGATCCTAGCAGGATCTTTCATATTTCTCAAGGGATAAATGACAAGAGGACAAGAACTTGCAAGTAAAGATAAACATTAATGGATGTTCGTGTCCGCTTGTCATTATTTAGCCTTTCAGAATGATCCTGCTGGAATCGAAATGCTAACTCTTAGCATTTATAAATCTATCAGGAAACCAATGAAAATGCAAAGTTATGGCCCTTTTCCAAACCTCGGCTCTGGCTCTGTAATCTTTATGCTGAAAATATAAGTTGCGGTTTTTCATAGAAGCTGAAACTCTGTTTTCCTTTTCAAAACAAAGAATCAACTTCCGAACCGCGGCCAAAAGCCTCTATTGATTTTGACACCCATTATTTCAGAATGGATTTACGAACTTAAGCCGGAGCCAGAGCCAGAGCCTGAGCTGGAGCCGAGGTTTGGAAAAGGACCCATGTACACTGGGTACACAGAATGGAGCAATGAGATACAATCTTTAGATCATTGGTTGAGGGCGATATAACTCAGCCAACATCATTTAATGAATGCCTACGTACATCCAGAAGTAGATACTTACTATTAGTACTTGAACTGCCTGAGGTGTGACTGGTCTGTATGACTTGACTTGGTGCTGCTACTCGGACCCTCTTCACCTGTTTGAAAACATCCGGCACTCTAGATCTCTTCATCATGGCCTCATGCTAGAGTCTGAAATAAAAGACAACAGGTTCTTGTTATTATATTAATTAATGAAGAAATAAATAACCTTCAAATAGCAAGATAAATTTATTAAGAACACCATGTTGAATTTTAGTTGTGATGATCGTAACCCTTGGTCTGACCTGGGGACATATATAATCTAAGGCTTGGCAGACCAAGGGTTACGATCATCGCAACTAATTGAATGCTACCACTATAGTACCAGCAACTTGACACGACATGATCGCATGATATTGATCACCTTTTTTCCTTATCTGTAATCTACATGTAGCTACCTCGCCATTTCCTTTCTAGTTTCACTATCAATTTTGATGGTTTGTTTACATGACAGATTGTTAGTGTTACATCGTTGAATAAAAGGGGGAGTGACAACAAAAGTGGGTGGCGCCCTCCCTGCACACGGATGGATTTGAACTTTTGAAGTACAAGTAAGCATTTCTACCTCCATGATAGTACTTATTGCTGCAGTAACTGTAGCCCATATAAGTTTATATAGGCCTAGTCCTTGTTTACAATACATTTACTAACTCATAACATTACATAACATTGTCGTCAAAAAACACGAGCAAAAAATTTCACACCCCTAAAACGACTGTTAATCGGCGATCTGTGGCATAATACTGGCTCACCCTAGTGCTCCCTGATGTCGTGAAGATGATTCAGAACACATGAAATTTAATTATCATTTCGGATGTCAACAAAAAACGAGCAATGTTGAGCCGAAATTCCCGTAGGCCTACTCACAAATTGCAATTTCTACTAATGTCGAGCCTACATTCGAGTTACGTACGTAGACGTCTGGGGACAATGGAGCAAATAGGTACCAGTCTACTCGGTACATTATGCGACGACTGTTACTTAAAAATATGTGAACAGGTAATAATGTAAATGCATGGCATCGATTTATCTCTATGAAGGCAACAGCCGTCGCAAAATGTACCGAGTAGACTGGTACCCATTTGCTCCATTGTCCCCAGACGTCTACGTACGTAAGTCGAATACAGGACTAGGACTAGGAGCCTATGCAATCTGTTTTTGGTGTGTACGGGAATTTCGGCTAAAATTGCTTGTTTTTGTTGACATCAGAAATGATATTTAATTTTAATATCTTCTGAATGCATCTTAACGACACCGGGGAACACCAGGGTGAGTCATTATGCCACAAATCGCCGAGAAACTGTTATTTGAGGGGTCGGAAATCATGTTCTCGTGTGACTGTGATCGTGTTTTTTAAGTTTAGTTTACTCCTTACCTTGTTTACAATACAGGACCGTCCTGTACTATACCCCTATACACGTCGACAATGTCAGAATTGTAAACAAGGAGTAAACTTATATAGGGCTACAGTTACTGCAGCTACCTGCATGCATGCTAATGCTATTGCTAAACACAAGTTCTCTGTTTATTTTGTTTAGAACTCAAAATCTTGTGAGTTTAAAATGAAGAGAGGGGCTGAGAACTCTGAAGATCGTGGACATCGTGAAGATCAGCGTAATTACAAAAAGAGAAAACCAATCTCATCGGCAGATCCAGAAACATCGAGCCGTTCAGCCCCAAGAACATTGGCAGTCGGGCCCACGTCACATTTCACCGGGAATTTCCCGTTTTTCCGACGACCCTCGGAACTGGGCCATTTTTCCTTGGAGGTTGACAGGAGTTTCTCAAATGATGACCGGCATCTGAAGCAGTATCACCCTCCTGAGCGAGAAACAAAGCTGAGATTGAACCTCAGAGAAGGGTTTGAAACCTTCAACATGCGGGATGACGACGTCAAGGAAAGATTGGATAATATCATGAAATGGATCGTCAGTAACAAGAAGAAATTTCAGAAACCAGAAAGCAAGATTGGAGTACAGTATGGTACAAGCACTACACAGCATGATGCTGACTTCATAGAAACGTAAATGGCATTTCTTTTCACCTCAACTCATTAGTTGCGATGATCGTAACCCTTGGTCATCGCAACTAGTACTGAGCCTTTGTAAATATGCCCCAATTCAACAATGTGCATTTTCTAAACAGGAAATAGTTACAGAATCCAAGTTTGGCCAGCAAGCCCAAAATAAGGTCACATTGTGTGCAGCCCTATATCCATCAAGACCTCTGATTAGCAGACTTAAGCAGACTTTACAGCATTTTGGGAGGTCTACCGGTATACATTTTGGAACCCTTTAGTGCCATATTTTGTGGTATTACAAATTTACAATAATCAATTACTTATATGGATGAAAATAAATGGCATTGCTTGGACAAAGGAGTCCATTTTAATAACGATTAATCTCTATTTCAACAGCTTGGGTGTTGACTTTGTTGCGTGGCGAGGTCACTTCACCAAGTTCCTATGCACACCCTATGAGAACAAGGAAGGATGGGAGATGGCAGTGAGTCTATTTAGAGGAAGCATCTACATCAGCGAAGTAGAGACTGAGGAGAACAGAGAGAGAAGGAAAGGCATGAACTACTGGGAGAAGCTTTGCACGTACGGAGGCTACAAGTTTGAGCAATATCTTACTAGTGGTGAGGATGGATGGTGTACTGTCTCAGGGTGTGAAGTGAAATGTCTATTTGGTTGTATGAAGGAGCGCCCCAAAGCAATTGGAAGAAGATAATTACCTTGATTGTCCTTTGTTTCATTCCAGCCCTGCTGGCGATGCTTTTGTCAAATTTTGTTTGGAGTTGGAAGGGCCTGACGTTTCCATCCTAGCAGGATCTTTATCGAAGGCTATATGACAAAAAGACAAGAAATACTTGTCATATAGCCTTCGATAAAGATCCTGCTAGGATTATTAGAAACGTGTCAGGCCCTGCTCCAAGCATTTTATAAATTTCAGGTCATTGTTTTGGCTAATGAGCAGTTTGCAGCAGTTAATTTCTTTTGTTGGGATGTAATTATAACATTCTGTAGAATTCTGTTGATATTTTGTTGCTACAACAGCTTCGACAAGTTAAAATGAAGTCATTTGCAAGCAGCACCTACTTACAGTGTATGAGTTGATACAATAAGCTTGATAATAAGAACATTACATAGCTTGGATTAGGATTAATGTTTGTGATAATCCACTCGTGTTTTTTAGCGGATGGTAAGACACCTCCAGACACGAGCCAACCAGTCAACAACATCGAGGCTTATTGCTCCGTGATTAGATCGGATCTTGGTCGTTATAAGCTCCTGTACAGTGGAGAGGTGGACTGTTGCCAGCCAGGCTCCAACCTCAAACCGCCTGAGAACTATGTGGAGCTGAAGACAAGCCGGAAGTGGTACACTCAGAAGAACGAGAATAACTTCTACAAGTGCGTATTAAATGTGTAAAAAATGTGTTTAATTCGAGAGAATCTTCTTATTCTGGGCTGTGTGCTTTCCTGCTAGGACTGAGGGACATTTAGGCCGATGTAACGTAAATACTTCATATGTATCAGTAGCCTTTCAGTGGTTTGATAGGCTAGATGTAACACCTTGCTTCTTTCTGCTCATTTTGTGATACAAGGTCAATTGTGTTTATCAAGGATCTTCTCTGGGTTTCTTCTTTGCGTTTTTCAGCTGCCGCGTAATTTTAGTACGTTTCAGTGGAACATTGATCTTGTACATAATAACACAATATCTTGGGTTGAACTTGCAGGTACAAGTTGTTGAAGTGGTGGGCTCAGTCCTTCCTGGTTGGCATTCCAGAAGTCATCTGTGGTTTTCGTGATGACGACGGAGTGGTTCTAGAACTCAAGCATTTTCGAACAATGGAGATGTATAAACAATCCATGGTAAGATGTCTTTACAAAGTGCGAGAGGTCCTGGGTTCGACTCCCGGACAAACCCCCATTTGTCACACCATGGGTCGTCTTTCCCATGGGGGACATCAGTGAAGATTCTTGATTTGTGTGAATTGTAAAGAAAAGCATTGCAATGAGAAAAGCAGTGCATTCTGATGGTTGCTTCACCAAAGTTAACATCGCATATTAAACTTTCAGCATCACAATTCATGGAAAGTGTACACATGAAAGATCTATTATCAGGGATGTGATTTTTCAGGAAAAATACTGATTTTAGGTTTTTTTGGCCTCACTATTATATAGGAAATGTATGATTTTAAGTTTTTTGGACTGTTTTCAGGTTTTTTATGCAAGAACAATCACAGCCCTGAATTATGTATACAATTATCCTATTTATATAAGTTTTTCATGTTTTTATAATGAACTCACATTTGTTAAAGGCTCTGTAGGGTTAACTTTATATTTGTTTATGACTTATGTCAGTTTGCCATCACAAAATAAAATCCAGATTTGACCTTTTTGTGCATTTGACTTTATACTGCGGTTATTAACCCTAACCCTCCTGCATACCGCAATACACCGCAGTTTGGTTTTGGGTTATGCCTGGGTTATGATCCAGTCCCCCTGTGGAGACTGTGGTAGTGTGTGGTAAGCAACTCTTGTCTTGTGTGGTATGTGTAGAGGCCTAGAGGGTTAGGGTTAATATCCAGTCCCCCTGTGGAGACTGTAGTAATGTATGGTAGGTAAGCAGCTCTTGTCTTGTGTGGTAGGTGCAGAGGGTTTGGGTTAATATCCAGTCCCCCTGTGGTAGTGTGTGGTAAGCAGCTCTAGTTTTGTGTGGTATGTGTAGAAGGTTAGGGTTAATATCCAGTCCCCCTGTGGTAGTGTGTGGTAAGCAGCTCTAGTCTTGTGGGGTATGTGTAGAGGGTAAAGTTAAAAATATAAAAAAAAATTTTTTGAAATGTCCTGAATTCCACAATTTTTATTATTTCATTGGTAACATTAATCATCTAAATTCTCACTGTTTAGTCGTAAATTTTGATTATTGAAACCCATTTTTTCTGTGCTCTATTCTCTTTCAGGGATACTGGGATTGTACAGTGTGTTTCAACTTCTTAGAGAAGCTGCTTACATTTATCAAGTCAGTAGCAACCATTGATGATCCCAGGTCAGTGCATAAACTATACATGTCCAGACACATCCCAAGAAAGGGGAAAAAAGACGTTAAGTAACCAAACTTGAGACCACCTGAGTATACGTTTGCCAAATTCTCATGGGATATTTAATGTGTGAACATGATAAAAGATGTATACTTCTACTGTTATATTAAAGGTAATATCACACTTTGTTTTTCGTCAAAGAAATGCAGATTCATGGGCAAAAATATCAAGGAAGATACAGTAACAGTCATCTGTGAAATTTACAGTCACATACGGTGCCCACAGTATTTCTTTAGTCTTGTCACCTTTATTTTCTATTTTTGAAAGATCTTAATTGCTTTTGGTCATTGGAAATATTTAAATGGTATGTTTTTACCATCACCATCTTTATACCCTGTAAGTTATAGGTAAATCTGTGGAGACATCTGGGGCCAATTTCACGGCCCTGCTTAACACAAAAATTTGCTAAGCATGACATTTCTGTCTTAATAAAAGCAGGGTTAACAACTAAATTTCCATGTGTTGTGAATCGCTTGTGATTGTTCTTTGGTTGTTATTCACTGACCATGAATATCAAATGGAATTTTTAACGATGGTTTGTTTTATTGGGCAAGACATTTTTGTGCTAAGCATATTTTTGTGCTTAGCAGCTCCATGAAATTGGCTCCTGAAAATTGGTTAGAGTATGATAGTACCTTTAATCCGAAGTATTTTACATTTACATTACATGTTTATTTGGTTACTAGATCCTTGTAGCCAATTTGCATTCTCATCAAATGCAATGTTTTTTGGGGGCTTATTTTTATTGGAGTATTTTGTGGAATTCTTCATACTGTATAGTAACCATGGTAACATGTCAAATATAAAAAGAAGACCTTGAGGTATTTTTTCTTCAAAATGTTCATGAATTATTGGCATGAATTATGCTAATTGCTTGTTTATTTCTTTCTCTCCAGTGTGGTGTATCTCTTTGAGCGGAGACCAGGCGCAAAGTTTATATCCTACACAGAGCACCGGGGAGCAGAGCACCGGTTCATACCAGAATGGTACACCAAAGCGTTTGTTACCAGTGACAGGGTACCAACCGCAGACACCGAGACAAAGGCCACATAAGACTTGGTCAGGGCGTAGTTTCATCACGAGAATGCAAAATGAGAGTTTGCTTTTGGTGCATTTTACACCCATGCAAAGTCAACTTGCTAGTGTAATGTTATGATGAAAATGTTTGTTCACTGTGCTTAAAGGTAATATCATACTTTGGTTTTTATCAAAGAATTACAGATTCATGGGCAGTAATATCAAGGAAGACAGTAACAGTAGTCTGTGAAATGTTCAGTCCCATATGGTGCCCACTTTTTCAGAAAACAGTGAAAAACGGCCACAGTATTTCTTTTCTCTTTTAATTTTGGTCAGTAGTATTACTCTTTTCTGGATAAATACAGCATTTCAGGCAGAACAATTTTAACGGTATGTTTGTACCATCAACATCTTTATACCCTGTAAGTTATAGGTAAATCTGTGAAGATTTTTGTTTTGGTATGCTACCAAAGTATGATAGCACCTTTAATGTTTGCAAGATGCTATAAACTTGAAATATGAGCACCAAATGAATGTCCAAAGCTTGTTGAATAAACAATGTACACAAAGAGAGGAAAGAAGTGAACACAAGTGCTGTGTGATCAGCAAGAGGTTGACATCTTCAAAAAGGGGTGTGACACCTGTACCAAGATAGGTACAGAGGCACACCCTTTAAAACATATCTATTTTGCATATGAACTTGACATGATGTGGCCAAGCTGCTTGGTTTAGGAAAATTTAAGTAATGCTCATTGCTCAACTGAGAAGTAGAAGTCATTTGTTTTCTTTATCACTTTTAGCTTTTTTCACGATTGGCAGATTCGGGAAACTCCACTTTGCAAATATCGCACCATAGTTCCTCATTATTTTATTATTGTTAAATTGACCAATTACTTGTCTGCTGCCCTCTGTTGGCAAGATAATGTATTCACTATGGGATTTAAAGTTATTTTCAGGAAATTTTTGACACTTTACTGATGGTATTTCTCGTTTCCCATTTCAAACTTGTAGTTTTCATGATCATTTTGCAGCACACAACACAAACTTTGAAATAACGTAATAAATGGATTTTGTAAGCGATGTTTTAAAGATATACTTTGAAAAAAAATTGTTTTTATATATTTAAATAGGGTTATATACTTCTATTTCTGATTTGAAATTGAAAATGAAAGAATAAAGAGGTGACACATGCCATCTTCTTTTTTAGAAATTATTGACGTTTTACTTTATTTATTTGATTTTGTTACAGGCCACAGTGTGATACGACATGAGATTCGGATAGTAATGATGACTTGACATACTGTAACACTTGATTATTTCTAGGCTGCTTTGGACCTAGGTCTGATGCTGATAATTTACTGATTAAGGCACGAAGTACGAACACACTGAGAAGATGAAAGGCAGACTTCAAATTAGGGCTCAAAATTAGGGCTTAAAAAACATGTACTATTATTCTCTCAAAATGTCACAAATCAAGATTGAAAGACTGCCTGAAATCTTTCTCCCAGTTTTTCTTGTTCCTCTCAGATTTCTTCCTAGCTCGCTTACTAAGAGTTGCATTTCTCATCTTCTTTGGTTGTACCGGTCTCTTAACAGCCTTTATGTCAAACGGTCTGAAGTGGGTAACCCTTGCTTTGGCTGTCTCATCCTCTTTATCCATGGCTCCTAATCCTTTACGATCTCGCTTTAACACTGTTTTGACTGGGAATTTCAAGCCAGTGCCCTCGGGTCCCAGACCTGTCTCTTTGTTCCATCCATCTTTCATCATCATCTGGAATCCCACATTGCTCTCTGGGATATAGTACATGGTTGACTGTGGTTTGTGCTGGCAGTTGAATAGATGCACAGTACAAGAGTGGTGTTCACGTTTGGCCGATTCAGGAAACTCCACTTTGCAAACGTCGCACCATAGTTTCTCGTCCTTCCTTCGTTCATGTTGCTGGTGAGTTGTATCAGTTGGATGTATACTTCCTTCAAGCAGCCTGACTATACTCATGTGACCAGCCACCTTGGCAAGATCCAGCGCGCTCTGACCATGTCTGTCCTGGTAACTCTCCCACAAAGCACCTCTCTTGAGAAGCAGAGACACAGCATCCGATTGGCCGCTGAAACTTGCACACATCAAGGCTGTCCAATTAAAGCTGTCCACCTCGTTTACATCAACTGTACTATTATCCAAAAATGAACTCAGGGTTTTGACGTCTCCTTCTTGAGCACTCCTTAGGAAGGCGTGGACATTCCTCACATGATCCTTTCCCGATGATCTATCTTTGGACTGGCTGTGTCTTCTTTTGGCTTTGGCCACCGATGATTTAGTTTTGCGGACAGCATGAAAGCCACGGCCTCCATATTTCCTTTGCTGAGCAGTTGAGGCACATACATTGCTCCCTGATGAGCTCCCCGAAGATATCACGCTCTCGTAAAAAGTCCTGGCCTCCTGTCCTGCTTCAGTTAGGATCGTCTCTCCAGCTGGCTCGCATCCAGAGACTGATTCTCCTGCAACTTTGTCATCTTTAGAAGTTGCCTTCAAGAAGCGAATCCCTTGGAATGCAGGTCTATAAAAGTGATCCTGGGTAGAGGTACCAGCTGATGAAGAAGAATCCATGTCAGTCACCTGAGAAATGATAATTAAAACAATGATGTGACCAAAGACTAAATGGGAAATGGTATTATTATTATTATTATTATTCTGGTTTATTGTAAAAAACAATGCACTTGTAGCCCAAAGGCTAAATTGCTACATCGTGTACAGATAAAAAAAACAAGCTAACGAAATATTTACAAAAACTGGAGTAAAACAATTTACCCAACATGTATATAAATATTATGTAAAATGATATGTATAACAAGAAAAACTGGAGTAAAACAATTTACCTAACATGTATATAAAATACAGATATGTAAAAAGATATATAACAAGAAAAAGTGGAAACGATTACACACAAGGACATAATTTGAAACATGTTGGAATAAAAACTTATGAATGGTTAAGGATACGAACAAAATAAGGTATTGGGCTAAGTTTATATCTGTTTGTATTGCATTTGACTACAGAGAGGTTATTTGAATTTCTTAATTGATATTGCACACTAGAGCTTCTGGTCTGGGGCAACCACTGTCGGAACAAATCCGAAGATTTCAGTTTAGTTGAAAAGTCAATACAAAGACCTTTCCTGCGATCATGAAGAGAGACAAGATTGCACTTCGAAAGAGCATGTTCATAATCTAAGTAACCCTGGCCCAAAATAATTTTAAGGGCACGTTTTTGGATACTCTCTAATTTATTGATATGCACTCTGGTTAGTCCAGCATTCCAGGCAGGTGTAGCATATTCTGTTAGTGGTCGTATATGTCCCTTATACACTGTTAACAAATCATCAAGAGATAAATGGAATTTTTTTAAGAGTTTAAGCATATAAATCTTGTTACTAGCTTTACGATGAATCTGGTCAACATGTTTGTCCCATTTAAGATCAGAACTAATTAAAACACCTAGAATCTTGACACAATCGACAATGTGGAGATCGGTAGAGGAAATGTGTAAAGCAGGGAACTGTGGGATATTTCTCATAAAGCATACAGTCATGCTAGCACATTTATCTGGGTTGATGTTCATGTTATTCTGCACAGCCCATTGACTAAATTGATCTAAAACTGATTGGATGGAATGAGGATCATTTCCTCTACAGCTCTCCACAATAGTCATGTCATCCACGTATTTCAGACTAAGTAACTGACCATTAGTGTTGGCAGAATCATCCAGACACACAGCACTATTAAATTTGGCAAGAAAACCCAATGGACCAAATTTAGTACCTTGCGGTAGTCCACCTTTAAGCACATTAAAATTAGACAAGATATTTTTATACTTAACGCACTGTAATCTCTCAGTCAAAAAACTACAGACCCAGGGAATGACTGATGGACGTGTACCCAACTGAAGTAAATCACATATAACGATGTTGTGATCAATGTGGTCAAATGCCTTACTAAAATCTGTGACAACCAAAGAACTGTGGTTTTTCGGAAGGTCGGCATGAGCAGCTAGGTGATCAACAAGTTTGACTAAATAATGAGATGTTGACACACCCCTCCTATTACCAAACTGATTAGGATCCAAGTTCTGATGAATGTCAGAAATAATCCACTGAACAACAAAGTGCTCAGCCACTTTAGCAAAGTGATCAGTTAGAGAAATTGGGCGGAGCTTATTCCAAGTTGGAGGAGAACTTTTTGGTAAAGGAATAACAATAGCTTTTTTCCACTCATTAGGAACCACTCCTTCACGATACGATGAGTTATAGATGTTTGTCAGAGGTTTGCTTAATTCATAGGCAAATTCACGGATGATCCGTGCTGGAATTCCATCCAAACCACCTGCCTTCCTACAACTAATCTTCTTGAGTTGAGAATATACCTCCCATTCCTGAACATTTGGACAAGGTTCGGGAGAAGGGAGATATGTTGGAAGAGATGACAAATCCATAGGAGTAAGATCATTTCCAACCGAGGTGAAATGCTCATTGATGCTATTAGCAATATCCAGATCACTATCACAATTCGCTCCTGGTGGCGGAATGATTGAAGGATTGGGAGTAGTGCCTGTTGTCATCAATTTTATGGCACGATACCAACCTGCAGGATTGGAAGTTTTAAGTTTTTGAACACGATTGTGGTAATAATTTTTCTTTGCAGAAGCAACCATACGAATGATCTTATTCCGAACGGACTTCCATCTATTATTCACATCAGAAAATAAAGTCTGCCGAATTTTAATTACGGCCTTAATTTCTGCTGTCATCCAGGGTTTATCTTGAACATGTAATTTAATGGTTTTAGTGGGGAAAAACTCACTGATGGCTTTATTTAAAATGTCATAAAAAACGCTACATTTATTTTGGCTGTCTAATGCACTGTAAACCTCTGACCAATCATACTGTGTGATCCATTGACCAAAAAAACGAATTGAAGACTGTTTTATCGGTCTAGTTGTTTTGACATAAGTTTCATTGGTCTTGGTGACATTAGTTTTTGGAAACCACATAATTATATTATGATCACTACGATGAAGTGGCGCCATGATATCAGGAGGTTGATATTGTAAGGAGACATTGGTAATAATCTTATCCAAAATCGCTGAGCCTCTAGTAGGGCAGTTAACCACCTGAACAAATTGACCTGTGGTGAGTTGACTAATATCAAGACGATTCATGTCACCAGCAATAACAATTCCGGCATCAGGGTAGCTAGTAGTGATTTTATCGATAGTTTCTAATAGATGACAGATTAACAGGTCTGCATTAGAATCATTAGGCGGAGAATAAACGACGCAATAATATAAACTGGTTATTGACCGTGGTAAAAAAGGGGGTCTCAATTTGACCCAGACCACCTCCAATTGTTGAGGGATAAAAGTATCATACGTTACTGCATGAAATGAGTCATTAATATAAAATGCCACACCACCACCACAACGACTAGATCTTTCTTTAGAGAAAAGAGAAAAACCCTCAATGTTAATCTGATCAATGGGTGTGTCTTGCTTAAACCATGTTTCAGTAACACAAGCAATTTGTATACTATGATCATGTAAATACGATCTAAATTCGTCAAACTTATTGATTAAAGAACGAGGGTTGCATAGCATCAAACGTGGCATGCACAGTTTACGTGGTGTTTGGATTTGAAGCCTAGGAATTTTAACAAGGTTGGATAAATGAACACCACTATTACTCATGTTTGTAAAGTTACCACCCAGATGAACCTGGTATCTGATAAAATATCATTAAATGTGTCAGAAGAATTAATGCACCATATTCCCTTAAATATTTTAAAGAAAGTTGTTGTGTCTAATATAATGGAAACATTAAAATGAGTGCACATTAAAAAGAGGAAGGAAAACAATTTTCTCCAGAAAATAGACATTGTTGAGGTAGGCCTACCTACCGGCTCATTTTCAAAACTTATTGCAATGCAAGTGAGAAATAATCTAAATTGAAGTGACATAAAACCTACTGAGGCTACTCTAGTCTAATTCTAGTCGATACAAAAGTCCGACTAGGGGCCTACTTCTGTTCTGAGTACTTAAACAACCGAACAGTTGCGATGAGAGTAACCTTTACAATCAGACACATAAAACATGTACCAAGTCTAAAATCAAGATGGTGATGACCAGGCATGCCAGATGACGGACTCACAGTCACAACAAATTATGCAATCAATCATAAAAAAAGACAGTGTAACTGAATTTGTTAGTCTACTTTACTGTAGTGTAGCCTGGGCTGTAGTGTAGGCTAATTACTAAATCAGTAAATGCCGATGCCAATAAATAGGCCTTGAAAAAACAATTACGATTCAATCTTTCACACTCTAGTAGCAATTTACCCTTCTAAGAAATAGATGAAAAAATACATACCTTTCTTCTGTGTTTAGGTGAAGAAAAAAAGGCCTAACTCTGTTCTCCTTTTTAATATCATCATGGGCGCAGCCATCTTGAAATTCAGATCTCGTAGGACTAAAATTGATAAAAATTAGTATATTTGTAAAATGGGGCCTTAATGTAAATACAAAAATATATTAATCCGCAATTAACTAAATTATAATACCAACCGACAATTTGTTATTCTACTTTCATGATTGAGTGATTAATTAGCACAAAAGACCGCACTCGAGTGAGATTTGCGAACGAGATTTTGCAGACTAGCCACTGCCTCGAAATAATCCGTTATTATATACACAATCTCCGCACTCACCAATGGAGCTTTATCCAGACTAGGCTTCATGTTGCTACGAGAGACAAAATGGCGGATACGAAGGCTGACTCGATGTACGAAAGTGCAAGATTAAATCTCCTAGAAGTCATAGACGAACGAAACAGGGCACTAAACAGGGTGAGAAACACAATAAAGACATTTTGTAACACGTTTTTGAAATAGAATTTAAACCGAAACAGGCAAGCATCGATGTGTTTCCCTAGTCAAAATACCGGTAGGCCTAGTTAGTACAAATAGGCCTAGTAGGGGCCTATTAGTAGTTAGGCTAAGTCGGCCCTACTGAAAAATTTGCGAATTGGGACAAGCAATGATAAAAAATGAATGACAAGTGGGGCCCCAAACTATTACTTAGGAAAGGAAAACAAATAGCTTCCACTGCTCCACCAAATGATATTTTTGGATGACTGGGAAAAGTGGGAGCATGGATGGGGAGAATTGTATGGAGGAGGGAGCCAGGAGGCGAGTTGCTAAGGAGGGCCAGGGGCAAGTCGGTCAGGAGGCAAGTTGAGTTAATTTATAGATTGCCAGTTGGCAGTTGAGTTGGCATGGTTATTGGTTGGTAAGGGGCGAGTCGTTCGGGAGGCGAGTTGTTCAGGAAGCGAGTTGGTAAGGGGTGAGTCAGTCAGGAGGCGAGTTGGTGCCATCCCATGGGGAGGGGACGAGTAGGCCTAATTGTTACTTAAGGGGCGAGTTGGTCAGGGAAGAGTTGGCAAGGGGGCGAGTTGGTAAAGGACAAGTTGGTAATTAGGAGCGAGTCGGTTCGGAGGCAAGTTGATGTGTACAGGCATCCATTGATCAGTAGGGCCTAGGCCTAATTAACAAACAAAAATAAAACTTAAACTAAGTTTAAGCCATGATGGAGCCTCCATGTTTAAATTATTCTCATGGTCAGCAACACATAATTTAATAATAATAATAATAGGGGCCTATAATAAAATGATAGCCCCCTAATAATCTAAAAAATAATTCTCTTATTGGGGGCCTAACTTCTCTTTTGAATTGAGTGCTATATCTGTGATTATTGCAATTGAAGTCATATGGTTCTACATCTGAGGCATATTTCCGGGTGTGGAATAAAAAAATCTAATTTGTAAGACAAATAATGTCAAGAAATTGGAAGCAAGATTGATGACAGTTTTACTATTGTTTAACTATTGTACATGTGTACAGTGCACTGTTGTAGTTCATTTCATTCTTTTCTCACTGCTGTTGGCCTAACACAATTTAACACTAATTTAAGTATTAAAAGATTGTATAGGCCTCCTACATTATATGTAGGCCCTATGTACAATGTATATGCATGATATTACTGATGATTATGGAGATGGATTTCAGCTGTGGTTTGTTATCAATCTAGTGCAGACTGACAAGTCATCATTTCTGTGAACATCTCCAATTTCTCCATGTAGAAATATGTTTAATTAATATAAATTATTTTTTATTTGTCAGGGAGAATGACAAGCCTTATTTGCACGTTTGTTTCTTGTATTTTGGAAAGATATTGTCCCCTTAGAATGATAATGTGGCTGCATAATGACCCTTTTCCATTAAACAGTTTATTTTAGTGTCACAATTAAATTACTAGTCCCAAGGATTCTGGATGAATGGAATGAATGCACACAATCTGCTGTGAAAATAATGACCTACAGTAGATGTATCTGGTTGTCACTGTACAAACAGAGCAAGAAACCAAAGCTCAAATTTCTTGGATTTTCTATTCATTTCTGTCTGTTTAGTGCATAAAAATAAGTATTTATTTTGCACCTTTTTGGATGTACAAGCCCAAAGCATACCAAACACTGTATTTAAACACATACAGGGAAATTAGCATTTCTCAACGTACTTTTCTCTTGTTCAGCTGATTTCCTTTTTTTTCACTTCACTCTTTATGCCATTGAAAAGTGAAAAACACAGAACAAAGAATGTAAGGGGGCCTAAAGACTGGACTTAACTCATTTTTTCAAAATGTCTAAGTTGCATGCCTGAAATATCATTAGGACAGTACTTATAAACACTGGTTTTTTTTTCTAAACATGACCCAGCAAATTCCAAAACAAATTGCTAAATTGGGCAGTCTTTAGGCAGAGTGAGGAAGGGTATTTTTTTGTGATACATAATTTCAAAGGATGCAACGTAAATATTGTACTATTAAATACTTGAGAGAGAAAAAAGGATACAAAATTGTTTGTATTTGGCCCCAGCTCGAGTGCTCATTTGCATTGTTTATTTTGCCAGTAACTGAGAACAGATACTTGAAACATACGGGTTATGTAAATAGCATCTTTCAATTGACACTTCAATTATTCAACATTGTATGTACACATCATTAATAATTGATGGGAAATAATAGACTGGAAGAAATTGCAAATGAATGCTTCACATTTCAATCCTGTAACTAAGAATATTTCTCAAAGGCGCTAGGAAAGATTTGTGTGGCCAGCTTGAAAGTTGAAAGGTTGGGTCACTCCAAATGTTTGAATTATCAAATCAACATTTATTTTCATATTGACATCTTTGGAAACAATTCATACAAAAACAGTATTTACTGTATAAACAAAACATTCTTACAGACACTATGTAATTAAGTGTAAATATTGAACCAGGTGAAAAAAAAAAGTGAAGCACAGCTTTTGTACCTTTCCCTGGACGGTATGAAGCTTTAGACCTAATAATTAATGCTTTGATTCAATGCTGCTTTGAATGTCTGGTGTGTGGTAGTTGTATCGTCAATTAAACAAAGTAGCCCTGAACACTGAAACAACTGGTTGAAAGTGTAGTACACACTGTCAGCCCAGACTTAACTTGGGTAGTAATCCTATTTCCCATGCATGTGTGGGGACTGGTTTGGGCAGTTATTTAACCTTTTGCCCCCCAGATCAAATGTCCTTTTTTATGCTTACCAACCCTGTAGCAATTTGTCAACATGATACCATTGTTTATAACCAAAGGAGCAGAGCACCAATGTTCTTGAATTTTACCTCGTCGGGCGCATTTGTTTGTCGGTTACCATAGCAACTGTATCCTTGGAAACCCAAACCTTTGTCCATTCTACTTGTTTTACATGTTAGTCTAGAAACAAAACCCCAGTGTGTTTACTCTTTTGTTTTCAAGATAATTTGGTAGGAGAGGGTTGAGGGTTGAACGTAGGGTGTACGTTTATGTTTGGTGTCTACATTTCAGTTACTAACATGCAAAGAATTCAATTTGCTTCAGTAAAACGCTATATATGCTGCATTGTAGTTGAGCAGATGTATTGATTTGTGTGCGTTGATGGAGTGCAGTTTCCTATGATGTGTCACTTTACATTCAAGCACTGCATGCATGCAGCTTGAGTTAATATTAATTATTTGAAAAGGTTCCCATTGACGTTGAGTGGCGCTGCACCACCTGTCTCTATGGCCTAGCTGGGTTGTTATAATCAGGAGATATTCCAGCTATTCACTATTGAAGGCCTACAGGTTCGGAGTATACATGTACTTTACAACGGACTGTTTCAGAGATTTGGAACGGTGATTTTCATGGATTGATATGCAAACGGCTTGATGATATCCTTCATCAGACTTGGTGATTATTGAAGATGATTTTCGTGGAATGATATCAAATGTTCTCGATTCTGTATGAATGACAATACTTCAGCTACTGAATGTTCTGCATGTTATACACTGTGTCGTTATTGCAGTGTATAAAAGCTCATCTGTCTAGATTTGTGCCCGTCTTTGCCGGAGTGGACAGTAATTCTCCTGATAGGAACCGCACAACACTTCAGCAAATCCCCTGATTTATTGAACAGCTCACTGGAATTTCCATATAAAATTTATGATGTTTGCGTATAAGCTGTGAAGGATCAACCTGTAGAGAGTAGAGTTAAGCTCGCTGGATCTACTGGCCTGTCACATTATGAAATGTTTCATCTGGTGATTTGAACCGTTCTGCATACGCTCTTGAGTAATTGTGTTATTGAGAACCTCAGATACTGTGATAGGATTAATACATCCCTTGAATGTACACGTTGCTATCAGTGCATCTTGTTACTACGGGAACAGTTCACCTGCTAGTTCTCCCGAGTCTACAAAGCCGGAAAATGACAATCTCACAGCATCCTGATTTAAAAGAAAAAACAGCTAAGCTTTGTAGAAAATGTCAACACTCAAAAGCAATGTTACCATGGCAACCGGGTAGTCACTGATTCATTCAGGACAATCTCATGGGAAATGTAGAGACTATTGACTTGCTGATCGTACACGAGGCACAACACGAGGTTCACTCTGCATGTACGGACATGTAAGTGCACTGACGTATGGCCACTTATTCACAAACCAACATCTAATCGTCCCAGCTTGCAATCAAGCGCATCATCATAAATACATCAGTGTATCCCAAGAGGCCTACATTAGACATTAAGGTGTTTTTCTCAGCAATTAAGGTGGCGCCGAAGGCGCTCCGGAGTGACAATTGACCGAAGCAATCACAGGCATTATCCATCAACAGACCATTTACGGTGCTAATAAAACACAAGACTCATTCATTGTACCAGAGTGCACTAGGGTGAATCAGTTTTATTATTCACCCAAAACATCTATTCACAATCCCTGGACAGTAGCTACAAAGAAACAATCAAACTCTTTGAAACTGAGATCTATTTTCTTTTGAAGTTGCTCGGGCCAGTGCTGGTTCTAATAACCAAATAGCCAGTTCAGCAGATACAGGCACTGTATGTGCAACTGAATTTGGACCTTCTTTGAAGTTTTACTTTGGAGATAAACGGATGATCTCTTAGTTAAGCTGACATGGCCAAGAAATCCAGCAGTAGAAAGCACTGGGATGATGATGAGGATAGCTTCTGCTCAGATGACTACCGTCGGATGAATATGCTAGATGCCGTGATGAGCAGGGCTCAGAGATTTGATACAAACAGGGTATCAATCATTTCACGATTACAGTCATTGTATCATTAGTCTTGTGGTGTTTAGGATAGTTTTAGTATAGCTGGATTATACATTCTGGTTAATCTTTTTGGTTAATCTTTCTGGTTAATCTTTCTACTAAATCTTTCTGGTTAATCTTTCTAGTTAATCTTTCAATCTTTCTGGTTAATCTAGCTTTCTTGTTTTCTTTCTGGTTAATATTTCTGGTTAAACTTTCTGGCTAATCTTTCTGGTTAATCTTTCTAGTTAATCTTTCAATCTTTCTGGTTAATCTAGCTTTCTGGTTAATCTTTCTGGTTAATATTTCTGGTTAATATTCCTGGTTAATCTTTCTGGTTAATCTTTCTGGTTAATCTTTCAATCTTTCTGGTTAATCTAGCTTTCTGGTTTATCTTTCTGGTTAATCTTTCTAGTTAATCTGTCTAGTAATAATCTTCTGGCTCTGTCTTTAATCCCATTGCCCTATACTAATAACCATGATCAACACAACTATATCTCACACATATGTACAAATTTAGTCTTGTGTACCTCGATATATTCAGATATGTTTATTTCTGTGTATGGTAGTTGTGAGTTCATGCTGCAATATTGAGCAGGGTGCCTTTTAAGTAGCTCAAATGATGAATATGGGTTTAATCAATTAGGGACTAGACCACCTGCTTTGCTAGATGAGACACCTATTCCGGTCCAGCTAGCCTATTTTACTTCACCCTGACCATAGTTACACCTATGTACTAGAACTTGTCTCTAATTCTCACTCAGTAATACTTTCTTTAATTTGCTGATCTTATTTAACAGTTTCAACATCTTTTTTAATCACTTCACTTTTTTTTAATTTGGTAATAATTTTGATTCTCTAGGTGCTTAGATCTTTTTACTGCAGTTGTGTGACGTGATGGGCTTTTTATGTTCAATGCAAAAAATCTGATGCACCTGGGGTCAATTTCACCAATCTCATCGTAACTTTAATACTATCAATCGTAGGACTCATGATGCATTGCAGCCATACGCAGGATATGATGGGTTATCCTTCGTAACTCAAGTAATGATGAATTGTAGGGCTTTGTGAAATCGACCCCACATCTGCCATTTTACCCTAAGCATGTATTTTCTTTTCTCAGAATGCTAACCAATCATGGATTATGGATTCTGAAATCTGTATATTTTATCTTCTTGGTTGACAGAAAGCTCTGTTGCATAGACTGGTGTACATTGCTAGATTGAGTGATAGTTTGGATGACAAACGAGACCTTGGTGGTGAGTATGAGTGCTTAGGAATTATAAGAATAAATCCTCAAAATCTCCTGGAATATTTTGTATAGCAAGCAAAGAAACGTAAAAGTTCAACAAAGTATACTTTTGTTTGTTTTTTCCTTCTTTTTTGTTTAGATTGTCTTATATTGATCATTGCCTTAATTAAAAAACAAACAATTATGAACAGATTAATTAATGTACCTGAAAGTAAACAATTTTCGTTCTAAAAAAAATAAAACAGTAAAAATGCTGCAAGCGTGCAAGTCATGGCTCAGTATATTGTAAAAGCTGTTTTGTTTTTTTTGGTTTACAGCTTATTATGAGAAGAAGTTCAAGCAATGGCAGTCACATTTCCAGGGGGAGGGTGCCACTGGAATGCTACTGGTGTATCCCAACCATTATGTACACCTTGTGGAGGTGAGTGCTAAAAGAATTAAAGTGTCTTCTAAGTCACATGGTGAACGCAGTTTCGTTCACATTGGACCTCGTCTATGGAACTCAATCCCAAAGTGGTTTAAGCCCTCTCCATCTGTTGACTCTTATAAATGTCTCATGTTATTATTGTTAGTGTAGCGGTTCATTATTGTTATTTATACAGACAGTTAATTAATTTTATATGAAGTCTGTTAATGCATTTTTAATCCTTTCATATGATTATTTCTATCATTCAATGTAATTATCACAATCCATTTTTTGTCTTAATATCATGACCTCTTTGTAACTAATAACCATTTATATTTGCTTATTTTTACCTATAGCATTTCATCATTTTTAGCATCCCTTAGTAATGATTGCTCATGATTGTCATCCTGATTTCCAAGTTGTGATCACATACTTTCACTTCCTGGCATTGATTGACACAGGGCTGACCACTGTGACCAGTGACCCTGGGTGACTCAGTGTCCAGTGACTCCAGTGTAACTTCTGACTTGTATGACTCATTCCTTGGAAATCAGGATCATTCCACTGTTTTATGCCTCAGCGTCTGTTATAAAAAGGCTGCTGAGGGTACATTTCATCAGTCTTACTGCCAGCCATGTGCCTTACTGTTTGACATCATTCAAACAACATTACTTAGTGCCACATGTTGACGAACTTCATACTTGGGTTTCTAAAACTCAGAGCAGCACATAATCATGTATTCAACAATAAACTCTGAAGTACTGTATATCAACCCGAGTATTTAGTGTGTAATCATTCGGAGCCTTGCACGCTAAATTGGTGACCCAGACGTGATCCAACATGGCACTTCCATCTCAACCAGCACTAGCAGTAGACTCAACGGCCACTCAACAACCAACCATGGCAACGGTGCTGCAACAACAACTGAGGGACACCTGCAAATGCCAGCAGCCATGCCCCTACCAGAGCCAGATCAACGGCCAAGCCGACAACTAGAGGAAACCAGCCCTACCGGCCACATCAAATCTCATCCAGTCGCCTAATCGTCACCAATCGCCACAATAAACACTGAATCCTCATCGTCACTGGAGCTGAGGTTAACGCTACCCCTCCTGACACGTGAGCAACCAGCATGTCTTCATGGTCAAGATCTCCAAGCAGCATTGCTACTTACGGTGAGAGATCTTTTCTTCACTTGACATTGGTCTCCGGCATCCAAGCCGCTCGGTGTTTATTGTGGTGCATTATGTACACGACACAATCATCTAGGCGCAGATTTCCTCAACACATCAATTCCTTCAACCAACATTCAAGTTCACAATTTGAGGCTCATCAACACCACTACCAAGCATCAACGTAATGGCCTCACCGATCAAATGCATCAGCAAACAGTCCTGTCTTCTCAGTATCAACTCCATCAAACTTTGCAGACATCTCAAATCAGCTAATTAGGCTTGCATGGAACGACCAAGCAACAGCCTCATTTGAACAGATTAACACTGCACTTTGCACATTCTACCCACATTGCACATCCCAAGCAAGACGCACTTGCGTCACGATAGATGCTTCGGATACCAATGGGTACACAACGCAAAGCAGCCAATCTCGTTCCCCTCCGAAAAGCTGCAACCTGCTGAGCTGAGACGCACTACTTCGGACGTGAACTTTTAACCTGTACTTCACTATCCGCCATCACATCGATCTCAAACCCTTCACGTTCGCAACTTTGCACCATCTTCAGCCGCCAACACCTCGCACACAGCAACGTTACACTGTGCATGTTCCCTGGGGCATCCAGACATCATGCACACATGTTTTGTGCGTCGTGACGCATGGTTGACGCGGTACGCAAACTCCAACAACTACCCCTTCTACGGACCCTTCCAAGCGAACAGTCGTACCAACAAACATTTCGTGCTCGATATGCACACTCGCATCGACATGGTGCGCATCGATCGACTGACAAGCATCAGCAACATGGACCACACACACTCCGGACATCAGTTCTGTCCCCAGCACAACGCGCATCACATCCAGCACCCCACATCATTGCGGACATCGCAGACACACCGAGGTGCTACCCAAATGCACGACCCATTATGGTCGCATACGCGCAGTGTTCATCGGTCTACATGCTACATGCTACAAACATTCGTTCGTTACTTGCCACTTACTCACTGGAAGGGGGCTCCTGTAGCGGTTCATTATTGTTATTTATACAGACAGTTAATTAATTTTATATGAAGTCTGTTAATGCATTTTTAATCCTTTCATATGATTATTTCTATCATTCAATGTAATTATCACAATCCATTTTTTGTCTTAATATCATGACCTCTTTGTAACTAATAACCATTTATATTTGCTTATTTTTACCTATAGCATTTCATCATTTTTAGCATCCCTTAGTAATGATTGCTCATGATTGTCATCCTGATTTCCAAGTTGTGATCACATACTTTCACTTCCTGGCATTGATTGACACAGGGCTGACCACTGTGACCAGTGACCCTGGGTGACTCAGTGTCCAGTGACTCCAGTGTAACTTCTGACTTGTATGACTCATTCCTTGGAAATCAGGATCATTCCACTGTTTTATGCCTCAGCGTCTGTTATAAAAAGGCTGCTGAGGGTACATTTCATCAGTCTTACTGCCAGCCATGTGCCTTACTGTTTGACATCATTCAAACAACATTACTTAGTGCCACATGTTGACGAACTTCATACTTGGGTTTCTAAAACTCAGAGCAGCACATAATCATGTATTCAACAATAAACTCTGAAGTACTGTATATCAACCCGAGTATTTAGTGTGTAATCATTCGGAGCCTTGCACGCTAAATTAGTATTGGTCCATAAGCATTTAAAGATATTACAGAAAGTCTGGTAGTTTACTCTGTAACAACCAAGGCGTTGGAGGACGGTTTGCAGGAAGGACATTTTCACCATAAAATCCCTTGAAACATATGTTAAAAACTTTTCATTTGACAAATTAATTTACTCCCATGAAAATAAAGATACTGTTAATCTGAAAAGTAGGAAGACTACCAACAAAGTACATCAGCTACAAAAGGAAACCGACTCAATTATCTTTGTTTGTTTCTCTCTATTTGTTCTCAGTCATCCAATGAGATGTTAATGGCCTTAATCCGTGACCTTGGTACCATGGAACAATCCCAGGATCAGAGTCTGATATGTCAGAGTAAGATCCTTGTTATCTCCAGTAATGTTCCTACTAGGCTCTTCAGCCAATGGAGCTTCCGGTTCCTAAGCCTACCTGCATCTCGTCTGGAGGAATATGAGACTAATGAACCCATCGAGAATCTGGTAAGTATAGTAGGATCAAACAAGTCTTCAAAATTGAAAATTTTTATACCAATTCATCACTTTTTGGGTTCAAATCTGGTCTTTTTTCAAGTCTTTTTTATATTAAATCCATAACTCTGGTCATGATCAACTTGAGGCTTTATTTTGTTACGCTGGGTCAATTGCTTTACCTCCAGCATCCAATTTCACAAATTGTGTTGTTTTGGTCATAAACCATTGTTAAGCTAACATAGGTTTCTGTTGCCATAGTGATAATAAACATTTGAAATTGAATTTTTATTGTTGTAGGCTCCAGAATGTCTGGCCCTGATGCTGAAGCTCGGTGCATATTTGGCAAAACAACCAAAGGTCTGTACCACGTACATATTATCCTTGAAAAATTGAAAGTTTTGATATTATACTTCCCACCCAACCCAGCCCTGCCCTGCCCCGCCCCGCCCCACCCTTTTCTGCCTCCTCATGATTACCTTGCCCAACTCCGCCTTGCCCCACCAAAACCTACTCCCAACCAAACTAAGCTTGCCCCGCCCAAGCCTTGCCCTGCCAAAACCATGCCCCACCCAAACCTCCCACCCAAACTAAGCTTGCCCCGCCCAAACCTTCCCCCATCCAAATCTTCCCCACTCTAACCTATTCTGTCTTGCATTGCCCCAGCCTGCCCTGCCCGCCCTGTCCCATCTCAAACTATCTTTCAAAACAGTGAAACCAATTCAAAGTTACTTGTAATACTGTCTAACACGAGGACAGAAATGCCAACAAGTGGAAATTCTGATCTTTTGTCGTGACCCTAATTCCCATCCCGCCCCCTCACCCCACCCCCGCGGCCCCGCCCATCCCCATCTACCTACTATGCCAACAGAAATTATTCATGATGGACAAATCATGAATTTGTTTTGAGAGTAAAGAAAGAAGAGTAGACGTGCAATTTGAAAAATCTCAAACTTATTTGAAGGGAAGATTCCAATGTGAAATTATGTATTATTCCTTCCAATGTTTGACCTATGTAATTCTATTTCACTTTGAAATAATCAAATGACTTAAAATTAAATCCAGTCATTTTCCCTTGCGGTCTTCTAGTGATGATCACTTTGAATTAAATAACAAAAAAACATGTAAACAATTATTGGGATGTAAACAAATAACAAGCATATTGAGATTTTTGTTTCGTATCTTTAAGTCTGGGGATCATTATGTTGACGTCCGGTGGGTAATTACAAAGCCATGTGCACTTAGGCACTGACGCATGTAGGATTCATTATTTATGCAGTCAGAAGCTTGTTTTGAAAATGAGCACACACGCAGTAAATGAACGGGAAGTGGAAATGAACAGCGCACCTGTTCAGACCATGCTACCAAACACGTGCAGCTGGCTGGCTGTGTGTTTGCCTGATAGGCTCAAGGGGGATTTCATTTACCGGTACTCGTCTGAAATGTCAAGTGGGCAGTCTGTACTGCACGTAGTTAGCGTAATTTCAGGGAGACTCACGACTATTACCATAGTCTTGTCTTATATTTGCTTAAGGCGGGGAAATGGAGGTAATCCATGGGGCTGGAATATCATAAATAATTGAATCTTAATATCGGTTAGGTAGCAAGTTTCAAGAGCCTGCCCTGTTCGTTTTTAGGGGGGCGGAACATGGTTCATTGTGAATGAACTATGAGAGTTTGAATTATTTCACAGGTTCACTGTGTAGGGCTGAAATTCTGAAATACTAGTGTATTTGTCCAATAGTGCAATTCTGGTTTTGTTGATGCTTTTCTTAGCACTTGAGAAAGTACAGAGAACAAACTGGTTCAGCACATTATAGAAAGAGCAGAACTAATGTTTCAGTCATCTCTAATTATATTAGCACACATAATATCATCTAAAGATCAGTCTCACACATTGTAATTATCATCATCATTTTCATCACAGTTAGTATGGTCAAAATGAAAACAAATTCATAATGTAGGATGGAAATGGGCGAGTGTTTGGCACATATGTATCTGGTTGTAGACAACTCAAATCTTGTATATGTTTCATCCGGTTGTGTACTCCTATTTGTACAGTTGGTACAGGTTGAAGTAATCTGTAGAGTTTGGACTGGTCCTAATCCACACTAGTTATCAGAAACACTGAGATTCACGATTCTACAAAACATACAATTCCATGCTGCCATTGATAGCCACTATTTTGGTATTAAAATTAACATCAAACAAATTTGCATATGTTTGTTTATAATTTAAAGTTTCATGGAAGTGGGCTTGCTTCCATGATAAAATATTACTGTCAAACATTAGTAGCATTAATTAACCCTAAGCTATTAATACTTAGCTATGACACAAGACAAGAGCTGCTTACCACACATTATCACAATTTCTCCACACATTACCAGTATTATATTGATGTCTTTGGAAAGTTTGGCCTATATATTTTATGTTTCTGTGTTTTCTCCATGTTAGGTAACGCTCAAGAATGTTATGGATTCACTACATGAGAAAGTTCCAGACCTTCTTATACCCCAAGGTGTGTACCATATAGGCATCTTTCTACTCGCTATGATTTCCATAGCTCAGGGGTCTGTCTCAAAGCTCGGCTTCGGCTCAGGCTTCGGCTCAGGTTCCGGCTCCGGCTCCGGCTCCGGCTCCGGCTCCGGCTCCGGCTCCGGCTCCGGCTCCGGCTCCGGCTCGGGCTCAGGCTCCGGCTCCGGCTCGGGCTCAGGCTCCGGCTCCATTTTATGAATCCATTTTTAAATTACGGATATATCAAAATGGAACTTTTGGCTGTTGTTCGGAAGTTGATTCTCTGGTTTGAAAAGGAAACAAGAGCTTCAACTTCAATGAAAAACCGTAACCTATATTTTCAGAATTTGCATGGCAGTGTTGGAGCTTAAGCCAGAGCAGAGCCTTGAGAAAGGCCCTTGCTATCTATGCACTGTTCAGCCACGACCATTTTAGTCTTCACTGACGTGGTCAAGATTCACGTTTTGTAAATTCCTTCTTCTCTGTCTCTTTGTGTCTGTGTAGATCTGATTGGTTTTCTGCTACAGAGTCAAGATCTCTGCTCACCCAAGGAGTTCTTGAATCGATATGATAAACCATTGGATATTGTTCTGGACAGTGGTAAGACAATTTGTGCATTTCAATTTCACTATTTGTTTCTCTGTTCTGCCATGTACACTTGTATAATGTAAAACACCTGTTATATTTTACTCATTTTATTTAATAGCTATTGTCCTGTCTTGTAACATGATTTAACTTTACTTAAAACAAACGTACTGTGTTTGCTGCCACCAGAAGTTTAAATAGAGCCATTTTTGTAGCCTAAGGGTGCACCCATGCAAAATGGCCAAAATTATTTTTTTAAATACGCACACGTTTCTGAGGCAATCAAGCCATACGACAAAATGAAGCTGAAAACGTTTGTTTTCATTTTCTTTTCATTTCAATTTTCAATAGGGTATCCAATTACTTTTTGAGAAAAGTCCATCCAAAGAAAAACAACCATGGAGGTGTTCTTTCCTCCATGGTCTAACCCTAAAACTGCCAAATTGACTGGTGCCAGACTAAAAAATGTAACCCTCCACTACATGGCAAATGTAGAGCAACTTAACAAGACTTCCCATGTAGGGCTCAGCAAATGATATTTTGAGGGTATACAAAATTAATGAGCTCCGCAGACTGATTTTGACCCATTAATTTACTGGTCTGCACCCCTAAGTATTTCTTGTTTTGTCTTCGTCTTTCTTTCTCACAGAACTTGTGTGGCCCCTGGCAACAAAAGACTTTCCTCTTCGCTAATAACATTGGACTACTGCGATCAACTACACACAGCTAGCTCCTGACAAATGAATGAAACCACGTGGCTACAAGACTCAGCAGATATTTAGCTTAATGGAAAAGGACTGGTGCGTTCAATGAATTCAAAGTCTTCCCTAGGATGTGAAAATTCAGTGTTGCCTATTAAACACCATGACCGATGCTAACAGAAACCAAGCACTTCCCTTCATGCCTAACTATCTATAACTCATCCACACTCTGTCTTAATGAACAGGATTTTTCAAAGACTGAGGCATTGTAACATTAGACCTGTATAGCTCATACTGTTGATGTTATAGTGCCGTCGGCTGTGCGTCCGAAGGATTGACAGCTTATTGGCCATCCTGGTGTATCATATATACGTTGATGCGCACTGCGCCCTACACTAAGTGTGCCATCTATCAATTGCTTATTGAATTGCCTTTAAGATGGCAGCATAATGACGTCAATTCATTTAATAGGTCTAGATTCGATAGCTTCACTAAACCCAACTCCAATGTCTCATCAAACGAAGTCTGTAGAATTGTCCATGGGGATGCGGTTAGATTTTGTGGTTTGCGGATTAGCCCTAGTATCCTACCTCCATGGTCCTAGTCGAGACGAAGACTAGAGTTCTATCCAAACAGGCTGCCCACGCGCCACGTGACGCTGATAAACACATTAACTTGTCATAGACGAAAGGCTCGTGCTTAATGTCAAAACTAGGTTACCAGCCAAACCTTCATATGATTCATATGGCTTGTAACTGGTACTCTGTTCGATAAAGTAGCTTTACACTGCTAAACATTTGTGTCAATACTGGCCAGAGCATTCGGTTCTTTGAGATTCACCCTTGTTCCTTAAAGATTTACTTCCACAGTGCATGGCCAACTTGACTATAATATTGACCCTCAACATACATGCAGTAGTGCCACGCCCCAAATGCTATTTTATTCCTCTATTTAATAATACATTTGAATAGTGATATTTGTATATCTTGTATATATTGTTAAACTTACATCATTACAGGTTTATAATACTGTATAATGTAGAACTTGAATGTAGCCATCTTTTCTGTAAATTATTTTAATTGTTTAAATCTATGAAAAAAAGTGTAACAAGACTATGCTGTTGACGAAACGTGACAATAGATACCAGTATATATACATGTACTATCTTGGAAGACCTAGTGGCTATGGCTGTTGCTAATGCTTATCTATGAGTGGCTTAGATGCAGTTAAGTGCAGATAGATGCACCTCTGCCTCATCTAAGCAACAACCTATTCAAGCCATAGTCGTTAGATATAGGATCTGGCCTCAAAATGTAAATAATGTATATGTAGTTAATGCAAACAATCTTAATGAAAGTGAAATAGACGTCCCCACAGGATTGACAGGAAACAGATGTGTAGAAAGATTACTCATGCCGCTAATAATTAAGCAGTGTCATTATACAGTTTGAAATAATACAACTTGCTCCAGCCTTTGCATATTAAAAGACAATCTGTATAATATTTGGAGTTTCCTGGCAAAATACAAACCCATCACTAAAAGGCCTTTTTCACACGACGCTAAAAACCTCTCAACCATTTAGAAATTCTCTCACGGTTGCGAAATCTTACAAAAGTATCATCGTGTGAAAGGACACCAATGCTTGAGAGTGACCGACGTCCCTGGTGAATCCTTGAGAGATTTTGACCGAGGTCCAGACCCATGAGAGAATAGAATTTCTCAATGGTTGAGAGTTTTTTCGTGTGAAAAGGCCTTAAGAGTGAGAAATGTGACTTTCTGAGATGGAAAATGAACAAAAGTGGACTTACATACCTGAATATTACTGTACTTCTTCAGTGTTGCATCAAATTCAGTCCTTAGGTTGTGGGTGCAGTCATGTTGGCAACACGTTGCAAGTTCTCGATAATACACACATATTCCTTTGAAGAGTGTAGGTAGAACTTATGAAAGCTGACTAGATATCCCTGTAGTCCGACTTATTTACTGTGAATTTCTCTCATGATTGGCTGTGTCTTACCACTTACACCACTTGCACACTTAGTCTCAAAGTTTGGATGATTATTTGAAGGTTGTGGACCACTTATATCCGAGCTTTCTAGCTTAACAGTAACACGTCTAGCCCAGGCACTGTTCTGAGAAAGAGTGAAGCTCCATACAAGCACATTGCTGGGCGTGGTCCATTCAACACAATTGGTATTCAGTATAGTATCAATGAACAAAGGATAATTATTCAGGATTTGGTCTTTTTCACTCAAAGAGTGACATAGGGTCCTGCATACATTAGAGAATTGGTCACTGGAACTGTAAAACCAAACGTTTTGTATTGATTTGATTCTGGTGAATGAATAAAGCTTTCGATTACAAGTCAATTTGATAGAATTGCTAAGCTGATTTGTTATTGCATAGAAGTTTTGCTTTCCGACCGCTGGTTACAAACAGAAATTCCACTAATGCTTGTGACTGGTGTTCAGCTGTTAAGTTGCTTAGCGTGACAACTCGCTAAGCAGATTCGTCTCGCTATTTAAATTGCAGGAGACCCAGATTGTGCTCACGGGAGCTTAATATATAAGCATGAATTTAGGTACACATCAGTATATTAACGTTGTCAAATATATTTGACTGGATTTAAACCGAGCCCTTTCCTGCATGAAAGGAAGTCCTAAAATCTTCAAATGGTCAAACTTCGCCGGTTTAAACAAAATCAGGAAATACTACGAAAAGCTCTAAAATATGAATTGGCAAAAGAAACTTTTTTGTCTGCTAAATTTCCGGAAAACAAAGAGCCGGCGGCAACGGTTATTCAACAAGTTGCCTTCTAACACACACACACACACAAAAGTGAAAATAAGAAATGAATACTGCTTGAAATGTGACGAGGTTGCCGAAATTAAGGAGCTTTTTTTTACTCTCAAATTGACTCGATTATAGCCAGATCCCTGAAGGATTACGGAGAAGTAATGGAAGTAAAACCTTTCTATGAATAATGAAAACATACAGATGCATTATTAACGATGTGTGTGATTCCAAATAAATGTATAAATTTATTTTTCTGGCACCACGCGCTCATACACGTGCCTTTGCCAACCAGTACACCACCTCCATTCTTATTCCTTTAGGACGAGACGGAATGAAAATCCCAATAAATATGTAAACACGCTTCGGATTTGTTTAAAGGCATCAGTATAACTTCAAATCCCTGTGTTACTAAATTCAGCCTTTTTCACAGTCAAAGTGACAAATAAAAGGCATTTAGGTGTTTGTCCGAGACATCTTTAATCATCAAAAATAAATGTCAACGGAAAAAATATCACAATACGTCTCTTGGTGTGTGCCTGACTTCCTGTGTATCACTTGTTTTATTTGGATTATTTTGAGCTTTCTGTGGCTGAGATGTATCCTTCAGAAAGGGCAGTTTTGAATATGAATCCGAGACTCGATTTGGACAAGCATAGGCCTACCATGGAGGAAAGATGGGCCTATACTGAAATGTAAACACCATCTTCTTCTAACACTTACTTGTCTGACTTACTCACTTTATATCAACCAGGCAGATCGGGACTCCGATCTTCTGATGATAAACGTATTCTGTCTATTCCTACTCGATCAAAATCTTTCGAAGATTATCTATAGCTGGTCCCAAACTGTGGAACTCTGTCCCCATCAACATCAGGAATTCTCCCTCTGTCACTGTTTTTAGGAAACGACTTTTTTTATTAAGAAACATTTAAGAAACGTATGTGTTCCCTTTATAAAATACTAATTATTATTCTTACTAATCTCAAAAAAACATAGGCCTACAATTATTATCTCAATATTGTGTGTTCAAATTGTCTCGTTGTGGGTTTATAAAAAAAAAATGGCGAATTAATAATTTCCATGAAAACATGTCTCTATAAAAACACTGAATCACCTTCCCTAATTGGCTTGTTACAGGCCTAATTAGAGTGAGTCTGTATGTGTTTAATTAATTTGACCTCTTGCTCTCAGGTGTTGTTCAGTTGGCTGGTCAAAACAACATAGATCTGGAACTAGTGACCGGCATTGGCTACAAACACGCTGCCAAACACGTGCTAGCGACGTGAATACACAACTACGCACAATACACCGTGTGGATGATTAGATCCCTTAGCACACCGCCAACCACGTGCACGTGCCATATCCTACGTCAGTTTGAATTATGGCTGATCTTGGTTGGCATATTTAAGAAGTTAGGCTACTGGCTGAGAATTTTGGGATAAAGAAGAGTGAAGACTGTACGTAGGTTACAAATCCATCGACCAAGCAATTGATTCTTTAATAATCGATTAAAGAATAATTTATCAATAAATCAATTCGATCTCCATTAATCAACAGATCAAATCGACCTAACCAATCAATCAATTTATGTAACAATTCATCAATATATCGATCGATCAATTAATTTATCAATAGATCACCTTTCAATCTATCAGCCAATATATCGATATAGGTCAATCAATCAATCGATACACCAATCCAGTAGGCCACGCCCCTTGACAAATTGACCAATCACAACGCGTTATTTAAGGTCCGACAAAAAGTACCGCCATTTTTTCCGACATAACGTAATGATGTTTGTATTCTTTACTACACACTTTTCGTTGGGTTTACTTTGGTTTCGTAGTGTACAAGGCAATTCTTTTACAAACCCGAGTTTTATTTTTAACCATGGTCAAGCGTTGGTTATGTTTTTTTTTTGTGACTCTCGATGCCCGCTGAGAAGAAATGTAAATTGTTTGGCTTTTCCCAAAACTACACGTTGTGTGCGTGGGCGTCGTTACTTGGCCGTTGCTAACTTGCTATGGTGGGCGTGGCCTACTGGATCGATCAATCCAGTGTACAGATCGATCAATCGACTAATCAAAATATTAACCAATCACTCAATCTATGTTTCAAATCATCAATACATTGATCGCTCATTCGATTGATCAATAGATCGATATATCAATCAATCGATCATCAAGTAACCGCCCTTCAACTGCTCAATATGCGTTTAATCGATCTTTTGAACAATCTTGTAATCAATCAATCATTTCAACGATTATTTACCAATTTATCTAATGATCTACCAGTGAATTCGAAGAATCCGTCAATCCACGGCTCAACCAGCAATCTAGCAATGTAGCACAGTGAAATCCACAAAGCGAAGTGCATAAATCACTATATCATCCATGCATAAACTAAGCATGTGTCTAACTTCTCCATGAATTTAAGTAACACCTTTGGTAGACAAAACTTCTTGTATCAGAGCACTCTGCGACATCCTGGCGAAATATTGAAGCACTTAAGTTCTTTCCTGTCGGTTAAAAGCATGAATGTTAAACATGGCGTTTTACTGTATTAATGTGAGGCCTATAGAGCATATCTTTATGTGGAATCAGCACATGTAGTGTTAAATCGGCAGGATACGGTACGTGAAATAAGATGAGTGGATGACAATTCCCACTCGACATCAATAATTCCCCGTACCATCCAGGGGGACATAAGCAGTCATTACATTGATGTAGCCTGACATTCCTCTCCACGTGGCACTGCACGAGTTGTTTTCATGATGAGCTAGCTGTGTGTCAGCCACATGTGTCACTATGGTATTACTTGGTATAATTATAATGATAATGTTAGACATACCATGGAGGAAGGCTTCCTTCCTCCGTGGACATACGAACGTTAATTTGGATCAATGCCATGCCTCTACGTACACACACTGACGTCGTTGCTTTCGTTAATCATTCGTTTTTGAATCTGACATTTTCTGGCTAGACGTTGGAAAATAAAAGTTTGGTAAAGTTTGGCAAAGATTGAACGAGTCTGTTTAATCCATTAGGGTGATGGATATTCCCAAGCGGGACGAAGTTTTTTAAAAAGTTCAGAATTGCAAGTCCTACGGCCAAGAACTAATTATAGAGATGATAGGCCTTATGTTTAATTCCGTTTTGCCCCTGGTTGTATAGGGATAAAGCCCGCTTGTTTTAAGTTGCAATTTAGGCTATATAGATCTGGTATACAAATATATCAGACTGTTTCTTTGACAAATTTAACCAAGACGGTTTTGGCGTCGTTCACTTGCCATGACCATGGAACCCAGACTTACATCAAAGACAACGACATGCCAGGCGCGGTTCTACGGGGGGGGGGGGGGGGGGCTAGGGGGGCTGTAGCCCCCCAAAATTTTGTCTAGCCCCCCAAAAAAAATGCAAGTGAAAAAAGAAATCTTGAAAATACTGGATTTGTTCAGTTATTAAGCGCCAATTACATAAAAAAAAAACGCGTTGTGTGGGCTATAATGTGCATGTTTTTCGAACCCTTATAAGACATAGCAGAAGCGAGTGTTAGAAGAACCCAAAATATTGGTTCTTCTAGCCCCCCCAAAAAATAATGGCTGTTCTAGCCCCCAAAAAATTTGGACTCTAGAACCGCGTCTGCGACATGCACAGTTAGAGAATGCAATATTTCAACTCATCCAGTTGGTTCCATTAACCGAATACCAACCATTTTTGTCCAATTGGCTATCACTATACTCTGTGCTAGAGCAATATCAATGCTCATTAAGTTATCGTTCTAGAAAAGTAAAAAATGCTGCTCATCAACCAAAATATTGACGTGAAATTATATAAAATGCTTGGTACGAGTTAAAATGGCCTGACGTTTCAATCCTTTCTCAAAGATCTTCATGGCGGCCATTTTGTTAATATTCTGACCACACGTGCAAGTTTAGGGGCCTCACGTAATAAAACTACGCCTCCATCACACACGAGGGCAGAGACATGTTTAAATCCCATGGTAGATTATCCAAGTAAATAGCAAGCTTATTTCTCGTGAAATGGCTGTTTTGCAACCAAGCGCAATCATTCACGTGCAAGTTGGCGTGACTTGATTTGATACGAAAAACGAAGCTTTCCTGTGATCAAGTAGAACGTCCCATTACTTCCAAGTTTCCTGTTATAATATTGGACAATTCTATTCACATGTGAGGGGTTTATCTTGTGAAGTGTGTTTGGCTAGACCGGTGAGTCTGCTGCTCATTTTCATCAAGTCCCGTGAGAGCTCTGCGCAATTACTTTGGATAGACACAGCTGCGCACCAAGCATGTACAACAACGTGCGAGCCACGAGATAAATCACACAGCCAACCAGAGATAAGCGTGCCATCTTCTAAGTCATATAAAGACAAACATGAAATCGACAATTTTACTATAAATATGAGAAACAGACACAAACGAAATATTTCAGGTCCTGCGGGCAGATCGAGCAATTACTACAGAGCTTACAGTCATTGATGAACGGGTCTTAGCGTCATTGATGTCCACGCACTGCATAGACCAAGACATACTGTGAACACAATCTCCATTTGAACGACTCTTCGTTGGATGCAGGACTAACCTTTCATTTTGATTGAGGAACGAAGTCTTCAAACTTCAATATCTAACGAGAGATAGACCTACAGATGTTGGAATCTTACATTTGCTGGTCATTGTGAATGCGATTCACCAGCTGCCAGTGTACCCTTGCTGTCGTCAGAAGGTAGAGGAAGAGCCACCACCAGACAACAACCCGAACAGGCTTCACGGCGCATCAAAGATCTATCTGTTATACCAAGCATCACAGCTCCATCCACGTGTGATCTTTCAGAGTGAACCAGAGGATACTGCAGTTACTACACCTCGGGATTTTGTCTGTTTTCCTGTCTAACAAGCTATCATCATGGGGAGTGGCTCTAGCTGTTACCCATCCAAAGACCATCGCGGTTCTATCGACAGCGAGCCGTACGACGCCAAACGGCTGCTATCGGAGCTGATCACCGTGCAGACAGCCATAGTCCTAACCGATGACATCGGCAAGGGAGACTGCAAACATTCTGGACACCGCAACAGCATCGAGTACACCATCACCACATCCCTGACAGTACCCATGCCTGGTATGTCTTTATCAGGCCAGGTAGGCATCATGAACGATCTATCCTGTACGGGCCTGGAGTTCCAGGGAGGTGCATTGATGGACATAATGACTGCACATTTCAAGCATAAAGTAGACGTGGTGACTAGTACTACTGGCCTTCATGCCATGCCGAGCATACAGGAGATGTCTGAAGTTAGCACATGTTGACCAGCCTTACCACAAGACATGACAACAGATCACATCTGAACTTCCAAACAATTTTGAGCACCGTATACTCACAATTTGAAGTATTGACACTTGGGAAAGTATCTGTAAATGTAAAGTATGAAATACCGTGTTACCTCCTGGCCTGAGCTGGGACAAAAATGAACGATGACTTTTGTCATCTTTGAGATGTCGTTGTGAAATAATATTTGGCTTGTCTGGTTCTCTGCATCATGAAAATGTAATCTTGGTTTACTCAACTGGATTTGGGTGCAGCCACGATTCCTATCTATCCAAAAGTAATATGGGTAAAGGTACGTCAAACCATTTTAGGCCTACGCCACATTGGTGGTTAAAGGTAGTATCATACTTTGGTAGCTTACCGAAACAGAAATCTTCACAGATTTACCTATAACTCATAGGGTATTATGGAGATGGAGATGATAGAAACACACTGTTAAATTTGTCTGCCTGAAATGCTGTATTTATCCAGAAAAGAGTAAAACCAGTGACCAAAATTATTTTCGATCTTTTAAAGATCAAAAATAAAAGAGAAAAGACTGAAGGAACACTGTCACCGTTTTTTCAAAAGGTGGACACAGTGTGGGACTGACATTTTTACAGATGAATCTTCCGCGATATTTTTGCCCACGAATCTGTATTTCTTTGACAAAAAAAAACCAAAGTATGATACTACCTTTAATTTATCATGGTGGAAAGTGGATCAATGTTCACACGACACTTTGATCTTGTGCGATGCATTCATGTGTAACTACTACACTTTGAGTAAAGACAAGCCGCACAACTTAAACATGTATCAACAAACGTGCTTTTCAAACCTTCAGGAAAAAAAAGATACTAAATTGACTTGTAAACTTGATGATTATTTCGTGGAGTTTCATGTTGTATGTAATGTGTACGCGTGTATGGAAACGCAGAATACATGTATTTGAATATAATTATTCGCATTTACGATGTGATTTCGAAGCGCGGCACCGCTATCCATACATTGTGTTTGCACCTGCAATCTTGCGTCAACATTCGTAAAGAAACTATCCATTGTCAAAATCAACTGCATGCTATTTAATACTCTTGTGCAAAATACGAAGATCCGATGTGTTTAGTGTAAATTTTTCGAAGAGCGAGGGCCTATATATAATTTATATAATATATATTTGAATGATTAATTAATATTGCCTTTGTATTAATGGTTTATCTTTGTGGCAGAAATCATGATGACGCAGTAAGAATTTGGATATCATGATCAGTAAATCATGTGCCATACAATGTGCGTGTATTATGCACATTGACATTCACATGTGTGGTGTGCGTATGCATTCCCAAGTGCAGTTAAATCCGTAGCAGTCCTATGGGAACATTATACTGAAACGTTTCCATACAACATACCGAGTTGCTCCATCAAGTATGTTTAATGGTGTAATATAACCATACCGTAATGCTTGTAAATATGCATTTTGAATGTTGTTGTAGCACAATATGTGGGAACTACAGCTTCGGCACAGAAGTCTTATTAAAAAAACAACGCCAAAGGCAATGATTATTGTCGAGTATCCATTATTCAGAGTTCACCGTATTCCCTCCTTATTATCCTGAAGATTCCAAAGTTTCGGGACGGCCTTCCCCAGACCTCGTAATTCTAATTATAGATTGTCCAGTTACCATCATTGGTCATCTGGGGTCGATTTCACCAAACTCATCACAACTCACTATCAATCGTAGGAATTATGATGCATTGCAGCCCCACGTAGAAATCATATAGCCTACGATGGCTTATCCTTCGTAACTCGAGTTACGATCAATCGTAGGGCTTCGTGAAATCGACCCCTGGTGTGTGTGTGTTTTTCTATTAAATGGTTGGAGAACACTGAGCTCTGAGCTGGAATCCAGGCTCATTAGCAACAATCACGTGACTGACTAATGGTACAGAGGGAGCCTGATTGAATGATGACCGGAAGTGATATACTCTGCCTTCGCCACTGACCGGATGTTCGACATCGTTATAGAATTTGTGATTTTAAAAACAGGGGACGTGAGGCAGGGGCCACTGATCAATGTGAAAAGCTTTTTTTTCCGATGGCCTCGCTTTCGGGTTGAAGACCACGTCAGTCGATTGGACACTAAAACTCTTGGTGGCAGCAGACACTAATTGAGCCTCGGTTTGAGACGCAGCTTAACTCCATTTCAAGTAGCATGCATCACAATAGATACCTTTGTATCGTTTTTGAAAAAGATGTATGTCTCTTCACTGATTTTGAAGAAGAAAACGACATTTCATTTTCAACTTAAGAAAAAAAAACACAGATTGATGTAGTTTCAGCTTTTAAATAACAGACACGAAGCAGGAGCTTATAGGTACAAAAAACACATCTAATTAGGTATGCAGCAACTCGCAATGTATTCATCAAGTCCTGTATTCAATCAAATGCAGATATTATTATAAAATAATTGGATTTATTCTTCATCTACAGCCTCTAAGGTGATATAAATGAAGGCTTAATTCCAACAAGCCTCTGTCGGTCCGTGGATGACAGTACATTGCTCATAAACTTCAATATTAATGGAAACCTAACCATCTGCAGATGCTGTGTGGGACTAATCCACTTGAACTCTGAGTACGAGAGCGCGGTACTATCACATGCGATTATAATATTCTACCGATTTATTCAATGTTGGTGATATCTGAATTGCTTATGGGGCATGTTGCATAGAATTGTGAGAGGCTACTTTATCAATCCAAATCTGGCATAGTGCTGACATTAGAGTTGGGTGGGAAAAGAGCCTTGCAATGGTATGTATAGCATAATATTGCAATCATCCTTTATATATTGAAACTAGAGACTAGACTTTCTAGGGAAAAGGCACCGAATCTTGCCCCTGAAGATGTTGAAACTACCAACACGCAGCAACATCCATTTTGTCGTGACATGTCACCGTGACTTTGTAAATCCCTGCCGTACATCGGTGGTACATTCCCTGTGTTCTGGCTTAAGGATTGGGGGACAAAAAAAACCTCTCGAGCGATATTAATTTAGAAAGGTTGTTTATTTATGCAACGAAAAACGGCGAGAATTGGAAACAAACATTTCGTTCTGATGTCGAAATTTGACACATAAGTAAACGGACTTTGCTGTTATTGACTGGTTAAACAAGCAAACATAGTCAAGAGTTTCGGTTACTATTGTCCGAGTTTGAATGAAATGACAATAAACCTTGATGGATGTTTTGGACCAAGATTTTTACTAAATAAAAGCTCCTTACACTTCGGTAATTTCGAATTTAAATCTCATATTAACTTCAAATTGACAAACATTTTGGCAATTATTGGTAAAGACGCTACGAGTCAAAGTGCTTCGTTAGCGGACGGAGGAAAATATAGCAAATTCTGGTTTTCTACGAAAATTCTAAATAAAATCCGCGAGTTTTTTGTCTCTCTTTTTCGGAGAATTTTTATTTTTTTCCTTCAACTACATCTTCTTTAAAATCATAATCGTCCATCCATATACTTTGATTGAAGTGGTAAGATGATGTTTGGATTTCAACAGCATGAAGCCGAAGCGCTGCTGGTTTGCGCATGGAAAAATAAAGATTACCCATGCATGGTTTGAGCAAGATACGGTAAGTACTCGGGTAACTGACCATATAGCAAGCTAGCCATGAAACAAATCCATTTTACTCAACTGAAGCAACAACAACAACATGCATTAAGGGTGTGTAATGCAATGGCTCAAATAGTGTCATTAAGTACACGTACCCTGTACAAAACCACTCAAGTCAATGACAGTGATCCATTAAATCATAGAAGAAAAAAAAACTGTCTGAAGGCGAGTTCCTCAGCCAACAGTAACACACCCACACACTGAAACTGAAAATCTTGCCACTGTTTTCTTTTATCACAGCCAAAAAAAAATCAGTTTATAATTACGGCCTTGTAAAATCCCTTCATGTGTTGCGATACAATTGATTCTATGTGTTCTTTGTTTGTTTTTTCGTTTTTGTTTGTCTAAAATGGACCCTGTAGAATGGTTGCGAGTTGTTCTTCATTTAGATGAAATTGTTGATTCAATTTCAGAGTTTAGTAATGAGGACGTTAGCCTATTTTTCGACCAAAGATGGGGACTATATCAGGACTATTAACTGATGTAATGTTACCATGGATACCGCTGACGGGAGTACATCAGCTGTCTGTCGGACAAAACAACTGAGAGCCAATTTGAAGAAGTTCCAAACAAAAACACATATCTTGAAGAACTCAAGTTTCGATTGTTCAATATTCATTCAGGTTAATATTCAACTCCCACACAGATATACAAATATCATCAAAATGCAACTTTACGTAAACATGATTGGACTTGTTTTTATTTGACATTTTAAAGGTAGAGTACATGATTGGTAACATACCCAAACAGAAATGTTCACAGATTTACGTATAACTTTCAAGGTATGAAGATGGTGATGGTAGAAACATACCGTTAAAATATTTACATCTGAAATTGTGTATTTATCCAGAGACTAGTAACAAAGACCGAAAACAATTTTGATCTCGGGGTAAGATCAAAACCATTCTTTATGTTTTATAAGAAAAATTGAGTTGGGTTTTCGCTATTTCCTCGTGACTCAGATGTCCGATCGTGCTCAAATTTTCACAGGTTTATTATTTCATGTACATGCTGGATCAGACAAAGTGTGAATGCTGCTCTGTGACCTTTACCAATCATGTATTATGGCATACAGTCCAATAATTGTTGAAAATATCCCTTTTATTCTTTGGGAGCTAGCTACATTGTATTCCTATGGAAGATTATTTCTATTATTAGCTCCTCCTCTTTCCAAGATTGGGGCCCCTCCCACATCCAAGCATTCTGTTGATATGACAGTGATCCTACATGAAGTTAGGACGACACTAATCCAATACCCTACAGGATTAAAGTTGCTGATAATAAATCGGACAGAGACTTGTGACAAAAGCAGTGAGTCAATCTGATGTCCAATAACCTCCTTCAGGCTTCACAATCTACTGCTGAGGGAATTTACTACAAAGGCTGAAGACAGGAGAGTCGTGTCACAAATCTCTGGCTGCGACTACAAATAACACACAAGTCTATGGAAACGGCTGCAGCCAATGGCTAGTGGCTGCCATATGTACGTGTGTAATTTGCAGCCACAGCCAGAGATTTGAAACATGGCCTAAGCACTTGGTATGACATTGACAGCTGTTGAAAGGATGAGATTCTGTACTTCAAAGGACAGAAGATTGATGTCCCATTACAAGACAGAATTTATAGGGGAAGGTCGTTTGTCGCCTCTTTATAGTCTTACATACTCATGCAAGAAAACAAACCCTGATATAGGTCGTGGGTTCGAATCCCACCTGAGCAAGCATGTGATTTTTTCTCACGTGCTCTCACAAGCACTGAGTATACAGTGCTCATCCACGTCGGTGAAGGGCAAGCCTAATTTGCATAAACCCTGATATACTCATCAATGATATTAATGATTCAGGAATATATAATGCTAAGACTATTGTAACAGGAAGGATTACAATCCCAGCAGGACCTATCTCTGACGCTACTGAAAGACGTGGTACCTTGGTAATAATTCCTTTGGATTGCATAAATCAACATAGGGGAGGGATCATGTATTTGCTTATGTATCCTCACTCAACCTCGTGCAATTTCTCAAAACGTGTCAATGTTAAAGGTAGTATCATACTTTGGTTTTTATCAAAAAAATACAGATTCATGGGCAAAAATACCAAGGCAGATACAGTAACAGTCATCTGTGAAAATTTTGGTCCCTTACGTTGCCCACTTTTTGAGAAAACGGTGAAAAACAGCCACAGTATTTCTTAAGTCTTTTCTCTTTTATTTTTGATCTTTTAAAAGATGAAAAAGATTTCCGGTCATTGTTTTACTAATTTCTGGATAAATTCACCATTTCGGGCGGAAACATGTGAACAGTATGTTTCTACCACCACCATCTTCATACCCTGTAAGTTATACGTAAATCTGTGAACATTTCTGTTTTGGTTTCTTACCAAAGTATGATACTACCTTTAAGAAATGAATATTGTTATCAACTGAGAGACCATATCTTGGCTGTTTGATCAGCGTTGAAATAATATTTAGACTAGCTTCAAGAGGACTTAAGTAACGGACAATGACAATTCATCAAACCTTGAAATCCAACTGCATGAAACTAAGCTGTTTATCAGATCTATGCATAGGTTTTGCAGTAGCCTTGTAACATGTACAGAGCTGTAATCGTTAACCATCAAAGTTGATATCATTGTTCTCTATTTGGCAGAATGAAACTATTTAGTTGTGGGAACTGTCTATGACATATTTCATGGAGCTGCTTAGCACACAAAAAATTGCTTAGCACAAAAAATCTTGCTCAAACAAACCACCATTAAAAATTCCATTTGATATTCATGGTCAGCGAACAACAGCCAAAGAACAATCGCAAGTGATACACAACACATGGAAATTTGATTGTTAATCCTCTTTTTATTAAGACAGACATTTCATGCTTAGCAAATTTGTGTGCTAAGCAGGGCCGTGAAATTGGCCCCTGGTTGGAACTAAGGGGCAATATGTCGGCAATCTGCGATGGTCATGGTTTCTGATTGGTTGAAATAGCATCACAGAAATATACAGAGTACGTGTCGCAGTGTTGAACATATTCTAAGCTAATTCCTCAAACTGACCAATTACCTGCAATCTTTTTCCGGACAATGACCGCCTTGCTCACAATGACCATCCAAGTGTGGTTCCCTGACTTCCCTCTTTTCTCTGCACAGCTAGTTGGGTTGAACTGAAGCAGAACCACACTGGGATATGCAAACATCGGACGTTTCTTGAAACTGGTACCAGACTAGGCTACCTTGGTACACATCAACATAGCCTAAGATGTATCAGCAGCAGGATCTTAAGATGCGATATGAGTTGGTTGCCATGGTGATTTGGATGATGAGGTAACAGACTCATCCTTCAGTCTGGTTCTGATCCGAGCCCCGCCCGGGTGTGTTGAACTTCCTCCATGGGTGTGGCTCTTCCTCAATGCCCATCCTATCTAACCACTGCGTGTAGAATCCTCGGAAATAGTTCAGCTTGACCTGTTGCTGAGCTTGCCACTTGTTGAGAGTGTCCTGAAAAAATTGAGGTTTGACAGAAGGAGACTACAATCAGAAAAGGTTTCATTTAAATATTCAATAACCCAGCTTGACATGATATTCCATCACTGTGCAGTATCCTTATGGTACATTCTAATGATTCTATGGACCTACATGTAGACCAAGTTGGGCCATCAAGCCCCCATATAAAGTTACAGTGTCTGGGCTCTACAGTCATGTATCCTTCATAATACCACACTGTGCAGTATCCCTAATATACCCTATGGCACATTCTTTGGACTTGGACCAAGTTGGGCCATCAAGCCCCATATAAAGTTACAGTGCCTGCAGCCGATTTCACGAAACATTGCGTAACTTACACCACGTACAAATGTTGCGTAAGTTTTGTGAAACGGCCATAGCTTGTGCAACCAAGGCAGGAAAATGTTGCGTAAGTTACGCAACAAAATGTTGCGTACGCAACATTTGGAGTTTCGTGAAATCGGCTGCTGGGCTCTACACTCCTGTGTCCTTCAAAATACCACACTGTGCAGTATCCCTATGGCACATTCTTTGGACTTGGACCAAGTTGGGCCATCAAGCCCCATATAAAGTTACAGTGCCTGGGCTCTACACTCCTGTGTCCTTCAAAATACCACACTGTGCAGTATCCCTATGGCACATTCTTTGGACTTGAACCAAGTTGGGCCATCAAGCCCCATATAAAGTTACAGTGCCTGGGCTCTACAGTCCTATAGAAGTTTAAATTTGAGCTTTATATATTCCTTACAGCTAAGGTTTATTCCTAACAAGAGAAACAAATAAGGGAAAGTATGATAACACATTATCTTCCAGGATCTAAGGTATGATCATCAGATCCTGTTCACTTTGGCCTTTACCGTTTCGCACTGTACTATCTGTACATATTATGTACTTCAAGAATCATTCTAAAACATTTTCACCCTAGGCGAATGAATTTCCATTCTATCATTATCCACTTCAGCATATTACTCAACACTGTGCGTGTTAGTACATACGTAGGCCTACGCATCATTGGATCATCCGGCTTTGCAACTGTATCCATGACAACCTGCCATGGCAACCAATGTAATGAAAATAAAGATCAGTTTATTGAATCACATATACATATACATCTTGCTACATTGTAAGGCAGGTTATTAACCTCCTCTAATCTTATGCATAGCCACGCCCCTGAATTACAATGTGCTTTTCTTCTTACAGGAATATAAGTTTATACGTTTGCAGCGATGTCGTGTATTTTCTGTCTGTTTTTGAGTATGTGTCGATCGGAATAGAGCAATCGGTTTTATTCAGAACCACATATAAAGGAGCCAATTTCATGGACCTGCTAAGCACACAAAAAATTTGCTTAGCACAAAAATGTCTTGCCCAATAAAAACAGCCACCTATTAAAAATTCCATTTGATATTCATGGTCAGCGAACAACAGCCAAAGAACAATCACAAGCGGTGAACAACACATGGATATTTGGTTGTTAATCCTGTTTTTATTGAGACAGAAATGTCATGCTTAGCAAAGTTTTGTGCTAAGCGCCATGAAATTAGCCGCTACACTCATAAACTTCTTAACTTATTGCCCTTGTGCAAACCTTCATACCCTACAACACAATACAAGTATTTTCAGCACATTACATAAATTGTAATTATAATAATAATACAGACTTGTTATCGTTACCGGCAACTGATGCGATGATGCACTAAAGATGCGTATGAGCTGCTGCCTCGTAACCTTGGCAACGCGTAGCGCATTAACTGATTAAATGCACCTCGTTACAGCACATAGGACTGTAACTTTTACAATGATATTAAAATTGAATCAAGTGAAATGTTGACGCATCCATGCTAGAGAGATGGTGGCATTACATGACAATGACGTCATTACTACTATCCGAATCAATCATGAGCTTACGGTAAGTACAGTCAAACTCATCATGCAATGATTTTACGGATGGTTACATCAAGATCCTTAAACTGGCTAGAGCTTATGAATCAGGGATGAGATTGACCAATGATAAAAATATCAGAAAAACAACTAACAGGGGGCATAACAAATCTGAACTCTGAAAATCTCCTATACTTTTGTACGCAGCCTGTGAGGAAGAAAAATCTGAAATCCAAAACAATCACAAATCTTCAATCAGATAAGAATCTGAGAAAACTCATCCCTGATAAATAGATTCTTGAGAGCAAAACTAAATAAATACACTTCTGTATTTTGTGTATCTTTTTGTCTTTTCTTGAATTCCACGATGGGCTTTTACAAAATGGAGGCTCAGGCTCAGGCTCAGGCTCATTATAATGACCAGTATAATGGACAATATCATGTTCGTTATAGCGGCGTTCCACTGTACTTGCTACATAAAGGCGAAAATTAAAAAATCTTCACAGAGGGTCCGCAGTTGCAGAAATTAATTGCAAAACAACATTTGAAAATCTAATCAACAAGAATCAAATTTCTACCAAAAAGAAATGACTAGAGTGATAGGTAGACGTAAATGTACCTTTATAGTATGTTTGTCTGAACAGCTCAACAACAGAAATAATCAATCACATGCAAAATGCATGCAATGCTCATGACGAATCAAACCACAACGAATTACGTAAATGATCCATAAGATTTCCTGTGCTCAAATACGTCAAATAGTACAATACAGGTAAATAGCCAGGGGCAACACACCTACACGAGTCAGTTATGCGAAGGATAATTACTCTCAAGAAGAGAGGAAATGATTGAGAATGTGTTGAGGTCATTTCTCAATTCCTCAATTATTTTTTTGTTGTATAACTTGAATTATTGCTTTATATTTATATGGATGTTTCTGGATTTTTTTTTAATTTACAAAATTGTTGTTAATGTGTTCACTGATTAAGTTCAAAGTATAATACGATTGGTAAAGGTCACAGAACGACACTCACACATTTTCTGATGTGCATGAAATAGTAAACAGTCTGTGAAAAATTTAGCTCAATCGGACGTCTGAGTCACGAGAAAATAGCGAAAACCTGACTCAATTTTTTTTATAAAAAATAAAGAATGGTTTTGATCTTACCCCCAAATCAAAACTGTTTTCAGTCCTTGTTTTACTAAATTCTGGATAAATACACCATTTCAGGCGGAAATCTTTTAACGGTATGTTTCTACCAACACCATCTTCATACCCTGAAAGTTATCCGTAACATCTAAAATCCATTTTTAAATTCGTACTGGAATAGATCAGATGAATCCATTAAATGTATATTTTTATTATATTATGTATTTTACGTCCTCCATTTTTCCTAATTTATTCTGATACGATAGGCTCATGCCACCAGAATATCCAAAAATAGATTAATTAGAATACATCGGGGCCCCGGCAGAATCTCCCAAACCTGATTTATTTTCAGTTTCCTTCATTTGAAATTCATAAATTGTTGAAGATATTCAGTTCTAAGTAAACAGATGCAATTTCATCTCAAAATTTCATCTGAAATAAATCGAAACCCTTCAGTATGCATGCAATTTGTAATTTTTAATTAATTGTTCTTCATATATCTCCCTGTAATTGGCATTTTAATGCTGTTGAATGAGATCAATAATGAATAAATATACATACAAAAATAAATACAATTCAAATTATATATTTTGTTATTTTTAGCATTCATTTTTCAGCTTGGGGGAAGCTAATAAATGAATGAATTTTCCTACTTGACATGTTTGTCTTCGAGCATTATCATTGTGGGGTGCTGTAGCCTAGTGGTCGAGTGTGTCGTACTCAAGATCTTGTGGTCAATTTACAGATTGTGGGTTCGAATCCAGCCATAGGTTAATGGTGCTTGCATCCTTTGGCAAGACGCTTTGTCACATATTGCTCCTCTTCACCCAGGTGTAAATGGGTACCTGTGAGGGTAGAGATGGCTTTGTGGTTTGATTTGCCCTTGTGCGATTTGCAGGCAGCTGCCGACTGTATACTCCCCAGGGAGTTGAGATGGTTTCAGGAATGTAAATGGGCCCGATGACCAGGGATAATAATAAATTTGTAATGTGCAGGATTAGTATATTCATATAGTAGCTGCACAATATAAATGTTGTATATTAATATTATTATTATCATAGTGTGAGCTTTCTCTGTGACTACACACAGCTCCTCGGATCAAATAGAAGAAAATTTGACTCTCACTAGAAATGTTGCTTTATGTTTTTTGTGAGTCAGTGTACAGTGCAAGATGCTACATAGACCACAGTCCCTTGAGAGGTTATTAGAGTTAGTCTACGGAAGCATCAAGTTTCGTACATCTCAATCCACGATTATCTTTTATGCTCCGTAACTATAGCGACAAGCCAGACAGACGTGGAGAAATAATCACCATAGCAACGTGAAAACGAGGGTAGTGTATAATGCTAATGTCATTCACAAAGGCTGTAGAACACGTGTTGACATACATGTGCAGCAAAACAATTACCTAAGTTACGTAACAGTGCATATTCACAGCTGGGTGCTGTAAGCACACTGCACAGGATCGACCAATGAGGTGACTGCATTTGAGCTCTGGCTACGGGTCAAATTAAATGATGTCATTGTTGCTATAAGAACAATAAGATCTTGACAAGCCTTAATAAGGAATTGACGTACACGTGGCCGCGGTTGATCACCCCAAAATGAAGCCACATCTGCTACAAGAAAATCTCCAGATTCTTAATTATATATCTTCTTTGTGTTGGATGTTTTCTTCTCGTTCCGCTGATGAAAACTAATTTTTTTTTACAAGGACTCTAACCTCCCTACCACGATAAGTCATTTAATGCAAACATATACATGAATATAATTATTTGTTTTACACTGAAAATGTTTGTCTGTGCAGACATTTCTTATGTGGTTGCCAGCCAGATTTTCACACTGTGTATATTGTGTGAATTTGAGAATTACAGGGAATTTTACAGCAAGGAAGTTTAAAATTAAACAGTTACATAGGCCTAATACATTATCATTCCCTTTACAGTACAGGACAGGATTGGTAACATACCCAAACAGAAATGTTTAATACAGATTTACGTATAACTTTCAGGATATGAAGATGGTACGGGTAGAAACATACTGTTAAAATATTTCCACCTGAAATGGTGCATTTATCCAGAAATTAGTCAAACAAAGACTGAAAACAGTTCTGATCTTGGGGTAAGATCAAAACCATTCTTTATGTTTTATAAGAAAAAATTGAGTCAGTTTTTCTATATTTTCTCTATTTTGAAGGATACAGGACTGTAGATCCCATGCACTGTAACTTTATATAGGGCTTGATGGCCCAACTTGGTCCAAGTCCATAGAATGTGCCATAGGGATACTGCACAGTATGGAATTCTCCATTAATGAGTCTTACCTTTTTAGGGTTCTGTCCAAACGCTGCCACATCCTCTAATCTCCGCAGAATTCGCTCGTTAGGAGACACCTGGTCTTTCTCCATGCATTTCAGAAGTTCGGTCTGGTACCTGTAATCCCGTCTACGTGCTGCAGCCATTATAAGGGCTCCATAGATGTGCACTGTTGGCTTCAGACCAGTCTCCTGTATCAAATCCGACCCCAAACAAAATTTCATGAAAGTTTACGTCTGTGACTTTCTTGAGTTTGGAGAATGAAATTGAATTATTCAAATGATAATTTTGATTTTTGATTTCTCTTATGAACTCCAAAAATGTATAGATATATACCTGGTAGAAGATGTAAAATTCCTTGTGCCTTTAATCTTGGAATGAAATGTCGCAGTTTCTGACTAATGACTTAAAACATTAGTGAACCTCCAATTTATCATTGAAATTTGTATCTTTTTGCCTAAGAATCAGCTAAAAATCTCCATTTATTAGTGTGTACTTGGCTTTCCAAACCAAATGAATTACAATGTAAGTGCTTTGAATGAAGAGGGCCTGATGCATTTCAATCCTAGCAGGGTCTTTATCGAAGGTTTAATAAACCTTTGAGAAAGACCCTGCTAGGATTGAAATGCATCTGGCCCTTCTAACTCCAAGAATTTTATAAATTTCAGGTCGTTGATCTTGGCTGATGAGCAGTTTACAGCAGTTTATTACTTGTATTAAAATGAATAAAGATATAATGCTTCAAGTTACTTTGTTTTGCCTTTGTTACATTGTTTGCAGTAAAATAAATGCTCACGTTCATCGACACACTGTTACTTTCAAAACGCAAACATTTCACATCAACATCTTTCATTACCTTCATATCTTTCAGAAGCTGGATGCCATCTTTGGCCCTGGAACATTCACAGGCCAGATTGACGAATGTCCGTAGGTTTGGGAACAATCCTTGCTTCTGGATCAGAGGTAGCACGGCCTGCAAATATCAAATACAAAACAGGGTCAGTATCAGGATGCACCGCTTGGCAGGATGTTACATGTAGCATTAACCCAGCAGAGTACCAGCTGCAAGGGATGTACATTATGTGACATTTTGGCTGGTAATCGGGGCTTGTACAGTGGAACGCCACTATAACTAACGCCGGGATGCACAGAAATTGTTCGGTGGTTGTTCATTATAGTGAACAATGTTCAGTAATAAATACATTGTACATATAAATTGGGAGCCAACGATGACGTTCGGTATAGCCAAACCAACGTTCGGTATAGCGGTTTTTGTTATAGCGGTGTTCCACGATACTAACATTAGATTATGGGAAAGGATATGGTGATGGTCATAAGACCCGTTACTCAAATTTTGAGGATGGTTTTGCTGATTGCAGTTTCATTTTTGAGAGAATAGACAGAAAGAGTGAACATACCTTGGCAGCTTCCAAGTCAGCTCTACGAGACCGTCTCCTGATGATTGCATTGTAGAAGTCAACGTCCACCCTGACATTACATTCATTCACAACTTCAAGAAGCTTCTCCTCACCCTTAGTGGTAAGAGGAAGGCTCTCCATCAGCAGCGTCAAAGTCTTGACATCCGGAGTGACTCCGTAGTCCTTCATGCTACCAAGGACACCTTCGATACCACCTATGAGAGCTAGACGGTCAGAGGGAGTTGATACATTCCCTAGAGCCTGGATGCGGTTGGTATCCAGAGACCGGTCCAAGAGGTTTGGCAGCTGCTCTTGATGCTGCACCAGGGCCTTGCTGGTGACAGGGTCCTGATTACCCTTCCCACTTCTCAAATCAGAAACAAGTTTAGGGTTTGTAATCTCCGTCACCTCAAGAGGTCTGATCTCAACCAAGGCTTCTAAACTACGTTCTTGCTGCTTCTGGTCCTGAGCTGGTAGAGTTCTCTGTCCTTTGCGATTCTTTTGATTCTTCTTCGGAGCAGGGACCTGCTGCAGCTGCTGCTGCTGACTGAGAAGCACACGCATGGCAGCATCGGGATCACCTATCCCACAATCCCTTGCAATCCTGAGAAGGAGGTTGTACGTGTAGATATCGGGACGTATGCCTCGTTGTTGCATCTGATGCCATGCCTGGATGGAAGAGATTGAGGGATAAGACCAAGATAATCTCACATCGATCATTGGGTTGTACAAGTTGGACCCTTGGGCCATCGTCACAGGCTGCAAAAGCCTGATTTGATTTTATTCATTTATTTTATTTTAATTTTAATATTTTGGCTGTTAATCAATGTCTGCTAAGCTTGTATCATTTTAATAGTAACAATATTAATAATATCTACTTAAACAGCACATAATAATCAAGGATTCTCTATGTGCTTTACATATTATTATCCCTGGTCATCGGGCCATAATTTGTATTCATGAAACCATCTCAGCTCCCTGGGGAGTTCACAGCCCCGGCTACTTTAAAGCGCACAGAGGCTAACCAAACACACAAAGCCATATCTACCCTCACAGGTACCCATTTACACCTGGGTGAAGAGGAGCAATATGTGACAAAGCGTCTTGCCCAAAGACACAAGCACCATTAGCAAATGGTTGTACTCAAACCCACAATCTGTAGATTGACCACAAGACCTTGAGTTCGACATGCCAGACCACTAGGCCATGGCAGCCCATTTTGTACATAGCTCAGTGAGCTTTCAGCTTTGTGAAACCACAGAGCTCTAGAAGTCACTCACCTCGATGGCATAAATCAAACCACGTTCCTTGTCGCTTGCACAAGCGAATAGAAGGAATGCAAAGCTCTCCGAAGTCAGCTCAGCACCAGAGGAAATCAGGTCACGGAAAAGACTAAAGGCCGTCGGGAGGTCACCACACTTTGCGTAGGCTTTGATCATGGCGTGTTGGGTGATCTTATTGACTTTGATGTCTTTGTCTTCCAGTTGTGAATGGAGGTGACGTAGCCTGTCCAGTCCGTCGGTCAGAGGCCAGGGTGATTCAGCACAAGCATTGAAGAGAGCTGTGTACGTCACCTCTGATGGCATCAAGCCTCGCTTCTTCATCTGTAGAATACAGAGTCAATCATTTGATCTAAGTCAGAGAGGAGGACAGACAGATTTTTTTTCAAAAACTGTGGCCGTTTTTCACTGTTTTCTCAAAAAGTGGGCACCGTATGGGACTGAAAATTTCACAGATGACTGTTACTGTATCCTCCTTTATATTTTTCCCCATGAATCTGCATTTCTTTAACAAAAACCTGATATTGCCTTTAACTGAAATCTATCTTCCAAATCTGGACATCTTTGTGAAGTAGGATTTAGACATTACACAACAGACGTTTCACACCTGTCTTCCCAACAATCCCTCTACCTCTACCCTCCTGTGCCCTTGCTATGCTCGATGCTTACCTGGTTGTACAGCTTGAAGGCTTTCTTGGTGTAACCCTCTCTACCACATGCTCCTATCAGGATGTTGTAGTTGATCTCAGCTGGTTGGACTCGGTCTTCCTTCAGCATACGAGTATCCAGCATATCAATTGCATCCACCACCTAGAGGTGGAAAAACATCACGTGAAGTACAAAATTGATACAACGTCTAGGGTAACAAAATTGTCAAATAGTCATTGATTTGGTACAAAATATAATATTATCTTCAAATAACTACAAGAGAAACTGACTGGATTAATGTTATGTCATTGCAAAGTAAACAAAGAAAAATTGACTGGAGCGGGATTCAAACTAGCGACCTCCGGAATACCGTACAGGCGCTATTACTGACTAAGCTACTCAGCCCTACGTTTGTTCGTTTGGCAGTCAGAAGCTCCACAGATTTGGATCCGAGATTGCCACATTCAATCACGTGAAAGTAATGATGTAGTGAACTTCATGTTGGTTTATGATAGAGGTAATCAGAGGTTTTATAACTCCTAGAGCAATCATAGAGGGAACTTTCATGAAACTGCCAAGGCCAATGGCACGAGCTGAGCCAGCAAGTCTGATGTACATGTAAGGTTACAGAGCATGCCAGCATGGGCTCTTCAGATATGTGCTCAAAATCTTTTCAGGAGGAGCAAGTACGATCATCTACCATTTTGTCACAGTTCACAAAGTAATGCTCAGGTACCAGGCACAATCAACCAGAGTTGTCCAAGAGACACAGTAACACCACTCTTGCTAAAATCTTTGCTGTGAGGATACGTGACAGCTGCACACAAGTCCACGCCTCCACGGTTCCTAATAATGTGGAGGTTTTTACCTTTCCTGCCTTGATGAGTTTCTTCATCTGATTGGCATACCAGATCGGAGTGTTTCTTCTGCCGGGTGGTCTCATACCGACTTCACCTTTCTCATCATCACTGTCTTCCTTGAGGTCAAACTCATCTCCCACGGGATGAAACTGATTAAGATGCAAAATTTAAGAACTTGTCAAAAAGCAGATATTGAAGACATATCAGGCATGAAGGTCAGTGACTCTGTGCTCCTAGTCCAGCAGGGTACAGAGTGTTTGAGGTGGGGGGACAAAATGAAACATCTTAAGACCTTTTCACACTAAAAATTTATCCTTTCCGATCCGTGTTGAAACCAACCCAGATCCGCTCTGGTTCAGCCAGGCAAATTTTTGAACCAGATCGAAGAGACGCAACCTTCACACTACGTTTTTGTTGAACCGCTTCATACAATACGGATCACAGTGAAAAAAATGCAGTTTGGAACCGGGTTGAGATTTTCATCCCTGCTCCCTACCAGGGTTGATTTCAATCCGGCTAGGCCATCCTATCCAGGTCGGCTAAGGGTTGAAGCTTGCCAAGTGTGAAAAGGGTTGAAAAATTATCGGGGTTCGATCCGGTTCCAACCAAGAGATTTTGGATAGTGTGAGAAGGCCTTATGTCTGCCTGGTTGCAGGTGAGGGGGACAGGTGTAAGCTCCTCTATCCCTAGCTTGATATGCCACTGTCCTCATGGTCCTAGTGATTGCAGTGTCAGATGTTCCAGTTAACATTCATTGCTTGAATAGAAGTTGTCCCTTCAAAAACTAAGTTATGCTGCTGAGTTCAAATGCATCAGTGTGAAGCTTTGGCAGCCGATGAAAGCAATCTATTACAGGTCCTCAAAATACACTGCATACACTCAGAATGAGCAAGAGTGAACCTTAGGGCCTGTTTGTTTCGATCGCACACGAGATCCGTGATCTGCAGATCCACGTTCCATGCAGGCCACGCTAAAATGGGATCCGGATCACGCATCTCGTGCGCGAAACAAACAGGCCCTTATATTCATCTACACTAGTAACAGATCTTCAATAATGGTGGCCTTAGAGGGACATGCGCCATCTTGAAGTTATCGTAACCTTGTCCATAAAAGCTGATCGAGTCCTCTGTTGACTACTCGTCATCTTTCTTACCTTCTTTTCATATTTCGTTGTCATCATGCCAAACATGTCCTCTGGTTTCAAGTCATCTTCATGAGACCCCTGGCCAGCATCCTCTTCTTCCTCTTCAGCAAGATTCCTCTGGGTGTACTTCCTCTCGGCAGAATACGTCCTCCCATACTCACTGAGGACGGCACGCTCTTTGTCCTCATCTGTCCTCCTTGATGCATGTAAGGATTTACCATCGAGGGAAAACTGACGTTTACAGATGACATGGCATGGATGGGTATGGCTCGGTAGTGTATCTGTCGTATGTTGTTTCAATGGCAGTCTAGGCTGAGATACGGTGTTACAAGACGTCCAACCGCATCCTGAATGAGCTTCTGATGCTGTCCGTCGGTTTGTTGCATGATGCTTGCTACGGAAACATGCATCAATAAGGACAGGTCCCGATTGATGCGTTTGAGTGATGACCGAGGATTCCAGTAGGTATGCTTGTTTCTGCAAGCTGGGATATTTACACCAGACGTAGCGACAGATTCTAATCATGACTGTTGATGGCTTGAAATGATAGAAGATGAAGTACACGTAGCTCACACCGTCCGGAAACCATCAGATGACCTCAACACTTATCTGTAAAATTAAGATTTTGGAATTAGTGTAATACTTAGTAATACTTTGTTTATTCATTATTATTGGGGGAATAATTTGACATCACCAACAGTGAAATACCTCCAAGTACCAGGACTGAGAATAATACTAAAAGAAAGAATACTTCAGTCAAATTTTATATAAAAATGTACAGAGATTATCATAGACCATATCGCAAATAGCGAAAGGGCGCCACCACCTGCTTACTTTGGGTCAGTTCTCTTTGTGCACTGTGTCACATGAATATGCAGATCGACCAAGATGTATCCAACAATGCCTTGCGGAAGCGCCCTCTCTTGGTGAACATGCTATTTGACACATACATGTACCTACCTTACCTTATAAAATTATGATTATACATCATGATATTAAACAAATGTCAACAACAAAGACATAAAGATGAACACCACAAGAATTATATTAAAATGTAGTCCCACTTACAGGGCTGTTGGAGCTCTTTTTTAGAGATTTTTTACTACATCCTTCGCACTAACGTCCCATGCTATGTAATGCAGTACTAGTATTATTAAATCATAAACAGATAGTCTCAAAAATGCCTAAAATTAAAGTGAAATCAAAACAAAACATTCCAACTCCAAGTGTGAAAATAAACCTTGTTACTTTACTAGAGTTTAGTTTACTTTACTTTAGTTGTGGACTAATGCCAAGCACACTAACCCGGCTAAAGCACATGTCGGCTTCTACACAAGTCATAGATGAAGAAGTGGTACTTCAGTGGTACTTACGATTATTTTTGAATTGCAATTTAGACAAATTTGTCGTATGTCAGTTCGGACATGCACACAGTTTTCGTTTGTGCACGATGAACAAATCCTCACGTGCTTCACGTGCTCACATGAAGTCTGGGAACTTTACCGAATGTTACTGACTATACCAAACATAATCAATTACCGTTTTATGTCTCAACTCAAGTTGGACCGCGCTGGCTCTATGGGCTTACCTATAAGCGTGGCATAAAACAGTCGTTTGGCATAGTCAGTCGGAAATGGTCAAGTTCCCAGTCTTCGTAATTTTTCTGATATCGGGGTATAGAGGGCGCTATAAATAATAATGTGCTTCATGGATTATTATTTTGCGATTGATGAATATATTAATTTGCTTTTCCGTGAGAATATTTTTTTAAGGGGAAATGGGTAAAAAAAAAAAGTCTTTGCAATGCAATTATTGTCAACTACGATACGTACCTGTCTATTGAAGAAGAAAACTACGATGAAAAATATGTTAATAAATCAACCAATCATGTTCGCTCTGATCAACTTCTAACCAATGAGAACAGGCATTACACCTGTGGCCCATTTCACAGCCCTGCTAAGCGCAAAAAATTAATTTGCTAACCATGAAATTTCTGTCTTAATATGAATAGGTTTAACAACCAAATGTCCATGTGTTGTGTATCACTTGTGATTGTTCTTTGGCCAACATTATTTTTGATCTTTTAAAGATCAAAAACAAAAGAGAAAAGAATTAAGAAATACTGTGGCCGTTTTTCACTGTTTTCTCAAAAAGTGGGCACCGAATGGGACTGAAATCTTCACAGATGACTGTTACTGTATCTTCCTTGATACATTTTGCCCATGAATCTGTATTTCTTTGATAAAAACCAAAGTATGATATTACCTTTAAGGCTTATGATTTGTTTTTATGAGTTAGATTTTGCAAACCAATCCTTTCCCTTTTATGCTAATTAATTTGTAGGATAGCTTGGAAAATGGCTAGAGTATTTATAAGCAGTTATCATGAAAATAAGTTTAAATATGGGATCTCATTCAGTATAAATGTTAATGTGAGAGACGATTTATTTACAGTAATGAAACTACAAAACCTGACAAACTCAATTGTAACTGACATGAGAAACTTCCTTTATTTCAAATTTGAACAGACTTTACAAATATTTACAAATATTTCCTCATGATCTGGCAAACTAAATCTCGGCTACAAAAAACAAACATCAAGTAAACTAAGTCAAACTCACAACGATAATCTAATTCAGTGTCAGGAATATTTCTTACTATTGCAACAAAGAAACTAATCAAACCATTTAATACTAAGGAAATTAAATAAGATGTAAAATCATTTTTACATTTGGAATGAACCACTTCCAAACCGTACAAATTATTTCAACTTTTATGAACTTAAACAAGAAATGAAAAACAAAACAAAACAATTTCAGGGGGAATTAATTGTCATTTCTACAAATTGATAAAACATTCTTTGGCATGGAAGTTATGGCAAGGTACTTTTATATACAAAGTAGATTATTAAAAATTCTTCAGTACAATGATCGTTGTAAAATGGACTATGATTTACATAAACCAAATTCAGCCGGTCATAATTATTCAGCTTTGAATATGTCCATATCATTCAGCCTAGTTACGAATTAAACCATAAAATCCCAAATAATATACATGTACACATTTGTTAAATTGTTTTTAGCTTTTCAATGTCACACAAATAAAGAAATGGAGAGTATTTTGTGAAATGGAAAACTTGTGATACTGCTACACAAAATGCAATCAGCCCTAACGCCTTTACGAAATGAGGCTTGAGGCTAGGCTTGGGATTTATTTTGCTACTGCCATTTTGTGTCCTAAATGAAATGAAGGGCTTGAGATACATGGCGAAGCTAGAGTCTTTCTTCGGCTTCGTCATGCGGCCCAATCCCTTCATTTCTTTTGTCCAGTAGCAAAATAAGACCCAAGCCTAGCCTCAAGCCAGGTTTCGTAAAGGCCTACTAGAGTACTAACAACACAACACTTGCTGCTCTTGGTGGGTTGGCTTAAGGAAGCCCAATACATTCATAAATCATAACCAAACTCTTTCAAAAATCTCCTACACAATGACAAATGTTTACCACTCTTCAAGTTCGTTTTGGTGGGCTAAGGTTTCTCTTTCCCATTTGAAACGTTTTCGACATTCGACACTTCTCCATGGCAACGGTATTCTCCAGCCTTGGCCAGCAATGGAAGAGGAACTGTTAGTCTATAACTCACAAAAATTACATAAATCTCTCGTTGGCATGGAAACGAATCGGCATTCTACAGTGATTCCAATGCTTGCATCTCTATCAAAGGAAAGAAAATTTAAAAACAATAGAATTTACCCAAATCTAAGACCAATCCAGTATTGACAATATAACCAAACAACATGGAACGCACTTCAAGACATTGTACGTTCAATATACATTATACAGCACCCAAAATTGCTAGAAATGTTTCAGAAATCGGCATGAAAGCGTACAGTTTGATCAATGGCAAGCAATACTATATACAGACAAATAATATACACAAACAATTCCTCTCTTATAAGTCTTCAGCCATTGATGTCTCCGCCCACTATTGGTTGCCCATCAAATTAGATCTTAATATTCCACTCATTAAAGGACAAGGTTTGATTAATTAAGGTAAGAGAAGTATCTTAGAGTATGAGGATCAGTTTGCGGAAACACCATGAAAGAAAACGATCCACATGCCAATTGTCACCATGCAAAGCCTCAAATCTTTCTACCTATTAAGTGAAGTCTACCTTGATGCCCCTGGTCATTTAAATGAAAACAAAGTAAATTATAATTATAGTGGGCAGACATAGGTGCCCTGCCTAGGTTTTGGTTTACAATTAGCAAAGCAAAAAAAACAAACAAACAAACAAACAAAAACAAAAAAACAAAACAAAACAAAACAAAACAAAACAAAAACAAAAACAAAAACAAAAACAAAAACAAAAACAAAAACAAAAACGCCACAATATTTCATATCATCAAAAATCTATCACTTAAAAAAAAATGAAAAAATGAAAAAAAAAATACCCACGAATGCTAAAGGTTTGTGCTATATTTAAGAAGCCTTTTCTTCGTTTGTATTTTTCGTTTTGGAATTTAATCCTCATTTGCAGGAATATACATTTTGTGAATACAAAAAATGGAATGATAATTAGTTTTGAATATAATACACACAAAACAATTGTGCAATAATGTAAGTAAAACCGATTGTCAAGTGCTACAACCAAGGTACAGGTTGTAAAATATTCTGGGCTTAAACAATTACAAACACTCATTGTCTAGAGCTGTCATGTCTCTATTGTCATCTTTATAAATTTATAAAATGAATGAAAATTTGAATTTGAATCTAAATTTGAATGAAATTACAATCCCAGATTTCAATTGAATGTAAAATGAATTGGACTGCTAGATTCAAAGATATGAATACCATAGACCGATCCGATGGCACGATATAATGTCCACCATTACTGCAGTGACCCCGCCTGCCTTTTGTCTGGCAACAAAAGAATTTACGCTCTGCCGCACTCTAGAAATGCAGGGTGTACGTCCCATGATTAGCGGACGTACACCCTGCAGTATAGAGTGCGGTGGACGTAAATTCTTTTGTTGCCGGACAAAAAGCGGGCAGGTACACTGCAGTATTGGCGGGTGTTTCCTACCTCCATGCTGGCGCTGTCGGATCAGTGTAACATTCCCCCTTGTACAGGTATTTGTTATTTTCAAGGCACGTTTGATAATCACTTCATTTTCAGCCAAAATTACAAAATGGCAACAATGGACGGGCAATGTCCAATGCTTAAAATGAGGAAACCCCATAATGGTAAAGATAAGAAAAACTTGTGAGAAAAATATACAGTGCTTTCAACTTGGTGTACAATTACTCCATATACAGGCAGTGATCAGGATTTCAAAAACGAGAAGAAAGTGAGACAAAAACACGATGAATGACGACGCTGTCAAAGTTATGTTATAACATTCCGGCAGTTTTCAGATTTTCTCTGATGATGGTTTCCATGACGATCTGGAATACAACCTCCACATTGGTGGTGTCGGTTGCCGTGGTGAAATGGGGATAGATGTGTTTCTTGGGATTGTGGTTAGCATCTTGGAATCGTCGACGAAGAAAACGACAAGCTGTCTCCACATCATAGTCAGGACCTAAAATACAATGAAATGCACAAACAAGAACAGGAAAATGAGAATAAATGGCATTTAAAGCCATAAAATGAAACAAATGACAGCAATTTCCCTAAAACAATTAAATGTTCCTTAAGAGATCAAAAGAAGGCAAAGTAGAACTAAATTTAGCACAGATATCATACAGCTACATCACTGGAGTTTTTAAATTAAAATATGGTTTGAAATTATAGTGTTTACAATTTATTGTTAGTTTAAATACCCCCCCCCCCCAAAAAAAAAAAAAAAACAGAATAAGTTAACAATTAAGCACATTTCAGCTTAGTGCAATTTTTGGCTACGACTTCACAGTATCTTTTTTTGCTTTATATCCTTAAACCCTAACTCTCTAGGATCTGGCCTTTGCTAGCCTTTGAGAAAGATCCTGCTAGGATCGAAACGTGTCAGGCCCACCTACTTCCAAGCATTTTATACATTTCAGGTCATTTTGGCTGATGAGCAGTTTGCAGCAGTTTATTACTTGTATCTCTAGGATCTAGGTCAAATTGAATTCAAATTGTAGGATTATTGGGCTTGTCTTGCTTCTATGTCCTACTCACCTGGATACTCTGGGAAATATTGACGAAGTTGTCTATCTGTATGAAGAACCTTCTGTCTAAACAGGTCCACCTTGTTTAGGAACAATATGATGGTCGTATTTCTGAAGAAACAGTTGTTACAGACAGACTCAAACAGATTCAGACTTTCTCTCAGCCGATTCTGAGGAAAAATTGCAGAAAAAAACATAGAAGATGAAGAATTATATTCATATTTGTTGCCATTTGAGGTACATGTACTTAATTTAAAGCATAAAGCATAATTTATCATGTTTAAAGGTACTATCAAACTTTGGTAGTATGCCAAAACAGAAATCTTCACAGATTTACCTATAATTTTACAGGGTATAAAGATGGTGATGGTCGAAACATACCGTTAAAATCGTTCTGCCAGAAATGCTGTATTCTTTTAGTCTAGAAAAGAGTAAAATCAGTTGGCCCAAAACAGTTTTGATCTCAGGATGATCAATACTCCTGAGGGATGTAAAAATACTGTGGCCGTTTTTCACTGTTTTCTCAAAAAGTGGGCATCGTATGGGACTGGGAATTTCACAGATGACTGAAAACATTACTGTTTTTTCCTTGATATTTTTTGTCCATGAATCTGCATTTTTATGGGAAAACCAAAGTATGATATTACCTTTAATGCAGATGTGAAGTGGCCTGTATTTTTATACAGGAGTCAGGCTAAGCAGTATTAAGCATATAAGATGCTAACAACATTAACATAACATCATAAAATGGCAAGAAATTGAATAAAGAAAAAATAGAGACTCATGCATTTGCTGTTAAAAAATTGCTCCTAAAAAATTAAGAGAAGTATAAAACAACAATAGTTGTTTCAGCAAATTCATTTCTAAAAAAAGGTTAAAAACTAAAAGAGTCCAAAAGATTAATTACATTACAGTATGGTTGGCATGGATACCATTCTTAAGCAAAGGTAACCTCTTGAATAGTAATCACGTACAGCATCTCTCCAAGATTCTTAAGGACAAAAGATGAAGCTGATATTTGGTACAATGGGCTGGCAGAATCAAATCCAACAAAAAAGACGTTTTTTAAAATAACTCCCTCTCCCATTAGACTGCATAACATTACGGCCCTCGCAAATTAAAATCACCAACAAAGCAAATTATTCAATGGGGAATTTTGAGGAAGGTGGGGAGTCTGTCATTTACAAAGCCTCTGGGATATTGTCTTAAATGAAGAACCCACGTCAATCCTTCAGAATATTGCCATGGTAACTGCTGATTTTTCATTTATATAACAGTTGGGGTCTTTGTTCTGATTACATCCTGGACATGGTCTGACTACCTTCTCTACATCCTTGGGGCGAGACGGAGAAGTCGACTCACAGCTTGTCTCTTCCCACGCCAACAAAAAACCAAACGAATCAATGGCCGTATGGTTTGTTTTTTTAAGCTCCGAGATATAATCATCTTATTAACAGCGTGAAAGTACACCACACCTCAAGTTGAATCAAAGGCTTATTGTTGACATGATAGAGGTAGATCCGGCAGATTAATTTGCAAGTTTTTGTTCTGTGATTGGACTACTAAGCATAAAGGAAGACATCGACATTCAGAGATGAGTCTCTATATAAACTTCAGGATGTAGCTCGCTCCGCTTTGAGGAGATAGAAGCAAAGTATATGAATTCTCAACAGTCCGAGGAGTCTTCGTGGAACGTCTCTTTAGGTTCGGACTCCTGAGGATGACTTGAGAGAAATTCAATCTGTACTTTGCAAAACAAACGTGCAATACGCAAAAGAACTCTCCCAATAGCTTGTACGCTAGGATTGAAATTTCGGAGTGGCGTAACGAAACACAACAAAGCGACATTCTACACGTATTCTTGAAACCCAGGCTGAAGCAGCTATGCATTGTGTTAAGCTTGCCATCTTATTTAAGACAGATCTGATGGATAGAGTCCTGCCAAAGCAATCAATTTGGGATTAAAGGTAATTCTTCTTAACAAAGTACGCCCGTTCTTTATGCTGGGAATAGCAGTATCGCTATTCAACTGAGTTGTGCTGGACTTCATTTCATCAAGACTTCAACAACCGTAAGATTGTTTCCAGGTTTTCAATCCTGGTTTTTTGTTTTCAATCTTACATTTGAGAATCAATACAAGACACAATGGAGACTGGGGCAGACTTGGGCACAGCCAGGCATATGTCAGTTATTCTCAACATCGTCTTCTGGATTCTAATCGTCATAGGAAATCTCGTCGTCATAGTTATGCTGTGCCAGAGCAGTCAGCTACGTCCACCGATACGACGACTTTTGATTAATCTAGCCGCTCCGGATCTTATGCTTGGAATGGTCGTACTGCCTTATGTCATTACCAGAACCTTCATTGCTATGAATGGTACTACCGGAGAGCTGATGAATGCTCACACCTCTGACATCTTCTGTCAAGCTGCTGGATTTATCCGCATCCTATGCTTAACAGCATCTTCCTTTACTCTCATAGCTCTGAGCTACGAACGATACGTGGTCATTGCATACCCACTAAAACACACCCATATGATAACAGAACGAACAGCTTTGAAATACGTCATCATGGTTTGGGTTTTAGCAGTGATTGTCAGTGCTTTACCCTACATTGCGCTGAGTGATGGGTACCGGTATTCAGAGTACCAGTTCATCTGCCGGCCAGAAGGACCGATATTCCCTATCATCCTATTCCTTGGAGTGTTTTGCGTGACTCTGATCAGCATGGTTGTCATGTATATCCGCATCTTCTGTGCCGTTAAGAAACATCGGAGCATCATCCATGCGCTTGTAGTGGGCATAGCACAGGGTTTCACGGCACAAAAAGTGGAGAAGTTCCGCGCCTCTACTACTATTTCACTGGTACTCGGCGTGTACTGTGCAACCTGGGCACCATTCTGCTGCATGCAGATCTTTCCTATCCAGGACCCAAAGGTCAAGGGTACCAGTGAGATCATCTTGACCTGCTTCCTGTATGCAAATGCAGCCTGTAATCCATGGATTTACTGCGGATTGAACGCCAAGTTTCGCGAGACTTTTAAGAAGAACGCAAAGGTGTACTGGAAGAGGGTGAGGGAGGCTTTCTCCGATCCAGAAATGCCCAATGTACCGATGGAACAACCACTTCATAATGATATTCAAATTCATGTTATAAAACCAACACTCACACATTAAATACCATGTACGTGTATACACATTGCACTATTCGCTCGATGCAACTCTCCTATTTGTATGCTAAGAATGCACTTACGAAAAAACGAGAGACAATACTTGAATAGCATTCTTATATATATCAAAATGTGATATACTAATTAATGCTCTTGGGGTCGATTTCACAAAGTCATACGATTGATCGCAACCCAAGTTACGAAGGATAATCCATCGTATTCTATGTAGGGCTGCAGTACATTATAAGTCCTACGATTGATAGTAAGTTACGATGAGTTTGGTGAAACCAAACCCTGTGCACATATTCTTATTGGAGTGAATTTGATGGAGCTGTTTTATTGTATTTTATCTTTATGCTTTCTGTAGCAGACAAAAATCTATTCTGAGTGTAATTTGTACAATTTAGCAAGAAATCCAGGCTGTAAATTTTTCTACCACCCAGTTGCTAGCAATGCAGGAAGGTCACCATAGAATAGCTTCACCAGTGGTAATACATGTATACAGAACTTTAGCAGTGACGTGAAACAGAAACAGCAACGTGAGTACAAAATTGGCCATTGGGCTTTAAAGGTAGTATCATACTTTGGTAACAAACAAAAATCTTCACAGATTTACCTATAACTTACAGGGTATAAAGATGGTGATGGTAGAAACATACTGTTAAAATTTCTCTCCCTGAAATGCTGTATTTATCTAGAAAAGATTCAAACCAATGACCAAAGACAATTTTGATCTTTGAAAGATCAAAAATAACGGTGAAAAGATCTTTAAAGTACCATGGGCGTTTTTCACTGTTTTCTAAAAAAAAAATGGGCATCGTATGGGACTGAAATTTTAACAGATGACTGTTACTGTATCTTCCTTGATATTTCTGCCCATGAATCTGCATTCTTTGACAAAAACCAAAGTATGATATTACCTTTAAGTATAGCACCACACAAAGTTACTATGGGTTCCAAGCCTAAGACACTATAAAATGACGAGCAGACTAAGAATGGGTTAAGAGACTAAACAAAGATTCACTCACCACCTCTGGGTCTTCAAAGAGGGTCATGTCGTAACCGCTCAATGCCGTGACATATAGCAACGCCTTCACATCATCAAAACATTGAATCCATTTCCTCCTCTCTGACCTTTGACCTCCGACATCATACATTCTGGATATTAGTGGATAATATCAACAAATTCACTGCATTAAGAAACTGTGTTTACATCTGGTGTTTATACGGATGAAATTAATCATAAGGTGTATTTTATATGAAACAAACGTTACTCTTGGGCCCTTTTCCAAACCTCAGGTTCCAGCTCTGTCATTCATGTGCTGAAAATATAGATTGTGGTGTTCATTGAAGCTGAAGCTCTGTTTTCCTTTTCAAACCAGAGAATTAATCTACTTCCGAACCGAAGCCAAAAGCCTCTACTTTGATACTGGTTATTTTAGAATGGATTCACGAAATGGAGCCAGACCTGGAGCCCGAGCCAGAGCTAAGGTTTGGAAAAGGGCCTTGGAAATGAGACGACAAGGCAAGACTCTTTACCTGAATATAATTCCTTTGATCTTAAAGTGTGTCTCAATTACACCTGTTGTTCGGACTCTAGCTCTCAATACGTCCACCGTGCTTGGTCTGTAGTACTCAGATGTGATCCTCTCCATGTTCTCAAAGTAACTGAGGGAAGATTGAGTTAAGATTAAGACACTCATTACTCGAGTTGTAGATGCAATGGTGTATGCTGCTTCATTTGAGTACATTCTATTTGCAAGCAGGATTGTAGAGCCCAGGTACTGTAACTTCAAAATGGGGCTTGATGGCCCAACTTGGTCCAAGTCCAAAGAATGTGCCATAGGGATACTGCACAGTGTGGTATTTTGAAGGACACAGGACTGTAGAGCCCAGGCACTGTAACTTTATATGGGGCTTGATGGCCCAACTTGGTCCAAGTCCAAAGAATGTGTCATAGGGATACTGCACAGTGTGGTATTTTGAAGGACACAGGACTGTAGAGCCCAGGCACTGTAACTTCATATGGGGGCTTGATGGTCCAACTTGGTCCAAGTCCAAAGAATATGCCATAGGGGTACTGTACAGTGTGGTATTTTGAAGGACACAGGACTGTAGAGCCCAGGCACTGTAATTTTAAATTAAGCTTCATAGCTCATTTCGACACAGGATTTGGATGATTGAGTAGATTTTGGAAGATTCCTGGCTGAAATACCGAAGGATATTACAAAAACAAACTTACTATAGAGCCGAGTCATTGAGTTCATATTCGTGACCTCTAGCGACGCACCCCCTGACCCCTGTATCATTCCATAGGGCAAGTAAGGCCATGGCAATAGATGTACGTATCTTCACACGCTCATCAAAACAACGATAGCACTGCAGAATAGTCTGAGCGTAGATCTGCACGTAAAAATCAAACAAAATTTAAATTTATCGTTTGAGTGAACATGATGATTACAAAAGTACTAAATTGAACAATTTTAAAGTTTGCGAAGCATTAAAAACTAAAGATTATATGTAATGTCTGAAGTTTCTAACCTAAAAAGATGAAAAATGGATACTAACTGAACAGACTCTATTGAAACAGCTATTGATTATGGTATATCATAATTTGCCGATGTGTTATTGTTTTTTAGAGGAGGTTATTGGAAAGCTGACGATGTATCAGGTATTTTTCACCAAAAACTGATTTTAAACAAGCCAAAAAGAAAAAGAAAATGCAGAGTGTACATTGACCAAGTTTATGTAACTTCAGAAATAAAAAATAAAGATTTGTTTTCAGAGTTTTATTCAGAATGACATCAAATGGAATTGAGTTGTTTCATTATTTCAATTTTTTACGGATAGAATGATAGGTATAATAACCTTATTTCTTGGGTTGGCCAATGGGATGCGTAGGAGTCCCATTCCATTCAGAACGTACTTCATAGAACTCAGGAGATTATCCAGTACTGCCGGCTGCAAAACAAAATCACACAAACATGCATGTAATTTACTGTCTACAACAATGAAGTGATTGTGATTTATGTGCATAAATTATAAATACTGTAATTAATTTGTGGATCATTTTACCAGGGTAGGGCAAATTTGTTACATTTGTCTCCTGTACGTGTACATTGAAAACAATCCTTAATCTTTTTGATAGCTCTGCGTTTACTTGCAATTTGTTTCCAATTTGTGGTAGAAACATGCCGTTAAATTTTTTTGCCTGAAATGGTGTATTTATTCAGAAATTAGTAAAACAACCACCAAAAATATTTTTGATCTTATAAAAGATAACAAATAAAAGAGAAAAGACCTAAGAAATACTGTGGCTAATTTTCACTGTTTTCTCAAAAAGTGAGCACCGTATGGAACTGATATTTTCACAGATGAATGGTACTACATCTTCCTTCATATTTTTGCCCATGAATCTGTATTTCTTTGATAAAAACCAAAGTATGATATTACCTTTAAGTGATGTGATAACCTTTTCACATTTCCCCATATTCTGAATGGTTCTTGTTTCAGACTTCCGAAAATTGTTGTTTTATAAAATCAGTTTTATGTACTGTACAAATTAATGTATGGTACAATACACAGAGTGGTTAAGCACTACACAGACTGGTATTGGGTAAACATGTCGCTTGTATAGTACTTTAAACCCCATACATATGTGATATGTATGTACATGTACAATGCGTGGAGGCCTACAGACTTGTCTGCTGGAAGCAAAATAGAAGCCAAACAACAAGCCCAAGTACAAACATCTTTTACTAGAACAGCTCCATTGTGTTACTAAACACTCTGTATACACAACTGGGTAAACATGCCAGGACTAGTTACAAGGGTCTACAAGTTCACAGGCAGTTTCAACTGATTTTATAAAAGATTTTTTTTCTGGCTGAGGTGACAGTTGAACAATAGTTGTGAATTCAATTCAATCTTTCAATGGAGCAGAAAATTCTAAATGTTTGTAATGAAAGGGCGAGGGGCTTTCTTTCCCTTTGAAGTTTGTTCGATCGAGGTACAAACAACCAAGGGAGATAAACTGCTACAAAAAATTTAACAATGAAATGAAGTATCCAATGTGAGAGACTAAAAGTCGTGAAGTAAAACAGTAAATTCAGTCAGTTTCCCTTGTGGTTATTTGATGATTTATAATATATTAATTAAAAAGCCGTATCCTCTTTGAGTGATCCCCATGTACCGTTCCCAGGTTGCAGCATTGCTGCGTGTATCATTAAAACGATCCTTGGGGTATGGCAGTGTGTGCATGGTTTCATGGCTTGTGACTGCCAAACGAACATAGATATAATTGACTATTGGACACCACCAACGTAAAGCTGGATGCTCAGTTGGTAGAGCACCTGACCGGTATTCACGAGGTTGCAGGTTAGAATCCCGCTCCAATCAATTTTTCTTTGTTCAATTTTCAATGAAGTAAAACAGGGTTTAGAATCTTGTGATTTCTCATAATAACGATAACACTGTGGATAACTTGCTCAGTAGATCTGCATAAAATCTCGTGCAGACATAAGATAATGGACACTATGCATTGCGCAGTAATCATACTGTAGGCCGACCGTACTGTACAATTTACAGAAGTTAAAAGCCATTATATAAAGAAAAATCACATCCTGTAGTGAATTAAAACGTGACATATTCAAAAGAAGAAATCTTTCACAAATATTTCTGTTCATGAAGAGTAATAAAGTAATAAAAAGTAATATTTCTTTCTCTTTTGTGCCAATCCATTTGGCTAACAGATATATCAGAAAAACAATCAGAAAAACAATGACCGATTGTATCAAACGTGTAATTGTGAAACATCTGTTAGTAGTCACGATTTATATGTACTTTAAATTCCAATCAACATACATTGTAGTATTGTCTCCCAACTGACTGTGTGAGTATCCCTACAATATAACTACCAAAACTATTTCAAATTTAGTTATAAAGTCAGAAAGTGCTGAATTAAACATTTCTGAAGTCTAAAAACAAGCAAAATATTTTAAAACAAAGCCTGAGCTATTAATAAAGAGTACTATTTCATACTTGTCTTAACAGTTTTTGTAACAATTTGCCGAGTGCCAATCGAAGTCTGTTTCTCTTTTAAATTAGTAAAAAAATATTTCAAATAAAGAATTCTGTCTTTCTCAAAATTCCAGTATGTGCAAGTGTTGTCCACAAGACATGGGGTCGATTTCACGAAGCCCTACGATCGATCGCAACACAAGTTACGAAGGATAACCCATCATATCCTACGTAGGGTTGTTATGCATCACAAGTCCTACGACTGATAGTATAAAGTTACGATGAGTTCGGTGAAATCGTCCCATGTACCTCAAGCCAGACTACATTAATCTCATTCCCTCAGCTTAAATACTGTTCCAAACCGTTTCCAATAACAAAAGTCTGACTGTCCATTGCATGCCCCTTTAAGCTGTCTGGCCATCAATAGTTCAATACCCAATGAAAGACTTGTTTACATCTTGGCAGGGCGCATGATTGGCTAGGGTATCAGATAAAGGTTAAAGGGACTGGGAGTCTTTTGTTTGGGTATTAAAGTCTTAGCAATCCGATACTTTGAATAATTAACATACATACATGTACATGAATATAATGGTGGGTAGCCGTGTCAGTCAGATAACATATAAAATACAAAAATACAAGTAGCACTATATTGACTAACTAGAGTTTAAAAAGAGCTTGAGCTTCGTAGCAACAGCTACTTCATCAGATGCAATGAAGTGGCATCATCAAGCAAGGTACATATATATGGGGGCCAAGTCTGTGGTCTATGATACATGTACATGTACATTAAGGGGCCAATTTCATAGAGCTGTTTAAGCACCAAAATTTGCTTGGTACAAAATATCTTGGTAAATTATAAAATCAGTATGCCAGCCAAAACTCCTTGTGAATGTTATCCTCAGCAAACAATGGCTGAATACAAGTCAAAAGCAGTAAACATCACATGAACATTTGGTTGGTTATCCTGTTTGATCAAGGAAGACTTTTCATGGTTAAGCAAATTTTACCCAAATATCAGAGCAGAATGTTGATTTTGCTTTTATTTCCAAATGTCACTTTCACCTGATTCAGATATTTTTATATCTCGTGAAAACAATGTCCAGCATATCCATGGGAAAACATCACAAATTATGGCCGAACTTAAACAATCAGACATACAGATAAATTTGCATTGAACTAAAAGTTAGTCAATAAAGAAAGATGAAATGTCTGTAGTTTCATCATACAGTGAAAAACTGTGAATAGGTTAGAGTTGACATTGCTAGAGTGATGTATTTGGATTGGTTTTATCCAAAGAGTCAAGCAATGAATGTCCACAAAGGACCATTCTTATTTCTGTTTGCCGTTTGATGTCTGGAACAGCAAACAGACATTGAATACGAGGAGTTTGCTACTATACGTGTTTACACTAGAATTTACCCATGGAATGTTCAAGTATTGATTTGTCCGACTCTCTTCAATACTCGTTCACAGTTCTAGGATTAAATAAGCCAGGGACAGAAATCAATTACAATTTTGGACCAATCAATAAAGGTGGGCATTTTATTGACGGCCGGTTTAAATTTAAAATGCTTAACAGATTAACGTATTTTCTGGTAGACAGGAACCAGTCACTGTTTACAGGAAAGTGAATTTTGTGAGCATTACGTGGAGGAATAAAGGGTCTAATATTTCAACGTTTACACAGCATTTATAATTTGAGTTTAGTGGTGCTGTAGCGAGTAGTTTGCAATACAAATACCTCCATTCCTCCAGTATTTATAAAATTCTAGATGAAGACGCTATGTCATGTACAGAGTAACTTCCTAAAATATTTAAAATCCATCTCATGAAGATTTAATGAATTAATTACAGTGAACTCCCTTTGTATGCAAGGCTCGAATTTCGTTTAAAAAAAGCTCTGGACAGCAGGTCTAACGTTAGTAACTGAAGCATTTTACTAGACCTGAACTTTTTTCACTAGATCTGTGGCATTCATGTACATAGGAAAGCTGTAATTGTATGCAATATTGTGTCACAAATCATCAATTTAGGAACCATTTTAATTGTGCACGGAAAACAAAATCACTAGAAAGCTGGACTAGTGCAGTACACACTTTACTAGACCGACACTAAAATCACTAGACTTGGTCCACGGTCCCTTAGGAGGGTCTGATGTTTCGATCCTAGCAGGATCTTTCTCAAAGGCTGCTCATGGTTAGAAGGGCCTGACGTTTCGATCCTAGCAGGATCTTTATCAAAGGCTGCTTTGAGTTAGGAGGGCCTGACGTTTTGATCCTAGCAGGATTTTTATCAAAGGCTGCTCAGAGTTAGGAGGGCCTGACATTTCGATACTAGCAGGATCTTTCACAAAGGCTGCTCAGAGTTAGAAGGGCCTGACGTTTCGATCCTAGCAGGATTTTTATCAAAGGCTGCTCAGAGTTAGGAGGGCCTGACATTTCGATACTAGCAGGATATTTCTCAAAGGCTGCTCAGAGTTAGGAGGGCCTGACATTTCGATCCTAGCAGGATCTTTCTCAAAGGTTGCAATCGGTGTATATCTTGCTTTGTGGAAAAGGTGAGCTCAAATTAAATACCAGAGAACATAATTGGATAACCTTGAAATACATCAAGCATGATGGACATCTAACAGGTGCACAGGCCCAGGAAGCAATTATAATTTCAGTAAATGTTTTGATTACACACAATCTGACAATGAACATTTATAGCTTCCAGCCTTCCACAGTATACAACTACCGGAGAACACTCGATAAAGAGATCCATTTGCAATGCATTTTGGGGGTTTTTAAGTGGAAAGTTGACAGGTGGCAGATTGAAGATTTCATTTTACAGTTAGCCCTATTTGTATATTGTGGTGTTTTGTCAGGTTTGATGGTCACTGGTCAGTGGAACTGGATTAGGGGAGATTGCAGCCCACTTTGTAAAATTGTATAAATACTTGTACGTACCTTGAAGCTCATGAGTTCATGATTGGTGAATCCATCACTGTGAATAATCTTCATCTGTTTGACTAACGTACTCTTGCCACTTTCACCAGCGCCTGGAATAACGAAATCATTGGTGAACATCATTGTATAAATTTATAAACAAAAATACTAAATGACTATTAGGTCAATGAGGTCATCATGATATCATTATGTAATAGGTCGATCCAGTAAGCGCCTCCCACTTCACACGTACGCAATGAAAACGTGCTCCACACATGCGCACACTTGTCGGACTTTAATGAACGCATGTTGGATATAAGTCATGGCCGTGATTGATCAGAAACAAATGGGGCGGCACTTGATGGATCGGTCTATTGCTCAATAATATCCAAAGACAAATGAATTTTAGTTTCAATACGGAAGCTTGAAAACGCTTTTGCTTTCAAAACAACATCTAAAAACCATCCCTCTGAACCACGCAAAGTGAACTGGTGAATGGGGAAGGTTTGAAACAATTCTAAGTCCAATGTGGGTCCGGGGAAGTGGCTACAAAGCTATTATTATATAGATATGCAGTGAATATACATGATGATATGATCAGTGGAGTGTGTCCGCGTAGCCGGCTACGAGGTGGAAGAGGTGAGTGGCGGGGTATTCTGCAATGGGAGACTTTGGAGAACCGGTCTTGAGTCAACAGCGCACGCGCAAACCATGCTTGCGCAATTGTGAGCATGAGCGCGCTGTTTTGTGCGCTTGCGCTGTTGACTTTAGACCGGTTCTCCAAAGTCTCCCATTGTGCCCCATCTGAAGGATCTATCATAGCTACGATACACATTATCAACAGACATATCGATAGGTTGAATACTCACCCAAGAGAAGAATCTTAACAATGTGTTCTTCTTCCTTAGACATCTCGATCAATTGTTTATCGATGGCTTCACTGTGCATTCTCGCTTTCTTTTCTTCTTGGTCGACCCCTATACACGCCCCCATCCTGAAAGCCTGTTCCAGTCCACTAAAATGTCCTCAATTTCTCTGGGAACCTGCAAAATGAAACATCAGATCGAAAAGTATTTTTAAGGTCTAAACTTAGACTGCATTCTTTCCAAACGGCCTGTTCAACTTCAAACAGCAAAGTCACTTCCCCAAGAATCCTGTGTATAGTTGTGATATCCACATCACATCATGGAAAATATGAAAGATAAAGAAGGTAAAATCAGCTATCAAAATCATTTTTTTATTCTATTTCTATATCTATTACTATCAGACTAGGCCTACCTTTGATGACCAATCTCCATGATTCTAAAATTTTCACAATTTGTCTTCACCATTATTTTGGTCTCACTAAAACTTAAAAGAAAGAAACTAGCTAAACATTATCTGTTACAAAAGCACAAAGATACTTACCGATTTACAGGAAATAACCCAAAAGCCAAAAGCAAACAGTCACATTGTTGTAAATGTCCCGGTGGGGTTAGCGAGTCTACAGTGCAAATTAGTACCGTCAATCTGTTGATTTGCCCCGGTGAACCACCTGACGAAAGTACGCTGGCCTGCCGAGTCCTTGTCGGACTCTGAAACCACGGAAACTCAACGCGATAACTTCGGTCTATTAAGAAATCTAATTAAATTGACAGTAAAGCCATCTTGTTTACATCATGAAGGGTGTTTTGTCGAATCAACAATTATGAGAAATAATCCTTTGAGAGAAGGAAGGGTGAATTAATGCTCAGTAATGGTGAGACGCTTTGCCTTTGTGGCAGCCACAGATCGATTTGTTTTTTGTCAGCATGTTGTGGTCAGTGAACCTTAAAAAGTGCGAGGGAAAAAAATATTAAAACTAAACAGCGCCCTCTATCACCAAATTTACGTTAGTTTAAAGGGCATGCATTATGTACACAGCATTGGTAAAGATTTAAAGGTGACAGAACAGCTGCGGGGTGTCATACATGCAATTTGATTTGTCAAATTGTCATGGAAAAAAAACAAACCTGTGAAATATTCAGCTCAATTGATCATTGGGAACATCAGAAAACACGCCCCCAAAAAATGTTGCAATTGTTACACCAAATTATGTGGAAATAGCTGTCTCATTATCTTTACAAGAATGTTTTTGTGTTTGGTTTTACTAGATAAATACAGCATTTCAGACAGGTACATCTTTAAAGTATGTTTTTAGTACCATTGCCATCTTTATACCCTGTAAGTTATACGTAAATCTGTGAACATTTCTGATTGGGTTTGTAACAAATGTTGTATATCCCTTTAAGATGACAACATTATAAGTGAACTAATTTTGAATGAAAATGTTTTTATCTTTGGACCCAGTTAAAAGACTGGAAAATTTTCTTTCACCATAAGACGTCTTAGATCAGACAATGTATCTATAAGAAGCATAAAAGGTTATTCAAATTTTATTTATACTGATTGAAGATAATGACTCATTTAAAGTTCTAAAATCTACTTCAAAACTCTATCACATCAGTAAACTTGCCATTTATTTCATTCTTAAATGAATTTCCAAACTGACTAATTTAAACTTGAGTAAACAAAATAAACACTTCCCCAAAACAAAAACAAACAAACTTCTGGACCATTACAACAATGAATGATGTACAATTGTCCTGTTATCCAATGAAATTTATTTGCACCTTCCAAGAACTGAAATCACAGAAATCATCACAAATTCAGATCCACACATTTACAAATCATTCAAATCATTGATAAATTAATTCTTTTTAGATAACATCCATAATAACTGTGTTGTTAAAAAAATTGTAATTTTAAGGAATTAACATAAACATTTGTCCTTTTTTATGATCAGTAATAATACACTGACAGAAACCATGCGTACACAGTGGAAGTATTGCAATTCAAAAACATTAGACTTTAAACTTCTTGTTTAAAGTATTAATAAAACATTTCAATCGAGAAAAACCAAAAAATAGACCGTAGAATATTTGCCAAACTTTGTTGCAACTTAAATTTACCGGAATCAGTTTCAATGAGCAATTAGTGAACGGAGGTTACCAGCTAAAATAACATGCGATATAAACAACTCATTAACCGGTACCCAGCTTTTGTTCTTTTCATTTTTGTTCTTTTTTTTAAAGCATTAAAATTACTGATCCATATTTCATGCTTAGTATCTCAGTAGGAAACTGGTTTCAGAATAAATGAAACCCATTTGATTTAATTGTAATGGTTATGTAACAAATATTTCGGTTAAATACGTAAATCAAGACAGAATACAAAATGCACATTACAATATAAAGCGCAAACAAAAGCAACCTACACCATGTCAATAAAACAAAATACATCAGTACATTACAATGAACACTTCTAGGGCCAAAACGTTTAGATATATTAGATTATTAAGTCCGTTAACACTTAACAGTCACGTCCATTAAAATATGCATCGTCTACTCTTTGGTTTGCAATATTTCAGCTCCATCCTGGAAATTCTGTTAATCTAAATGAAAAAAGAAGAACTTGACATACAAAATGCACCACACCAAACTGTTATCTTGCTTACATATGAAAACTACCATTTTTTTTTTACTGGGACGGAGGCTGTTCTAGACTAAAATGAAAACACTGTAATCGTACGACAACTTGATCCGTTAATGCATACTCTGTTTGGGAAATAATACATTTACTAGATGTGTACTCTGCAAGTAAAATAGAATTTTACCTTTGACAAAGATTTGGTAACTATAAAATCATTTGTTCCCACTGTAAATTTTACTGGCAATACCAGTTACCATGTGAAACATATTAGCACTTTCAAATATGTAGCAACTATTTTCTTGTTCTTTTGGCTGAATCCAGGGATTTATATGAAAATATAATCAATACAAGAAATAAACTGCTGCAAACTGCTCATCAGCCAAAACATGACCTGAAATTGATAAAAATGCTTAGAGTTAGGAGGGCATGATGTGTTTCAATCTTAGCCGATTTGTCAGCGTGCCCTGATATCGCAACATTTGCAGATGGCAGATGAGCGTAACCATGGTAACGAATCTTCTCAATTGGCTTTGGATTCAAGAGCAAACTGACCCAAACTGACCCTTAGTGTTACACCAGAAATCTCTATCACAATTCACAGCTGCAATTATTAGATGATAGCATCTCATTTTCTGTCTTTCTCAACGCATTTGGTAATCTGTTCCCAGGTCATCTGTGTAATTAATGACAGTTACACTTCATACCGAAGAATACAAAATAAATTAAAATATGCCTTGGGTCATTATACAAAGTGTTAAAGTATTCTCAATTAAAAAACAAACAAACAAATAAAATAAAATTACACTTTGTAAGTAAGATTAAAGCAGAATACACAACAAAAACAAGCAAGTTGCTTATACAAGAAACTATTTAACATGTAAATTCTCTGCTTTTACAGACAGTTTGTGATTTCCATGACTATATATCATTCATCGGCTTCCTTCCTCCATGGTGAGATACAGTAATCACGTATTATTGCTTCAACCACATCTTCATATTTCTAAACAATTTACACATTTCATGTGCATCTAACTAATGTTAAACCCCTAATGAGCTGCCCTGAAAATAATAGTAACACCACGAGTCGAAATCATTTACAATTTGTAATAGAAGCCACAGTATTATATGAATAGGTCATGTACATGGGTTCTGTATGCAGACTGTTGAGGGATGTTTACAATCTTGAGATGTTTATTTTGACTCTTAACCCTAACCCTCTGCACCTACCGCACAAGACAAGTGCTGCTTACCACACACTACCACAGTCTCCACAAGGGGACTGGATATTAACCCTAACCCTCTGCACCTACCACACAAGACAAGTGCTGCTTACCACACACTACCACAGTCTCTACAGGGGGGCTGGATATTAACCCTAACCCTCTGCACCTACCGCACAAGACAAGTGCTGCTTACCACACACTACCACAGTCTCCACAGGGGGACTGGATATTAACCCTAACCCTCTGCACCTACCACACAAGACAATAGCTGCTTACCACACATTACCACAGTCTCCGGAGGGGATTACCACACAATCCACACTGTGGTGTATTGTGGTATTCAGGATACCACACTTACCACCATGATTACAGGAAAGAAACGTGTGGTAAATTGTGGTATACAGGTGGGTTAGGGTAAGCTCATCATGTGAGTTCATATAAGATTAGAAATCTCCCATGAAATATCTCCACATATAGATTGCGTCCATATCCTTATCACTTGGCAAAATGTTTGTCGTTCATGCACAGTATATATCTCAAATAATAGCTAACTAATGAACATCATACTATGTAAAACAAAAACACTGAACCATCATGACAGGGGGAAGATACTGCACATAATATGCAAGAAGACATCGCTGCGGTAAATACTATCTATAACTGTAATATTCATTCCCATTTAACACCTTATTATTTCCAATGACTAGACCATTCCATATATATGGAATTGGTAAAAACTAACATCTAAGTGTTATAGTACTGTCATATTTTACACATTATCCTCTCCCCTAAAAACAATAGCAATCATAGCTCTTCAACAAAATTTGTTTCTGGAAGCCATGTCTTAGCCTTTTGAAATGGCTACATAAATTTGTTAGAATTTATTCTCATTTTAATGTCATTTTATTATAAGGTCCGTCTTATAAAGGAACTTTACTATGACTATGTCATACTTAGAGTGTCTTTTTCTATCATTATTGGATCGTCTTCATTTAAAATGACTAATCCTTTAATTCTTGTCAATTTTGCATAAATTATATCAATGGTAATAAAGATACAGGCAGACATTAAACAGAACAAATAATAATGTTCATCTTTAAGCCGTACGTATGGAGCTACAAATCCATGCCGCACAATCATATAAATTGTCCGTTTTGTACAATTATTTACGACCAGTTTGCATTAACTGTTTACGGTGCATATAATTCTTGTTCTCGATTATTCATAGTTCAAAATGAACTGCTTAATGGCGTAGAGACATGGGCCATACATGTACATTGCAGTAGCTGTCCTATATACATACCACTAGGTCACGATATGCCACTGGCTCTCATACATATTCAGCAGGCTTGCTGCTAGCCATTTTGCATAATTACACCTCATTACGCATAAATTCAAACGTTGCTGCTGGGCATTGGGCATCATTCTATCTCATGCATATTAATGATCTTGCCAACCTATTGGGATCTGACTTGATCACGTCACAAAATCAGATATTCGCTTGTTACATTTAACATTCAAACGCATCAATTAATTAACACATTTAGTCTTTTGAATATTCATATAAAATTTCTTAACACCATTCACAAGTTCATGGTCAGAACTACAACATTTCAAATGAGGTCAGGTGTAAAAGAAATTTTAGATTTCATTTGGAAGGACATAGCACAATTCAGTTTTTATATTCAAATGTATCTCAGTAAATATGTAGCAATTTAACCTGGTTCAACCTGTGGGTTATAACAATGTTCAATTTTAAATTCAATGTGACTGTTAGATATTTGATATTTTTAACAAAACAGAAAAGAAATTGTGTTCCGACAGCATCCAATGGCGGATGAATATGTAAACTGGAAGAGAGTATAAGAAGATCAGAAATCGTTTTTAAAGGTACAGTACAGGATTGGTATTAAACCCAAACAGAAATGTTCACAGATTTATGTATAACTTTCAGGGTATGAAGATGGTGCTGGTAGAAACATCCACCTGAAATGGCGTATTAATCCAGAAATTTGTAAAACAAAGACCGAAAACAGTTTTGATCACAGAGTAAGATCAAAACCATTCTTCATGTTTTACTTCAGAAAAATTGAGTCTGGTTTTCGCTGTTTTCTTGTGACTCAGATATCCGATTGAGCTCAAATGTTCACATGTTTATTATTTCATGTACATGTTTGATCAGATAAAGTGCGAGTCTGTGACCTTTACCAATCCAAGCCTGGAATTAAACGGAGGCCACGGAGGCCATGGCCTTCGTTGCTCTGGTTCTTGGCCTTGGTGCCCCTTCAAATATTTCCATAGACATTATGATTTTCCAATGGAAGTTAGGCCAAAAAAAAAAAATGTTTGTTTGCCCTTCGGAAAAGAAATCAGCAGGGCCGGTCGGTCGATTTTTTATTTTATTTTTTATTTTTTTTATTTTTATATATAGGCCTACAATGATTTATTAAACCGTGGATGTTATTCCCACATTGTTTCTAAAACAGAACACACACAAAAAAGGATATCAACAATCATGGAAACAGAATCTCAAAGTATTTAATGTTTTATTTTTCTTGTTTCTTGTCTTTTCTTGTTTTGGTTTTGTTTTTTTCTGGGGATTTTGTACACGCGCGCTAGCCAAATCACTCGTCTGACTAAATGCAGTGCGGAGTGCTATTAGCCAAACGGAATATGTTTAGCGTTTGTACGATCGATCCACGATGCATGTAAGCAATATCCAACTCGTACGTACGGCGATTTTTGTGAATTTTTGAAATATTTTTCAGCTTTAATATGGGTGCTTTTAGGTTTCAAAACGCTAAAAAAAATATCTGAGAAAGTATAAATTATATTTTTAACGATCTTTTTTTGCCAAATTATGACATTTTGTGAGTTTGCACAAGGGAATAAAAAAAATATTTAAAAAAACGCGACCCAAGATTTTCGTGATTTTTCGGTCGGTCGCGGAGGGCAAACAAACAATTTTTTTTTTTTGGCCTTACCCTTGCAATGGAGAAGTGGCCTTGCCCCTTTCAGAACTTAATTCCAGGCCTGCCAATCATGTATTATACCTTTATTCTGATGAATATCATAAGCTGGTTCATACAATATGTGCATTATTGTACATGTGCATTCATTGAAAGTCAACTACCATCATTCTTGTGTGATATTTGATTCATACAAATTCTCGCCTTGTCTCAATCCTGTTCTGATTATTAAACCTATACAATATCAAACTATACTCATCTTTTGCATGTGAAAATAACATCCATGAGATCAGGCGTGGCATGTCACTGTGTAGGAGGTACGGTATCATTCCTTAAAATTCCACATTTCCATTGAACAAATCAAACTGCTTATCAATGGTATTATGTGAGAGCTCCATTAAATTCCACACCTGTTGAATGGCTGCACCTGTATCTGTCATGAATGGAGAGACAAAGGCTTCCGCTAGTATGTAGGAGCTTGGAATTGTGAATCAGGTACCCCGGTCCTCTCTGCAAAGGGTGGCTGCTGGTAGGAATCTCCGCCGGATACTTGTGAGGACGGTGGAGGGATGCCTCCTTCGGGCTCGTAGCTTGGTGAAAAGGCGGCCTGGGAACCCTGACGGAACCTTGTATATGCCAGGAATGTCAGACCAGCCTAAAGAATGGTAACATAGATATTTGTACTATGGATAAATCTCAGACTCCATAGGTTGAGAAATTGAGGATTGGGGAACAATGAATGGACATTGCACAGTAACTGGAAGGTCATAAGATGTCCTTGGCATGTGCAAGTGTCGATTTCACAAAGCCCTACGATCGATTGTAACTCCAGTTATGAAGGATTAACCCGTCGTTTCCCACATAGGGCTGCAATGCATCATAAGTCCTACGATTGATAGTAAGTTACAATGAGTTTGACTGAAATGCTGTATTTATCCAGAAAAGAGATTTACCAATTGATCAAAAACAATTTTAATCTTCGGAAGATCAAAAATCCTGTGAAAAGATATGAAAATACTGTGGCCGTTTTTCACAGTTTTCTCAAAAAGTGGGCACTGTACAGGACTAGAAATTTAGCAGATGACAGTTACTGTTTCTTTCTTGATACACTGTACTTCTGCCCATGAATCTGCATCTATTTGGCAAAACCAAAGTATGATATAACCTTTATTAAATATAAAGGTAATGGGTAATGTTATTTATAAAATCAAAGACTTTTCAGGTCAAAGTATTCAATGGATTTATAGTAAGCCTGGTTCATGCTTAATAAGAATGCAAAACAAATTCAAATCAAATGTGGCAAAACAATGACCTCAAACCTTTTTCAGTTTATAAGTTTGCGGCAATAATTCCGTCTACTTTCAAATAATTTGAGTCTAATACAAACAAGGGGCCAATTTCATAGAGATACTTGAGTACAAAATTTGCTTTAAGCATGCAAAGTCTTCCTTGATCAAACAGGATAACCAACTAAATTGTCATGTGATGTTTACTGCTTTTGACTTGTATTTGGCCATTGTTTGCTGAGCATAACATTCACAAGGAGTTTTGGCTGGCATACTGATTTTATTTACCAAGGTTTTGGGGACTTAAGTAAGTCTTGGTGCTTAAGCAGCTCTGTGAAATTGGCGGCAGGTTTTAGGATAACAAAGAAGATTAATTACCCATGGAATGATGGAGAAAAAACTGAAGGCGATAGCTGCTCGAGCCTGTCCTGGGCTAAAGACTACCTGGATAGTGTGTCTCCAAGCATCAGTCAAGAAACAGAAGCACACAAACCACATGAACGTCCAGACTCCTGCAGATCAAATAGCAATAACGTAAAATTAAGAACATGTATTACTATTTACCGAGCCGAATCCCAATAGTTCAATTCACCATCACATGCCAGTGGATATATTTGCTGATCACCAGCGAGTAGGCCGGGGAATCTCCGAAGGAACTGTTACGTACATGTAATATCTCACTACGCAAAGTCCTAATTTGCAGTGCGCGTGTGTGAACTTCGCCCTACATGAAGCTCACGAAAAGGAATGTTTTGCTCAGGTTTGCTGCACTTCTCAACAAAATTGTGGACAATAAAGAATATTTATGAGGTATAGTAAAACAATCATGTACTTGATTTAAATGCTTGATCTAAAAAATAACATCATAAGGCCTTTTCCCACTAGAGAGCTCATCCCTGGATAAACTCACCCCGGAGCCACCCCGGGGTGAAAATTTCAACCCTGGTCCTGAGCAGGGTTGAACTAACCCCCGAGAAAGGGCAATCTCGGGGGTGGCTCAGGGGTGGCTCAGGGGTGACGGAGGGGTGAACATTTCAAATGGGAATCGTGGCTTATTTTCACCCCTGCATCGCCCCGGGGTCACCCCCGAGATTGTGGGAAAAGGCCTATAAAAAGAATTCCGAAGGCGACGATTACCGGTACATTGAAGAACACTTAAACCATAAATTACACATGTCTCGCATGTCGCATGTGATTACATAGGTTAACCGTTAACCTGATTTTTTTGGCAACCAGTAACCGGATATGAAATTACATGATTTTGCCCAGCGCTAATTCCTACGCTCACCTGAATATCCCAGATCAGCAAGTACAGCATACTTCCTCGTCTGCACGTTGCTCAGATTGTCAAATAATGCATCCATGACCAAGAACGCCATACAAGCCAGGAATGCAAAGACTCCAACGAAGATACCAAAATTGCATGCATTCTGGTTGCCAGCAAAGAAACACACTCCGCCAGGCGTGTTCCAACCTTGATTCCCAATGCACCCAAACACAATAATAGCAAAGAACTGGGGAAAAAAGACAAGAATAATTTTAAGGCATTGAAAAGTGAACAAAGAAAAATTGAATAATGATAACCTCCTGAATACCGTACAGGCGTTCTACCAACTGAGCTATCATGACTTAAAATTCAGTCAGTTTCCCTTGTGATTATTTGATTAGGACAAGAGTAATTATAAATATTTGTCTCCCTCATTCAATTTATATTCAATATTATTTCATATTTATCATTAGGACAGTAGTACTACTTCTGCTTGAAACTAGAACAGTGGAGCTGTCATGGAACTCTGCAGCCTTACGTGTAGTTGCGCTGATCGTAACCCTAGGTCTGACATAGGTCCCAGTCCCCATGTCAGAACTAAGGTTACGATCATCGCAACTACCTTATGTGTAGTTGCGCTGATCGTAACCCTAGGTCTGACATAGGTCCCAGTCCCCATGTCAGACCTAAGCTTACGATCATCGCAACTACCTTACGTGTAGTTGATAGCAAATTAAAAAAATTTATATCAGCTCTTCAAAAAGACAGTACATGTATTTCAACTTGTGCATAGTACTAGTAGTAGTACTACTACTATATCACAAACGCAGTCTTCACCTAATAATGTCAATAAATAACTGGGGACGAATTCCACTGACGGCCGACACTTGTACACAAACACACATGTGACTTCATGCAAGTTTCTAAAACGATCGTCTGGATTTCCATCGGAAAACATCGATATTTATCACAAGGAAAGATCATGAGTGCTCACAAACAAATAAGCTGCATTTCATCCTTGACAATTGGAGAAGAGATGGAGCAATTTTCAAAGTGATCTGTGATGTCTTTGATGTCATTTGGTGACTTTTTTTGCCGCAAGTACCATTAAGTACAATTTCTTCCGTGTGCACCACAAGGCTATTTTCTATCTGGGACGCTAGAGTGGAGACTAACATTAGAGACGGGGTAGAGTAGAGACCGACCATAAACATCAACATTAAAAAAGGGAGTTCAGTGCCCCAGTTACTGGGTCTAACGTCTATCTATAATATACGCCTACTCGACACAAACTAAATAAAACATATAATAATTGATAGACATTAGTTTAGAGGTTCTGATCCAACATCAACTTCATGCAAAAAGGAGGTGTGTTCACCCATCACATTGAGTTACATAGGCCTATGTACTGTACATACCCAGGCTACTCCACGAAGGATAACTTGTGGTTTGACCGCAAAAGCTACGGGATTAAAGCCAACACTGGAGGCTTTTCCAGCTCCATAAGCTCCACCAATTCCACCTTCCATTATAAAATGTATTCACTGATTCCAGAAGACCACAAATGTTTCAGAAAGCCAACGTGAAATGGTTGTATTCGTACGACTTTTGAGTTCCACACGAATCCCACTGTGCACTACGCGTACGTACGTAACCAAACGCGCCCTTGAGGCGGTGACCAGACCACCTCGTATTTCCCAACGTGTGAAATAGTCTGGTTCCGGCTACAGAAGCTAAAAATAGAAAATGACTCGATAGTCATCACTCATCAGTAGTTGGGAAAATCTACGGAGGCCGATGAAAAACATAATTTTTGTTGAATGAATAATCATGGCACCTGTCCCTACAGAGACCCACCGTAATTTTGTATAGGGCGTATTGCAAGTCCAGATGTTTTTATATGACGTCCGTGAGTGAGTGCCGTACAACTCAGTTTACCATTTATAACATGGCATTTACGATTTTAAAATTTTGATTACAATGTCCTTTCAGCCCCATCATACTAATTTAAATGCTTAAACTTGAACTATTGTATTAATTAGTGAAATAAGATAGTAACAACACTAATTTCATTCATTTTGATAATAAAGCCATACATTTTAATTGTTGCCTTTTAATTTTAAGCGGGTCACATTTATCTCTTCAATGAATATTTTCTGTTCAAATTTCATGATTAAAACATGCAAAAAGGCTTTGAAAAAGGCTCTGCGTTGAAATATAAAAAAAAAGCATTATGCACGCGTGTAATGAATTTAATTACATGACATAAATCACATTATTATAAGAAAAATGATTACAATGTGCGTTATAAAAATATCGTTATAAAAATGTTTATCTGTGTGTAGAATTTACCCTGTCATGCCACCTTTCTACGCCTTACTGTAATAAAAACTTCGGCCAAACTATGGGCCTTTACGAAACGGATGCGCAAGGCTCCGTCTCGGGCTCCAGCTCCATTTCATGAATCCATTCCGGAATAAAGCCTTTAAGGGTATCAAAATAGAGACTTTTGGCTGAGGTTCTGAAGTAGATTCTCTGGTTTGAAAAGGAAAACAGAGTTTCAGCTTCAATGAAAAACCACAACCTATATTTTCAGCATTTGGACGACAGAGCTGGAGCCTAAGCCTAGCCTAAGCCTCCGTTTCGTAAACTACATGTTACAAAAATCCTTCAACTCCATTGATTCTGAAGATAATTATAGCTAACATTATTCGGCTATCGATTTTCAAAGCGCAAAAATACACGATTATATAGACACAATACATTTACTGTTTGCTAATAATGATTAACTACGGTGTATACACCGATCCGACGGCGCGACATACCATCTGCCATTACTGCGGTGTCCAATTTTGTCCGGCAACAAAAGAAATTACGCTCTCTCGCACTCTACTATATACTACAGGGTGTACGTCCCCCTGCAGTATTAAATGATATCATACCCATGGCGTGCCGTCAGATCGGTCTATATATAGGTTGCACCCAAGTAACAACACAGTGAGAAATCCTTATTCAAAAATCATTTAAAAAATATACAGAACTCTCACAGCTGTTCAAGTTGCACAGAAAAATGATGATGAACATGTCACCTTTCATTTTCTTTTCCTTAAATTTGTATGGTGGGTTGACCATTGAATTTTTGAGATATACTCATTCTCAGCTGACCACCCCTAAAACAAGGTATGGTTCACTCCAGTCAAAGAAGCCATGAAATAGACCCACTTTCTCACCCAATTGCATCACAAAATGGTCACAAATGGAAGCCCAGTGCAGAGTCCAGGCAGGAGGTCCAGTGCCATATTTCTTCAATCCTTCATTTTCATAGCTCTCAAAACTCTCTTATTTAAAATATATTGAGTACTTAACTTTTATTAATGAGCTCGGCGGACGTATTTTGGGACTATTTACTTGGGTGCACCCATAGGCTATATAATCAACTACTGTATCAAATTAATTGGCCGATTCACAATAGTGCGCCTTCAAGAGTTTGGCCAATCACAATGCGTGAAGTTCGCTACTTTTTAAAACCTGTTTATTTCAAATAAAATTTAAATAAGATTTGCATCCCTTTCAAAAATATGTTAATTCATTGTACTAGTCGACGTATTTTGTTAACTCGTAAAGCCTAGAACATGCGTGTCAGTTTGTGAAAACGAAAAATTATGTAAACGTTGTTCATAATTCGGCTTCAATTCACGAAGTGAAAAGTGCGCAAAGAAGCATAGGCGCATCGGTCATATTTAGGTATGTATATAAGCCTCTGTTCCAAAGGTTGACAATGAGTGGTGCACAAACGAATCATTTAAATGTAATATCATACTTTGGTTTTGTCAAAGAAATACAGATTCATGGGCAAAAGTATCAAGACAGATACAGTAAAAGTAATCTGTGAAAATTGTAGTCCCATACGGTGCCCACCTTTTGAGAAAACAGTGAAAAGCGGCCACAGTATTTCTTAAGTCTTTTCTCTTTTATCTTTAAAAGATCAAAAATAATTTTAGTCACTTTTCATAATAAATACAACATTTCGGGCAGAAAAATTTTAACGGTATGTTCTACCATCACCATCTTTAAGTTATAGGTAAATCTGTGAAGATTTTTGTTTCGGTATGCTGCCAAAGTATGATACTACCTTTAAAGGTACATGACTGTAGTAACATGTAACGTGGTTATTTGGTAGTTATTTATTGTCCTGTTTCGCTGGTACCATTACAGCAACCAGCAGCTTCACATGCATCAGGTTTGGCCTGGTCCCCGTCCTCTCCGCTCATGGTAACGGTACCACTAAGTGCAATTGTCAGATACGTTTTTGTTTTGGACAAGATGGCCTTCTTTTTATCCTTCCCAAGGTATCGATCTGAAAACATAAGAAATGGGATAATTAATGAAGTTGATGTTTATTTCAAGGCTCATGACTTCGAGTATGATCCTCATGGAAACTCAATGAAACCCATGTCAATCAATCGAATAAAGTGTGTCAATTAGTGCATCATACAAACGAATCTCTTTGCGAATGTCCACGAAAAGAAGCTATGTAACGTAAGTACCCAGAACAAAAATGGGCCCATACGAAATTTTATAACAGATTTCCTTGATGAACATTGACTTACCCTTCGCTTTGTAGCTTTCCAGGGTGTCGAGAGCGGTGTTCAAGTTGCGTTTCTTATACCAAAAGCGTGGATCCGGTTTAATGTTTTGTCCGACCATGTAGCTAGGAAAGTTCTTCAAAAAAAATATGAAAATAACAGAGACAATAATACTAATACTTGCCGAGTCAGACTTCCCCCTGCCCCAACCCCTATCCCAAACCCTTATATCTAAGCAACTTTCCCAGACATAGCGATTTTGTTCTGGCTTCCGTACCTATATGTATGTGCCTAGACTGCGCTGGTTACTAGATTTATACCAAGCCCTATACGATCGATCGTAACTCGAGTTAAGAACAGATGAACCATCGTATCCTACGTAGGGCTGCAATGCATCATAGCTATATATAGTCCTACGATTTATAGTAAGTTACGATGAGTCTGATGAAATCGACACCATGTACCATTACGAACAACCACGCCAAAAAAGACTTTCGTGTTGTGTAATTATGTGGATTGGTTTGCGGAAACACGTCCCATGTAAGAATCGTTACTACTTTTGCACTTCTATTTCGTTCGCACTCCTCTTAACTTCATAAGGTCTCAACGTTTCGACTAGCCTGCTCTAGTCAGGTCTCCTGATGATGACTAGAGCAGGCTAGTCGAAACGCTGAGACCTACGAAAAGTGCGAACGCAAGTGCGAAAGTACGAACGATTCTTACATGGTGTTTCTACAAACCGATCAACATACCAATATTGTCACCACATACAAAGCCTCAAATCTTTCTTGTGTATTATGTTATGTTTAAAGCATTACATTCTTGTACATTCATGCAAACTTCAAAAACAGGCGGGTTACTTCGTTGGCCTATTGGTTCCAGTCTGTCATGTTTCAACCACTTAGAGCTATAATTCAAATAGGTATGCACTAATATTGGTTCAGTGTCAAAGAGTGTATATATGTAGGCTAACTCACCTTTGCTTCCACTTTCTTTTTACCTTTACCAGCAAAGCAGGTCTTACTGTTGCATTTAGCGGAAGGCTCCATCCTGATTTGTGAATAAGCTACTACATTGCCCTTAGATGGATCTCCACCGGAATAATAGTACAGGTAGAACTTACCTGAATGTTACACAAATACACAAGAAATAACCACTTACATTCATTTTCGTCTTTCCTCACTTAAAGGGTAGGATTGGTAACAAACCCGAACAGAAATGTTCACAGATTTACGTTTATATAATGTACAGGGTATATATACAGTAATGGCAGAAACATACTGTGAACATTTCTGCCTGAAATGCTGTATTTATCCAGAAAAGAGTAAAACCAAACATCAAAACATTATTGATCTTGTAAAGATCAAAATTGAGACAGCTATTCCTTATTTTTGGCGGGAAAAAGTTTTTCGCTGTTTTCTACAGTTTCAAATGATTAATTGAGCTGAACATTTCACAGGTTTGTTTTTATTCCATGACAAATCAAATGATGAGCAGCCTGCAGCTGTTCTGTCACCTTTACCAATGTTGTACATGCCCTTTGAGCAAAACTTAAACCAAAAACCTGTTCCGCAGGACTAAACGGAAACTTTGTTTAAATGGTCGTTATCAAGTCTCCACGTGAGTTTTAATGTGGGCTTCTCTTTTGACAGCATACATGACTGAATGAAGAGTTCTGGAAATCAGTTTTGTTGGTCCCATTTTTTTTTAACAAGAACAAACAAATTACATTACTTACTACTGTTCGCGTCGTAAGAACCAAATTCGACTTTCTTCTTGTCGATTTTGAGATATGATTGTTTGTCATTGCTATCGATGAAGATGTCGAATGGCTCGGGAGAAACTGCCAAGAAGTCCAAGTTGCTTGTAAGTGGCACTTCCGGCATATCGAATGTATCATTTTCAAGGGAATAAACAACATGAACTCTTGGTATTCCATCTGAAACAAAACAGAAACACAAAAACTGAGTCAACTTACTGATCTTCCTCTCTTATGAAAATCGTACACATCAAGCTGGTATCTTTGACTGGCCTGTAATACCACAACGCGTTACCCTCTACTTAAAGGTAGTGTCATACTTTGGTAAGAAACCAAAACAGACATCTTCACATATTTACGTATAACTTACAGGGTATGAAGATGGTGGTGGTAGAATTAACATATACCGTTACAATTTTTCCGTCTGAAATGGTGTATTTATATCTAGAAATAAGTAAAACAACGACCGAAAATCTTTTTGAAAAAATAAAAGAGAAAAGACTTCAGAAAAATACTGTGGCTGTTTTTCACTGTTTTCTCAAAAAGTGGGCACCGTATGGGACTGAAATTTTAACAGATGACTGTTACTGTATCTGTCTTGATATTTCTGCCCATGAATCTGTATTTCTTTGATAAAAACCAAAGTATGATATTACCTTTAAAAGACTAGAGACAAGGTACCCGAAAATCACAAAAATCATATACAGTATCAAAATGAAAGAACATTAAATACACGCATTTGGTAACATTTTGGTTTACTGTTATTTATCTCTTATTTTAGGAGGTCTGACGCGTTTCGATCGAAGCAGGATCTTTCTTTTTATAGCCTTTGAGAAAGATCCTGCTTTAGGATTGAAACGCGTAAGGCCCTCCTATCTCAAAGCTAATGTAATTTTTCGGCCGATGAGCAGTTTGCAGCAGTTTATTACTTGTATATCTCTTTTTTGTTTACCTTGAACGATAACATTGAAGATGATCCACTTAAATATCGCCTTTTCCTCATCTCCCAGCTTCCGCTCAACTGCCTGTTCAAGTAATGATAATGTTTTGATGTTCAGTTATTCTCATTAGGGAATGGAATAAACAGATATTTATCATTGCGATAATGTTTCATTCTGATTACACGACCAGCATTTGGGACATTTGCCAAACATAACTCTGTTTTCCCTCATTCTTCCGAGGCTTGACTTGTCGTAATTTATATATTTTGCATTTCTTCGTTATTCCTCCGTGTATTTTCTTGAATTTGGGTCATATCAGCATCTGCAAAAGACGGTGGAAATGTGTAAACGAGGGGCTCTAGCTACTTTAAGCATCTTCGGGTCATATATTTTGGTCTTCGCTCAGCAGTTTCAAACACGGTTTATTTCATCCGTCAAATTCAGACTGTTGACTCACCAGAAGCAGGTTTGCCCATCTGTCACGTCGTAGATGATCCAACAGGAATTGAAGGACTTTCCCCTCAGTGCTTATATCATTCGCCGTCAGCAAGATGTCACCAGTCCTTGAACAGAAAAATGCGGTGGGAAAAATGTGATTTGGTATCGCGATTAACAGAGCTGAACATTAAATTTGTTCGAAATGGGAATCAGCAAAGTTTGGGCTATTTCGACTATAGCCGCGTTTTTAGAACTAGAATCTGTCTCCATTACTTTCGTGGATTCAAAGTTCAAATTTTAAACATGAATTCCTTTTACCTGAAACCGGCAGAGTATGCCAGGCCGTTTTCATTGACGTATTGGAGCACAAACTTGCCGTCAATATCCTTCAAGGCTGCACCAAAATTCACATGTTGGCCTGGTGCTTCAGAATTGGGAAGAAATATCTCCTAAAGTCAGAGGAGGAAATCACATTATTGTCAACATTATACACATAGTATACGGTTTACACTTTCAATCAAAGACAAAATAAGAACGGTCCAAATTACTTATTGTCAACAACAAAAAACAATAGCAACACGAAAGATTGATGAAACGTTTTAGAAAAATCTGCTGACGGAAAAGACGAAATGGTTGTATCCTAAACTTAATTATACAGTCTATAAAATCACTCCAAATGTTTCGTCATATAAGCCGCAGGCATACGTGGTATCAAAACAGTGTAGGCCTATACATGTATACTAACATCCTTTCTGGTACCACTAAGTGCAATTGTCAGCAACGTTTCTGTCTCTAACAGGATAGCTTTGTCATTGTTGTTATCCTTCCCAAGGAACCGATCTGTAAACATAAGAAATCGGATAATATTAATGCTGCTGGAGTCTGACTCGGGTCTGACTCAAGTAATGTTTTCCAAGACACAGACTCGGACTTGAGTCACAGTGGCGTATGGCGTGAACGTGTCCAATGGGACTGACATAAATCTATGATTATTAAAGGTACAGTACAAGATTGGTAACATATACCCAAATAGAAATGTTCACTAATGTATATAACATTCAGGGTATGAAGATGGTGCTGGTAGAAACATATCATTGAAATATTTCCGCCTCAAATGGGGCATTTATCCAGAAATAAGTAAAACAAAGACCAAAACCAGTTTTGATCTCGGGGTAAGATCAAAACCATTCCTAATGTTCTAAATCAAAAATCGAGTCGGGTTTTCGATATTTTCTAGTGACTCAGATGTCCGATTTTCACAGATTTATCATAATTATCATGTACATGCTGGATCAGACAAAGGTGCTACGTGGTGACTTTCACCAATCATGTATTATACCATAACTAGATCAATAATGATGAGTCAATGGCTATGTGCACAGGGTGCAGGCCAACATTTCACTGGCATCAACTGATACCAAACCACGTTCAATGCTCACCAATTCGCAATCAAGCGCTAACCTGACCAAAAATAATTACTTTAAATACTTAAAAGCGATTTGTTGCTGTTCTTTTTACAGTGTGTGATCCTCATGGATACCCAATGAAACTCCTGTAAATCAATGAGTGAAACGTGTCACGTGCATATGACAAACGAATCTCTATGTGAATGTCAATAAAGAGGAGCTATATAAGTATACCCAGGAGAAAATATGCTCATGAGAAATTTCAGAACAGAATTTCTTTATGAACATTGACTCACCCTTCTCTGTGTAACTTTCCAGTGTATGGAGATTACTGTCATGGTCGAGATGTTGATACCAAAGGCGTGGATTCGGTTCAACGGTTGATCCGACCATGGAACTTGGAAAATCCTTCAAAGTATAAAAATGAAAGAGATGATAATACTGAAAATTATTAAACTGATGACATAGGTGATCAAGAATGGTGCGTTAGAGAGACTTATTAATTCCCCCTGCCCTATACCCACCTCCATCCCCATAACCCTGCTAATTCTCAAACCAACTTTCCCAGACAAAGCGACATCAACATAATTAGTCATCTGGCTTTCTGTACGCATGCCTAACCGCTGCTTAAAGGTAGTATCATACTTTGGTAAGAAACCATGCAAAACAGAAAATGTTCACAGATTTACGTATAGCTTACAGGGTATAGATGGTGGTGGTAGAAACATAGGCCCCCTACCGTTAATTTGTTTCCGTCTGAGATGGTGTATTTATCCAGAAATTAGTAAAACAACGATCACAAATCTGTTTGATTTTTTAAAAGACCAAAAATAAAAGAGAAAAGTGTTAAGAAATACTGTGGCTGTTTTCTCAAAAAGTGGGCACAGTACGGGACTGAAATTTTCACAGATGACTGTTACTGTATCTGCCTTGATATTTTTACCCATGAATATTGTATTTCTTTGACAAAAACAAAGTATGATATTACCTTTAAGCAATAATTTTAAAACACTTTCACCCCTTTCCCAATTGTGATAACAGTAAACCTTTAATTTAAGAGATCTCTACCATACGACACCAAATACCATATCAAAATTCGACCAACTACGCCAAATAGCTAGACGCGTTCGTGGTGCGTGATGTTATGTCATAAGGTATTCAATTGCACATTCTTGTAAACTTCAAACACAGACAGATTTCGTCTTTGGCTAATTGGTTCAATATTATACAATCTTTCAAACCACAGAGCTTTAATTCAAATCATAATAGGTATGTAGTAATACTGATTTCGTATCAATGAGTGTATGTTCTCACCTTTGCTTTCACTTTCGTTTCATCTTTACCAGCAAAGCAGGTTTTATCATTGTTGCTATCAGCGGAAGGCTCCATCCTGATTTGTGAATAAGCTACTACATTGCCCTTAGACGGATCTCCACCGGAATAATGGTACAGGTAGAACTTACCTGAATGTAACATAAAAACACAAGAAATATCTAATTATATTTCGTCTTTCCTCAGGTAGTATCATACTTTGGTAAGAAACCAAAACAGAAATGTTCACAGATTCACGTACAACTTACAGGGTATGAAGCTGGTAGTGGTGGTAGAAAAATACCGTTAAATTTTTTTTCCGCCTGAAATGGTGTATTTAACCAGAAATTAGTAAAACAACGACCAACAATCTTTTTGATCTTTTAAAAGATCATAAAAGTGTGATATTAAGCAAAACCTAAACCCAACACTTATTCCGCAGAACCAAGGGGAACAAATCTTATCGTTTTCAAGTCCGTATGTAAGTATTAATGTGGGTTAAGTTGTCTTTCATTGGCCAACATAAGACAATTATACATGTTTGAGTATACGGTGTTCTGGAAATCAGTTTTGTTGGTCTCTTTTTTTTATATATACAAGAATCGACCATTTAGCATCGGTAGTTACAACACTTACTACTGTTATCGTCGTAAGAACCAAATTCGACTTTATTCTTGTCGATTTTGAGATATGACTGTTTGTCATTGCTATCGATGAAGATGTCGAATGGTTCGGGGGAAACTCCAAGGAATTCCACGCTGCCTGTGAAGTCCACTTCCGGCATATCGAATGTATCATTTTCAAGGGAATGAACAACGTGAACTCTTGGTGTTCCATCTAAAACAAAACAGAAGCACAACAACTGAGTCAACTTACTGATCTTCCTCTCTTCCGGTGCTGGTAGAAACATATCGTTAAGATATTTCCGCCTGAAATGGTGTATTTATCCAGAAAGATTAAAACCAAACACAAACATTTTTGATCTTGGCAAGATCAAAAAATCTTTCTTTATTTTTCATATGAAAAATTTAGCCGCTATTTCGCTTAATTCTTGGGACTCGGATGTCCGATTGAGCTCAAATTTTCACAGATTTATTATTTCATGTTGCTGGATTAGACAACGTATGCGTCCTGTTCTGTCACATTTACCAACGTTGAATACGTCCTTTAAAAGACTAGAGACGAGTTCACCATACCCCAAGATTACAAAAATCGTATTTCAAAATGAGAGAACATTATAAATTCACGCATTTGGTTTATTTTTATTCATCTCTTTTTTGTTCGTTTACCTTGAACGATAACATTGAAGATGATCCACTTAAATATCGCCATTTCCTCATCTCCCAGCTTCCGCTCAACTGCCTGTTCAAGCAATGATAAGGTTTTGATGTTCAGTTATTCTCCATTAGGGAATGAAATGAACAGATATTTACTGTGGGATAATGTTTGAACGACCAGGATTTGTATTTGTACGTTTGCCTCTGCCTTATCTTCGGCCGGCCCATTCTGTTTTCCCTTATTTGTCTGTGGCTTGACTTGTAATAATTTTATTTCTTCATTCTTTCTCCTTGTATTTTCATGAATTTGGGTCATTCTAGCATCTGAGAAGTAACGTGGACCTAGCTCTTTATTTCAAGCATCTTCGGGTCATTATTCTTGTGTTCGTTCAGCAGTTTGCAACAGTTTATTTCCTCCGTCTAATTCAGATGTTGACTCACCAGAAGCAGGTTTGCCCATCTGTCACGTCGTAGATGATCCAACAGGAATTGAAGGTCTTTCCCCTCAGTGCTTATATCATTCACTGTCAGCAAGATGTCACCAGTCCTTATACAGAAACAAATGCGGTGGGAAACATGTAATTTGGTATCGCGAGTGACAGAGCTGAACATTAAGTTTGGTCGAAATGGGAATCAGCAAAGTTTGGGCTATTTCGACTATTGCCACGTTTTTAGAACTATACTTAAATTTTGTCTCGATTACTTTCATGGATTCAAAGTTCACATGTTATACATGAATTCGTTTTACCTGAAACCGGCAGAGTATGCCAGGCCGTTTTCATTGACGTCTTGGAGCACAAACTTGCCGTCAATATCCTTCAAGGCTGCACCAAAATCCACATATTGGCCCGGTGCTTCAGAATTGGGTAGAAATATCTCCTTAAGTCAGAGGATTGCAATAAGATTATCACATTATTGTCAAAATTAAACACAAGTATAAGGTTTACATTTTCAATCAAAGATAAAATAAGAACGGTCCAAATGACTGAATGTCAACGAAAAAAAACCACCCAAAGCAACGGGAAAGACTGATGAAACGTTTTAGAAAAATCTGCTGACGGAAACGAAATGGTTGTATCCTTAATTGAATTATGTAGTCTATAGAATCACACAAAATGGTTCGTCATATAAGCCGCAGGTATAATTATGTAGTATTTATTTATTTTATTTATTTATTTATCAACCAAGACCAACAGCAATACAAATAGCCAATTACAGGATGGTTATTAATATAAACAAACAAGCACAAACACACAAACAAACACTCGGACAGCCAACAGACAGGCAAGTAAATTAACAGATCCATATGTACATTATATCTATACAATAGTATACAAATAATGAATGTTTATGAGTAGAATGGTAAAAATAATTTCATGAGGTGACAGATGGCCTGTTCCAGTATCGCGCGTTGCACGCCAACGCGTACGCGCGCGCGCAGTGACAAATAAATGGAACGCCGCTTGACCAATCACGTATAAGAGTCCCTGGCGTGCAATGGTACAAATCGGATGGCACCAAAAATGCACGGTGGATGGAACAAATTTCAACGGTTGTGACGTAAGCCATGAATTGGTGTATTTACATAGAGTTATATTAAAAAACTAGAGGGCGCACCTCTGATTTGTCGCGTCACGAATTGAAGAATTGGCCGCCATTTTCCTAAGTGGGCAAAAATGGGCATTCATGGGGTTATGTTTACGTTTCGCGTTTGGCTGTGACGTGTGTTTGCATTATGGCTTGATATGCCCAAAAATTTCGCAGCCTTTGGCTGCAGGAATCGGAGTAATAAGACCAACAACGTTTCATTTTATAAGTGAGTAGTACTGCTTAGTCTAATCAAATATCATTAAATTTAGTCGATTTTTCATGGAGTAAGAAGGGGTTAACGTTACTTTAATACAAATAATAATATTATGTCAGGCCTATAAAAAGGCTATAGGAATTTGTGCTGCTATATTGTGTATTTTATTACTTAGTCGACTCTGGATCTGGATTTGGATCTGGATCTAGGTCTGGATGTTAACTTCGGCAAAGCTGGTTCCCGCATCATGTCAGAGGTTGAAATCATCCAGGTAACTTCAGGAAATGATCAAATAATGAAAGAAACAGGTCAGATCGATCATCCTTGAAAAGTTGCCACCAGCACCTTCCTCATAGTATTGCCCTTTATTTACCGGCACAATGAAGCGGAACATCGCATGGACTACCGTATTTCATTCGTTGTAACTAATTATTTTTTAAACTAACTTCTTTTTACAAATTTATTTTTACTAATTCCAGATGCAAAATTAAAGATAAGATACAAGATCCAAGTTTCAAGTTTCAAGATCCAAGTTTCAAGTTCCAAGTTTCAAGATCCAAGTTTCAAGATCCAAGTTTCAAGTTCCAAGTTTCAAGATCCAAGTTTCAAGATTCAAGATCCAAGATCGACGTTTCAAGATGGAAGATTCTTCAGGGTTACCACTTCCAACAAAATGGCCCTTTTCAGGACCACCAAATCATCCCAAAAGAGATTTATATTCAAGTCTGTTGAAAACTTCCAAAAGATGAAATCCATTTTCTTTTTTTCAATTTCATTTTTTAGCACTCTCCTTCAAGAATACAGGTCCAGATTTCAGGAATGGCGACATAACTCAAGATTCATGATGCAAGATGTCACTCAGATGCAAGATTTAAAGAAATAACTATTAACTAGATTTTACAAAAAATGTATTGTCATTGAAAAGTGAACAAAGAAAAATTGACTGGAGCGGGATTCAAACCGGTGACCTCCTGAATACCATACAGGCGCTCTACCAACTGAGCCTTCCAGCCCTACGTTGATGGTGTCTCTAATTATCTCTTTTTCATCTCTTGTAGTCTATTATCTTTGTTCATTTGGCAGTGAGAAGGCATGAGAACGAACTTTACCACGAATATTATGAGTGCGAGTACCTGAGCACTTTTCCATGAGTGCGAGTATGAGTACGAAAACAGGAATTGACAAAGTTCATCAATGTAAACACATAGGCCTAGTGAATCCTTGTACTGGTGAGCTAAAACAATTACCGGTACATAAGTATAAAGTGTCTGTAGTCATGGACATAGAGCTATGTATATGTAAACATTGCTGAGATAACTTATGTACATTTTTAGCTTGTCAAAAAAGTTTGTTCTTTCCCAGTGTGTTGATCTTTCATATACTATTTCGACTTGTTAAATTAATAAACTGTGAAGAGCAAGTAATACTGTAAATAATTAGCTGTTTCGCAGTTCAGATAAAGGTGCACTTGCTTTTTGGCGAAGTGCTGCGAAGCAGTGCGAGTTAATATACCGACTTCCGTCTGTCCGTCCGTACGTCATTTTGGCCACTCCAGAAGCATATTAGTTTGTCACGATTTATTTATTTAAATGTTTATATAAAAACTGGTTTTTGTCAAAGAAATGCAGGTATTCGTGGGCAAACATATTGTAACGAAATTGCGCTCGGACGGGCGCCCTCATGGTGAAGTTTAGTGTGCAATTAATTACTAGCGCTAGAAGTGAAAGTGTTGTTTGTCCTGCGTCCGTAGTGTACGTGTGCGCGGGATTTGCGCGCGCGATGCGCGGCACACAAGATGTGATTGGTGCGCTTGAATCCGGGCTAAGCTTTATAAGCCCAGTTTTTGGAGCGCACGCTCTCTCTTTTTGGGCTGCGCTCCTGGCGGCCAGTGTGTGTTCGTTTGGACAAGCCGTCGTATCGCCTCTGGCACATATTCAGCCGATGGCTGGTGTGCCCTGGAGAGGCGATCGCATAGGAGCAGCACTTAAGGAGCAGCATAAGGGGCGTTGACGCATAGAGGCGACCGCCCACATAGGAAGCGCACCTAGGGAGCGGCTATAAAGGCGTTGACGCAAAGAGGCGACCGCCACATAGCACCGGCGCTAGGGAGCAGCATAAGGGGCGTTGACGCAAGAGGCGACCGCCCACACAGGAAGCGCACATAGGGAGCGGCTATCAGAGGCGTTGACGCATAGAGGCGACCGCCACATAGCACGAGCGCTATAAACTTGGAGCAGCATAACTGGCGTTGACGCAAGAGGCGACCGCCCACACTAGCACGATAGGAGGCGATTGCTCGCGTAGCTGGCGCTAGAGGAAGCATCGTTAAATATAGAGGCGCTTAAGGAAGTGCCAATTAAGGCATTATAACTGGAGGCTATTGGGGCCAGGTAGTTTAATTACCACTAGTTTAATTAAGAGAGAGGCGATTATTGTTAATTGTCATCTGAGTTATGCATACAGAGTTCCACCCACCACGCTGTTCGGTGGTGGGTCATTAAACCAGCAGAATTACATTCATTGCCCCCCTTTTACATTTATTCCCGTGTCATTAATTGTACACCCCTCCCCGTTGTCTGTCCCGTTCGTCCAGTACCCTGGTCGTGGATCCTGTCCGGCGGTGTGTCGGGTATTTTTGTAGGCGGTATATTTCAGCCAAACGAACCTCCGTCTCCGGCCGCATCCTTGCGTGGGTTGCACCGGGGTTTCGGTCTCGTGCGGCGCGCCCTTCGTCTCACGTCGGGCGTGATTCCCGTCACAAATGGTGGCAGCGGTGGGATTACTTTTGCTTGATACTGCCGCTGGATAGATTCACGATCGGGTCTGGAAAGGAATGGGATTTTCACTTGGAGTTCTTTTTGGGCTTTTAGTTGCGTCCCTGGCCATTTTGGGGATTATCTTATGTGTACAACTTAAACAATCGGGGAAAGTGCAAGCTCTCTGGCGGGCAGCATCAGAGACGAGGAGGAAACTCCAAAGGATAAATCAGTTAGCAAACAGGACACACGTAGCAGTGATTCTGCAAGGCTTCGAGTAGAGGCAACTATCACCAGAGGAGCAGACGGAACCATGGCAAATAACGACCTTGTGAGGGGAGCTGGAGGCGACATGGTAGCCTCCGCACACGAGGAGCTGGTGCATCTGCGCGATGAGGTGGATAGCCTAAGGATCGAGGTGCAACATAAGGATGACCTCCTGCAGGATCTGTATGAGGAGAACGAGTGCCAGGAGGCACGCATTCGCTACCTGCAAAAGCGGATGGCCGATTTGGAGGAGCTCTGGCAGTCGACTCCTTGGTCAGGAGACGCCCGGGTAATAAATCCCAGGCAGGCGGCGAGCACGACTCGCCGCCGTCGACAGGAGGCTACTCCCGGAAATCTGGCCACTCCGGTGAAGGATTGGACTTGGGAGGCTCAACACAGGGAAGAGGCGACCATGGCGGGGATGGGTTTCCCATTCGGAAACCCCATCAAACCCTGGGTATCATGGCCGGATGTCCCTGAGGAGACCAGGACTGACCTGGAGGCAGCCGGAGCGAAATCGCCGCCTCCTGCATGCGTGATGCCAAGGGAGTCACGGACCCAGTGCCTCAGCAGTTGGGAGAGGTAGACACCGATCCCGAGATACAGGCCATCCCGGGGACGGGCTATTACCCAACCGAGGAGTCAGACCAAAACGGCCGGGAGAGTGTGAAAACACATGGTGCAGCCTTAGAAGGAGGCTGCACCACATCACCCGGCCGGAAGAAGGTTGGACTGGCTGCAGGCACCACAGGGAAGACGGACGGACTGGCCGTGGGACAAATGGAACACACGATGCAGCCTTAGAAGGAGGCTGCATCGAATCGCACGGCCAGGAAAGATTTGAACGGAGCAGAGGTACCTCTACAAAAGAGGACAATACACGCGCTGGAGATACACGAAGGAACCAGCAGGAGCCGAGGGACATACACGCCCGGAAGGTGGTTGTCCAGCCGCTGGAGGATGCCCAAACCTGGGGAGAGGCCATCCAGTTCCTCCAACAGGAGAGAGCCGCCCGGACCCCAGAGGCAACTGCCCCAGCCGTCGGAATTGCATTGACCGAACCCCCTCCGATGCCTGCCGTTCACCCCCCTCAGACCTCGGCGAGCGTACCCCCTCCCCCGTTGTCCCCTGCCCTACCGATCGATGACCAACTCCGGGCCGATTTGGAGCTGTCCAGCTACGACGACGAACCTGTGGAGCCGCCCAAGGAAGAACCGTCCGGCCTCACGCAAGGTGATAACCAGGAGAGGCCAGCCGAGTTGTCCCTCTCCCCGGTTTCCCTTGCCCTGCTGGAGGGGGAGCCCCAACCAGCCACTTAGAGGGAACCGTCGCCGGAACCAGAGAAGAGTGAACCGGTGGTGACAGCGTCCATTCTGGCCCATGGAGCTTGCCCCCCTTCCTCCGCGACCGAGTTGTCCGGGTGATGGAACGCAAGAAGACCACTACTTACGAGCAGGGGACCATACTGTGTCATTGCCGAGGAAGAACGAGTTTACGATGTGGAGCTTCGGAACTGAACAGAACTTTATTATTCCTTGTTTCAACTGTTGCCGCGGAAGGCCTGCCGAACTTTTAATGAAAGTTGCTGATTTGTTCTTAAATGTTTAAGGACTCCAGAATTTTGGAAGTGTGATTATCTTGTCAAGGTGGTTTAAAAATGGGGGCGAGCTGGACAATGCCTTTAGCATATTCCATCTCTCGCCTAGGAGGACTTGCCGAATTGTTGATCAAAGTTGTAAAACAATTGTGGTGAATGTTCAACCTGTTAAGAGTTAAAGGAGTTTGTGAACATCGAGTTGCAATAGTTTAAGGGGCGTGTTAAGAAACGCCTCAGTTTTTGAAAGAGGTCTTGGCCCTCGCTTATTCCTTTAGTTTATTTATGATTTGTATGCTGATTTTTACCGGGACGGTCAAGCAAAGAAGGAGGCTGTGTAACGAAATTGCGCTCGGACGGGCGCCCTCATGGTTAAGTTTAGTGTGCAATTAATTACTAGCGCTAGAAGTGAAAGTGTTGTTTGTCCTGCGTCCGTAGTGTACGTGTGCGCGGGATTTGCGCGCGCGATGCGCGGCACACAAGATGTGATTGGTGCGCTTGAATCCGGGCTAAGCTTTATAAGCCCAGTTTTTGGAGCGCACGCTCTCTCTTTTTGGGCTGCGCTCCTGGCGGCCAGTGTGTGTTCGTTTGGACAAGCCGTCGTATCGCCTCTGGCACATATTCAGCCGATGGCTGGTGTGCCCTGGAGAGGCGATCGCATAGGAGCAGCACTTAAGGAGCAGCATAAGGGGCGTTGACGCATAGAGGCGACCGCCCACATAGGAAGCGCACCTAGGGAGCGGCTATAAAGGCGTTGACGCAAAGAGGCGACCGCCACATAGCACCGGCGCTAGGGAGCAGCATAAGGGGCGTTGACGCAAGAGGCGACCGCCCACACAGGAAGCGCACATAGGGAGCGGCTATCAGAGGCGTTGACGCATAGAGGCGACCGCCACATAGCACGAGCGCTATAAACTTGGAGCAGCATAACTGGCGTTGACGCAAGAGGCGACCGCCCACACTAGCACGATAGGAGGCGATTGCTCGCGTAGCTGGCGCTAGAGGAAGCATCGTTAAATATAGAGGCGCTTAAGGAAGTGCCAATTAAGGCATTATAACTGGAGGCTATTGGGGCCAGGTAGTTTAATTACCACTAGTTTAATTAAGAGAGAGGCGATTATTGTTAATTGTCATCTGAGCTAGTTATGCATACAGAGTTCCACCCACCACGCTGTTCGGTGGTGGGTCATTAAACCAGCAGAATTACATTTCATTGCCCCCCTTTTACATTTATTCCCGTGTCATTAATTGTACACCCCTCCCCGTTGTCTGTCCCGTTCGTCCAGTACCCTGGTCGTGGATCCTGTCCGGCGGTGTGTCGGGTATTTTTGTAGGCGGTATATTTCAGCCAAACGAACCTCCGTCTCCGGCCGCATCCTTGCGTGGGTTGCACCGGGGTTTCGGTCTCGTGCGGCGCGCCCTTCGTCTCACGTCGGGCGTGATTCCCGTCACAATATCAAGAAAGAAACAGCAACAGTCATCTGTGAAAATTTCCAGTGTCATAAGGTGACTACTTTTGGAGAAAACAGTGGAAAAAATGCACACAGTATTCAGAACTTGCAGAAAATTCGAAAATCTCAAGTTTCCGCATTGTGTCAAGTTTGTGGCTGATTTAATTATACATGTACTTGGATCCGTAGTTGTAATCGAGTACAACAAATACCGGTTACGCCTCAGTTCCATCCCACATTTCTCTAAACTATACATGCACGTAACCCAAGATATAAAAACCCGATACCCTCCTTGTTTCAGATTAAGACTGACAATTAAAGAAACGATATTATCGACGCACGATCGAGTTATGACCGGCCCTCGACTTGAAAAGTGGCATATCCTAAACTAAAGCTGAATTCGAGTGGAAAGGGGCAGTTTTAATGTAAAGGATTTTTTGTCAATTATTGCAATTTTTTTCAATTGCACTAGTTTATACCAAAAACAAACTATTGATGAGTAGTATTCATGACGATAAGGCCGAAACTCCCAAAAAGATTGGAGAAAATCGACTTTTAGTAATGCGTTTTCTGAGCGCACTGTGTAAAAGAATAAGCACATCCGGGCATTTTACACTGTTTTGCCCACTTAGAGACGCCATCTTTGATTCCCATGTGTAGCCGAGAGCGCGTCACACAGGGCACGGTGAGTGCGCACTCTAGTTTTCATAATATAACTCTATGTGTATTTATCAAATATCACGTGACATACAATCCTCCAATCAAGTGACAAGGATCTACTAAGGTGTTATATAATACAGTCTATACAACAATATGAATTAATTTACACAAACTGTAAGATGAGATGTTAAGATAAAAAATAAATCAATCAATAAATAAATAAATACTAGAAAAATAAGCGAAAAATAAGAAATAAAAATAAAAATAAAAAATAAAAAGTATCAAAACATTATAGTATACTGACATTTTCGGGTGTGTCTGACGCGGTAGCCATCTTTTGCTGTTTGGGGACAAACGCCCTCTGTCGAACAGGTCCCGTCTGCATAGTTTAACGAAGAAATTAGAACAGTAGTTAATAAATTGAGTTAATTCACATCTACTGCATGGACAACAATTATGTCATGGATATGCAAAGATTTATAGGTACAGTACATGATTGGCAAATGCCCAAGCAGAAATGTTAACAGATTTACCTATAACTTTCAGGATATATGAAGATGGTGCCGGTAGGAACATACCGTTAAAATATTTCCGCCTGAAATAGTGTATTTATCCAGAGATTAGTCAAACAAAGACCGGAAACAGTTTTCAAAACCAATATAAGATCAAAACCAATATTTGTGTTTTATAAGAAAAATTGAGTCGGGTTTTCGCTGTTTTCTCTCGACTCGGATGTCCGACTTGAGCTCAAATTTCCAAAGGTTTATTATTTCATGTGGATAAGACAGTGTGAGTGCTGTTGTGTGATCTCTACCATGCAATCATGTATTATACCTTTAAAGTATAAAATTGGCAAAATTCATGAACACCCTGTATGACGTTCAGTCCATGCTGGAATGGAAAATGAGCATACCGTGCCGTGGGTCAATATTCATTGTGCCCTTTCTTGAAATGACCATTCAGCTGACCATTGGATAACCACTGGTTGGCCGGTCATCACACAGCCAGTGTCAATGTTGTCATTGGGTCACTGCAGTGTCTCAACTTCTCTTTAAAATTGCAGAAGGGTCATTTCCGTTTATAATTTCCGATATAATGAGGAAGACAAAGTACGGCAGCATACAACAATGTATATGCCTACAATTAAGCTGGCTAAAATGCATATGCGGGCCTATAGTGTACTTACACTGTCATACTAGTGATACAAATTGATTTAGGCCTAACCGATCCGACGGCATGAAATACCATCAGCCATTACTGAAAAAGCACCGTCAGGAATCCTTTCACAGAAAGATTTGAGGCTTTGTATGGTGACAATATTGGTATGTGGATCGGTTTGCGGAAACCTGGGGATGACTAGAGCAGGCTAGTCGAAACGTTGACACAAGTTACGAGAAGTGCGAACGAAATAAGAAGTGTGAAAGTACGAAAGATTCTGACATGGTGTTTCCACAAAGCGATCCACATTCATGCAGTATAACTTACCTATACACACTCAACTTGACAACGATGTACACCCGACGTCTCTGGGTCGCAGTACACAACTCAATATGGGCACGGAAAAGGCACACAATATATAATAATAGTCATATGTCACGTGACGACTGCGTCAAAATAGGAAACTCCACCTATGGCCTCATCATCACTCAACCTTTGGCATAGTGACAATGCGAGGCTGCACAGTGCAATATCATACAAGCTTGGAGGGCACTGCATGCAAGGGCCCGAATTATGTGCAGTCCGTGAAGTATAGGCCTATAAAGTGTTTATTGGGCATAGCTGCAGAAAATGTATAATGGAACGTCGTTTTTCTTCTTTTTTGGGGTGGGGGGGGGGGGCTTGGTTTGTTTGTTTGTCTGTCCGTCTGCTTACCTGCACCTTTATTAACATAATAGGTCTAAGTCCAGTCTGTTTATCAATATTCATTAATTAGTATATGTGCTTTAGCACGGATCCGATGATCTCAAGTTCAAGGGGCGTGCCCCCCCCCCCCCCCCCCCAATTTAAAAAGTGGGGGACATCACATCATTAATAGCGCCCTCTTCGCCCAATTTGAGGTTCAATCGCCAGAAAAATAAAACGTTCACTGCAGACCGTTGTCACGTGCAATCAAGACAGGGACATATCCAGGGGCGTGTGGGTGTCCCCCCCCCCCCCCCCGGATCCGCCCCAGTGCCATCAAGCACGAACATGCAAAAAGCCCCCTCTCCCCTCGCTCGTAGACCTACCCTTTAATATGACAACCCCCCCCCCCGTCACTTTTCAGAACCTGTTGACGTCCCATACTCCCATGATTGATTCATGGGGGAAACCCCTGGCCTGTCCAGCCCTGTATACATTTCACGGAAACGTCCCGTCATAGCGGCTATTTATAGTGACACCGCCATAATTCTAACAAAAACGATAATATTGCCTGGACAATTCTGAGTGGAAAAAAAACTAATTTCCGTCGTGATGTCAATTTGTCCTTGATAATTGTTTTAGTTCGTGTGGTTTGCACGTGGGTGTTGTCACAAAATAAAGTGCTCTCTAAAAATAATGCAAAAGAGTAAAAAATACCACTCTTTAAGGATCGAGTTGTCCTGGGGCCGATTTCACTAACGCTTTGCGATCATCGTAAAGCCCAAATCCATCGCTAAACAGAAAATCGATCGCTACTTTGCGTAGCAATTTTCTGTTTAGCGATGGATTTGGGCTTTACGATGATCGCAAAGTGTTAGTGAAATCGGCCCCTGGGGTCGATTTCACCAAACTCTTCGTAACTAACTATTAATCGTAGGACTTATCAATGCATTGAAGCCCCACGTAGGATAGGCCCCCTACGATGGGTTATCCTTTGTAACTAGACTTACGATCGATCCTAGGGCTTCGTGAAATCCACCCCTGGTTCTTTAAAGATAATATCATACTTTTTTGTTTTTGTCAAAGAAATACAGATTCATTGGCAAAAATATCAAGGAAGATACCGTAACAGTCATCTATGAAAATTGCAGTCCAATACGGTGCCAACTTTTTGAGAAAACAGTTGAAAACGGCTACAGTGTTTCTTAAGACTTTTCTCTTTTATTTTTGTTTCGGTATAATTTTGCTACCAAAGTATGATACTACCTTTAAAAAGTGTGGTGGTTATTTCACTCTTTTGGAGTGGTTTTCACTCTGGGCCTGAGTGAAAAATCATTTAAAACGATGCAAACTTCACTCTAAAAGAGTAGGAGGAGACAACTCGAAAAAAGAGTTGTCTCTGTAGTCTATTTTTTGCTCTTCAAAGAGTGGCGTTCCATTCTTTTGCGTTTAGAGAGTGCACTCGTGAAATCGGGGTGAGCGAGAATAGGGGCGGAGGAGTCTACAGCCACGCCCTTTATTGGAATAAAAGAATGGTTTGAGAAGGGAAAATCCCACTTTTGTTTTAATACAGACGCGGATATACCAAGGATACGATATTCATTTCCCGTTTTGTTTCAATTCTCTAGGCCGGTTGACATTTTTCTGAACCATTGGTTGACTGATTCCACTCTTTATATACATGTATAGCTAGAAGAATAATGAGTTTGATAGAATGCAGAAGTACCGAGAGTCGTATATATATCTACCTTTCGGGAAACAGAGGGTTGAAAATCAAAAAGTGCCAATTCGATGAGATCATGTCCTAACCTGAGTTACAATCATGAAGAAGGTGGACCTTAAAGGTAATATCATACTTTGGTTTTTATCAAAGAAATACAGATTCGTGGGCAAACATATCAAGACAGATACAGTAACAGTCATCTGTGAACATTTCAGTCCCATTCATTGCCCACTTTTTGAGAAAACAGTGAAAAACGCCCACAGTATTTCTTAAGTCTTTTCTCTTTTATTTTTGATTTTTTAAAAGATCAAAAAGATTTTCGGTCGTTGTTTTACGAATTTCTGGATAAATACACCATTTCAGGCGGAAAGATTTTAACAGTAGGTTTCTACCACCAGTAGACCAGTTCTTCATCCTGTTATACTGTGAAGATTTTGTGCCTTGGTATGCTACCAAAGTATGATACTACCTTTAAAGGGTGCCAATTGCATTCTTTTCCGGCATTTTATTAGCAATATTAATAGTTAAAGGGATGGTACAGAATTGGTAAGACAAAATATACTTCAGAGGCGTTTCTACCGGCAGCCCCCCCCCCCCCCAGCACCCCAAAGCCCCCCCCCCCCCCCCCCGTAGAAACGCCTCTGCAACCACGTTACTATTATACAGTGGCGTCATAATGTCGCGTTTCCTATTTTGTTGAAACCGTCTAATTTCTACCATTTCTTTTTAACTTAGGCCCTATTAAGTTCAGCTAAGCGTGACAGCCATTTTGAATACAAAATGTGCCCACTCTCCGAAACCATTCTACACGGTTGTGAGTTGTATTGTATTGTGAGTGTTACCTGGTATACCAAACCAGTGGTTTGTGGGAAATTAATTTATAATTTTTTTCTTTTTCTTTCCTGAATCCTGATTTGTTTAGTACGTGTTTGAATGTGTATACACCGCCATATTGGTTTCATTTTAACATTGTTGTACATGTTGTATTTCACACGTCCTCACACATGCTATATTTCCTCTTATGTGCACTCGTTTCCCGCGGTGATTTTTGGCAAAAAAGGTAAGTGCGATTTCCGAGGAATGTTTGTTTATGATGAAGGATGGATATAGCAGACGATCAGTGGCGTCACCAGAGTTTTGAGTCTGGGGGGCACAAGGGGGGCACTAGCAATTGTTGGGGGGCACCGCTACAATATATATTATATTTTTGTTCACCAACCCAAATCTCAAATGGGGGGGGGCACGCGGGGGGGGGCACGAGGTTTTCCAGGGGGGGCACGTGCCCCCCCCCCCTGGCCCCCCCTTGGCGACGCCACTTCAGACGATATGCGAATTGTTTCCCGATTACACTTGTCTATATCCGGGTAGGGCTGTGTGATATATCATTGCAGGAATCTAGTAATGTATTGCTTCAGTTTACAAACATTATCCTATACTCAAATCCCCGCACAGCTCAAACTATACAGGGTGTCCCAGAACAAACGCAACACTGTGTTGGGAACCATTATGTTAAAATTTCACTGTTTGTCACTTCAAGATTCAGCTCAGATATGTGATACAGTCATGTCTCGGCTATCACCATGTAAAATGCAAGCATATTGGGGCTGAAATTGGCGAAAATATGACCAATTGAAAGAGTACTTCCTACAAACAAATGTGCAAGGATATAGCACGCATAGTGATCAATACACACATAATGTGTATGAAAGAAAGATGAAAATCGGGTTTTGAGGTTGGGTAGTTCAGTCTTACTTTTTCACTTATTATTTTAGTCCAATTTTGCTCAAATTCTATACGATGATAGCCAAGACATAGCTGTATCACATATCTGAATTTTGAAGTGATAAACAGTTTAATTTTCATAAAATAGTTCTCGACACAAGTGTTGCGGTTTGGTTTTTTGGTGGGGGCACCCTGTATAGAATCATATTGCAATGTTAATGACATTGAGACTACCGTCCATCGTCGGAAAGTTGCCCATTTAAGGCAGCCGGCCGTTTCGTTCAGATCCGGGTTATTGTGAATTATGAATAATCATCATTGGTTGGACAACAATACATAAAAGACTATCACCAAATGGCATCAAGGAGCATTGTCCGTGTCTTTTGTGTAACGGAAGGTAACAATGGAAAATGAAAGTTCGAGGAATTAATCTTTACAATTATGCGAGGAATTTCCCGCTAGTTATTTTGAGAATGAATACCGGTAAATTCTGTTGCAGACTCACAAAAGTACATGAGTTAAGGATACCATGTCTCTTTACCATGAGGGTGTGTGTGGACGATCGACTGATCCTGCATAAGGTGCTTTTGATAGTGTCAGTGTAATTATTAACACTTATTAACAATCATGTGAAGTATTTCATCAACTTAATTTTCATTGGGGGGAAATTGTGGCTTTTAGTTTTAGTTTAAAAGTAATATCATACTTTGGTTTTTATCAAAGAAATACAGATTTATGGGCAGAAATATCAAGACAGATACAGTAACAGTCATCTGTGAAAATGTCAGTCCCATACGGTGCCCTCTTTTAGAGAAAACAGTGAAAAAAGGGAACAGTATTTCTTAAGTCTTTTCTCTTTTATTTTTGATCTTTTAAAAGATTTTCGGTCGTTGTTTTACTAATTTCTGGATTAATACATCATTTCAGGCGGAAATTTTTTAACGGTATGTTTCTACCACCACCATTTTCATACCCTGAAAGTTATACGTAAATCTGTGAACATTTCTGTTTTGGTTTCTTACCAAAGTATGATACCACCTTTAAAAAATGAAAAAATAATATTATAAATTGACCTTAGGAAAGATTTGACAAGTTTGTGTTTGGAAATCAACCTATTAATCTGAACCAGTCGATGTGTTGTTTGTTTACGGTTTTCTTTTCGATGTTTTCTCAATCCTTTCTGTTTTCATTTTTTTTATCAGACAATGTGTTCGACAGAGGGCGTTTGTCTTCAAACAACAAAGATGGCTACCGGATCAAACACACCTGATAATGTCAGTATACATGTTTTTGATACCACATACATGCGGCTTATATGACGAAACATTTCCAGTGGTTTTATAGACTATACCGTATACATGCCTTTCACCAAACTCATCGTAACTTACTATCCATCGTAAACTATGACTATAGTGCAATACATACATTGCAGCCGTACGTGGGATACGATGGATTGTCCTTCGTAACCCGAGTTACGATCGATCGTAGGGCTTCGCGAAATCAACCCCATGAAGGATAAAATAATGTGAACATAAATCCAAAGATTATTCAACGTTTTGATTTCAAAAAGTCAAATTGTAGAAGATATATGTGCATTGTTAAATTTAGGAAACAAGCGTATTATTTCGGTCGACGTTTTCTTGATATTTTCTGTAGATTTTTTGTTGAAAATCGGCAATGTTGTTCGGGTGTAAGATAAATAAAAGCTGAATATTTGATTACTACAAACAAAATGAACTTAGTACTCCGAGAAAAAGGATTTAACTGATTGTAAAATCCAGGCAGAGTTGCATCTGGAATTTACACAGGTGGAAAACCTAGCTGTCAGACCAGCATTATTTTGTTATTGAATGAAAATATCAACCTTATATTTATTTTGTGTTTAATGTTGACAATAATGTGATAATCTTATTGCAATCCTCTGACTTTAGGAGATATTCCTTCCCAATTCTGAAGCACCGGGCCAACATGTGGATTTTGGTGCAGCCTTGAAGGATATTGACGGCAAGTTTGTGCTCCAAGACGTCAATGAAAACGGCCTGGCTTACTCTGCCGGTTTCAGGTAAAAGGAATTCATGTCTAAAATTTGAACTTTGAATCCATGAAAGTAATCGAGACAAAGTCAAGTCTATAGTTCTAAAAACGTGGCAATAGTCGAAATAGCCCAAACTTTGCTGATTCCCATTTCGAACAATCTTAATATTCAGCTCTGTCACTCGCGATACCTATAATAATATATTTCCAACCACATGTTTTTCTGTATAAGGACTGATGACATCTTGCTGACAGTGAATGATATAAGCACTGAGGGGAAAGACCTTCAATTTCTGTTGGATCATCTCCGAAACACTTCCCGGGTAAACCTCCTTCTGGTGAGTCAGGAGAACTAAAAAATTAAAATAATTAGCCAGCAGATAGATCATAAGACCATTATTTTATTTTATTTTTTTTAATTTTTTTTTATCATTTATTCTTTTCTTTTTTTCCCTTTTTTATCTTCTTTTTCTTATGATCATTAAATGATTTTATACCAAATTGGTCATACCAAAACTGCTCAAAGGAAACGAATACTAATGATTATGAAAGTCCTTTTATACACGTGAACCAATGCATGTTCCTAACATAATCTGATTGACACGAAATAAAAAATGCACATGCATGAACAAAATAATTATTCAATACAGATTATTCCTGGTCTATTTCGTATACACATATGCATGATTTTGGTGATATGATCTTGAACAATTTAATAATGTTAAGTTTTCTTTCAAACATCAAAATCAAACAAGAGAATCACTGATCACATGAAATCAACATGTCTACACTGAAAACCTAAACTAGTAGGCCACGTGCTTGACTAGCCTTAAACTGGTCCGGCTGGCTAGTCTAGCGCTGCCGACTAGTTCATGTTAGTCAAGCTGTATTTCAAACTAGTCGAGCGAGGTAGACTAGTTTAAAATGTTGGAAACACTAGTCAATCTTCCTTGACTAGCCTGTTTTTAGGTGCTGGACTATAGTTTGTGTTTGATATTTCAAGCCCTGCATGGTGGGATCGGGAGAGGTTTGGAGAATGACTGAACAGTGCCGTGATTATTGTTGGTTTCTTGAACAGGCGGTGAAGCGGGAAAAGCAAGAGAACTTCAAGTGGATCATCTTTCAAGTTTTCACTAAAGGTAATCAGTAAGTCAATCAATCAATCGATCGATCAATCAATCGATCGATCGATCAATCAATCGATCGATCAATCTATCTATTGATCATTATTCAATTAATCAACCAATCGATCGATCAATCGATCGATCAACCAATCAATTGATCAACCAATTGATCAATCAATCAATCAATCAAACAATCGATCGATCGATCAATCAATTGATCAATCAATCAATCAATCGATTATCGATCGTCTAGCTTACATCGAACAACCCTCAAGCTCCGACGCAACGCATGGTGTTGCTCGATCGACTACATCCACATTATTTAGAGTGCATTTCATAGTATGCAATTTAAGGCAAAACGGTAAGAAGAATTCGTACTTAGATAAAGATAGACACCTTACGAGAAGTGCGAACGAAATAGAAGTGCAAAAGTACGAATGATTCTTACATGGTGTTTCCGCAAACACATACCAATTGTCACCATGCAATAGTCATCGAATCTTTATTCAGTCGTAAATTAACTCCATTACAAATAATTATATTCATGAAGGTTTCTAACTTCTACGCGAACACAGCCAATAATATTAGGAGGTCATTGACCTAGAAAGGTATGATTCATTCGTTATTCTGGTTTGTTTCAGAGAGTTTCCCGAAAGTCTACGTTATTTCTTCGCTGACAAACAACACATTCGACATGCCCCAAGTGCCTATCTCCAAAGGTCCATTCAGCTATCAGTATCGATCAGATGCACCTTACGATATCTTTATTGACGGAACGACGCAACTTTATCTCACAATTGAGAAAAACAAGCCGATGTTTGTTCCCTTCGAAGGCAAACGTAGTATGTGAATTGACTTACATTGTTTCAGCGACTGTTTTCAATTATGGGCGATTCCAAATAGTGCGCCACCAAGAGTTTACAATAAATTGCGTTGGTCATTTTGTTAACCCAATGGGTGCAGACCATTAAAGGTAATATCATACTTTGGTTTTTGTCGAAGATTATGCAGATTCATGGGCACAAATATCAAGGAAGATACAGTAACAGTCATCTGTAAAATTTTCAGTCCTATGTGGTACCCACCTTTTTAGAAAGTCTTTTGTATTTTATTTTTGATCTTTAAAAAATCAAAAATATTTTTGGTCACTGGTTTTACTCTTTTCTGAATAAATACAGCATGCAGAAAAAATGTTAACGGTATGTTTCTATATCCATCACCATCGTTATATCCTGTAAGTTATCTAGGTAAATCTGTTATGTCTGTACCTTTAAATCATTTTCCATAGGCTTCCATGCTAAATGGCCAATTTAACATAATTACAATACTCAGAAGTTTCTCAGATACACCAAAATAAAGCTGAAAAATTTTATTTTCATTTTCATTTCAAATTAATCGGATAACCAATGACATTTTGAGAAAAGTCCATCCAAAGGAAAATACCTTGAAAACGCCCATGTTGACTGGTTCCAGGCTCAAAAAGGTACACTCTATATAGTGGGTTCCATCCATTTTCTGTACAAGACTTGCCCAGAGTATGGCCCAGCGAATGATTTTATTAAAAAAGATTTTGAGGGTATATAAATGAGCTGATTTGGACCTTACTGGTCTTCACCCCATATGCACGTCTGGATATGGTAGGCAGATTCTGCGCATTGTGATTGGCCAACTCATTGCAAACTCTTGGTGGTGCACTATTTTGGAATGTTATTTTAAATCTATGGTATTATCTAACTTACCGGTCACATGCATGCCCCGTTCGGCTCCGGCTGCGCTGCATGCCTTATTTTAGTGGGCCTACATATTTTTGGTAACACGAAAACGGGTCTTCTAACTATTCTTTCGAGCTTAAAGGCAGAAACTTTTCATTTATACAAAAAGTATCTGCTAAAAATGGAGGTTCATTTTGAGAAAACAAAAATGCTTCGAAGTTGTAGGCTGTGTGCAGCGGTTGCTGAAAAGTCATTGAACTGAAAAACACGCGGTCACGACAACAAGCAAACGAACAACGAACTTGCCGTAGTCACTCAAAATCCTAGAAGTAGAAATCACACAAAAACTTTCACAACAATTCCACAACCGCAGAAACCACAGACTACGCCTAAACAAGTCGAATAAATTTAGCAGGATATACTAGCTGTGCGTATTTATGATTAACACGTACGAAGAGACATTCAGCTATAAAACATGGTAAGAGGGCATACGCCTACCTTTAAGTCTTTTTGACTGGAATCCTGGGCTTCAGATTGTCGACCAAGGTTGGAAGTCCCAACTAGAGTTCGTTTTGATGTCCAGACCGGAAGACCCTCACGAACCGGGGAATTGGGCGAGCTATCCGGCCAGAAGATGGCCATGCAAACACGGTCAAGTTGGCATGAGTCCGGCATAGCGGTGACACCGTGCACCGTGCAGAATGGACTCGGCACAGGCACGGTCAAGTCCGGACAATCGGGCCACAGGCAGATAGTTGTGCAGATGTCCACTGTCCACTGTCCAGTGCACTGACCACAGCTGAATGAACTTCAATATCAAGACACTCAAAATCCAAAGAGTAATATGGAATCCTTCGCCCATTTCTCGTGTGTGGTCAGTTGTTGAGTAAATTATGAAGCTCTTTGCTACAAATTAAAGTTAAAGCCAGGGGATATTTTGCCGGCACCGGCATTCTTCCTTCAAACGCTATTTTGCCGTTCACTTACTCTGATAATTTGCAGTATATAAGAACGTACCGCGGCAAAAAACTTCTTAGAGAAAGAAGGTATTAGAAAGACGATGCCTTCAAAATATAGGCCTACACTTCCAAAGTTAAACGAACTCACAATAATTAATAATTAACGCTTTGATATCTGAATGTTTGTTTTCATACAAAGGCAGTTTCTTCAGGTACACGTATGGCGGCGGCGGATCACCTTCTGAGGGACAAGTTGTAGCCTTTTCGTTGAGCTCAGAAACGGGTGACCGTTTAGACACCGTAGCTACAAGCACAATGGCCAATGGGGTTGTTGATACCCTGGTGAGTATGGAGATAAAATGTAGAATACTGTGCCATTATGACCAAATCGAAGAATGGCTCCAGCTTCGCCACTAAGGATACAAAATGGTGTTTAGGCAAAATAAAATCCCAAGCCTATAGCCTCAAGCCTCATTTCGTCAATGCAACAAAACCACACCAAAAACAGATTTTGTAGTGGAATTGTAAATAATGTACTTTTTACAAGCAAACAGCGCCCTCTGTGACAGATGTACTATATACCGATCCGACGGCACGACATAGGCTACCATCCGTCATTACTGCGGTGTCCCCGGTTGCCTTTTGTTATTTACGTCATGTTTTCGCATTACCGAATCAAACATGCAAAAATTAGCCACTAAAACACAAATGTCATTGTCATTCATCGCTTTTCTGAAAAAGGTCAACACCAATTTTGATGGCACTTTCATCGCCATTTTGAAAAGTGTTTTGCAGCAAAATTTAACTTTCATCGTCACTGGGAATATAATTATTGAGTTTCTATGAATTGTATTGCGTCGACGTTTCAATTTTGCATAAAGTGCTAGTCTACCTATACTTCTTGTGATAATCTTCAACAATTCTTCTAAATTTTCTTTAACACAAAGGACTTTCCGAATTATATGACTGGACCAAACATTCCACCGAATCCACGCTTTTGGTATGAAAAATATTGCTCCGTTAGAGGGACATTCACCATGGAAAGTTTGATATACAGAGGTGAGTTTATTTGATTGATTGATGTTCGGAGTGACTTTTTGTGCTCGTATAGCCTTGTTTTCTTTCAATATCTAGGATTTAATTTTGATATCAGGTTGATTTTTGTGGCTTGCTGTCTATCTGCTTGTTTGTCAGTCCGCTTGTTTGTTGGGGTCGATTTCACGAAGCCCTACGATCGATCGTAACTCGAGTTACGAAGGATAACCCGTCGTATCCTATACGTAGGGATATAATACATCATAAGTCCTGCGATTGATGGTAAGTTACGATGCGTTTGGTGAAATCCATCCCGTTGTCTGTCCGTGAACAGACACGGGAGCAGGGCTATAGTGTACTGCATAAACATCTTTTTCGTGCGATTCCAGCACCGGGCAGAAACACAGTAATTTGTATTGGGTGATTTTATCGGTTGCAGGTATGTACCTTGGAAGAAGCAGGCACGATACGGCTATTCTGTCCACAGAAAAGACCGAATTTTCAGTTAATCGCAGTTTTGAAGTCGAAACCAGCCGCCACGACACCAAGACCAGCGAGTACAAGAAAAGACTAAGAGCAAGACCAATGAGTAGGCCTACAAGTCAATACCATGACCAGAAAGTACGACGCACCAAGACCAAAGTCAAGAAGACCAAGACCAAGACCAGTCTCGAGACCAACAACAACAATGGTTAAGCCCTTTGCGTAGGGTAATAGGTTTAAAGGTATAGAACAGGATTGGTAACATACCCAAACAGAAATGTTCACAGATTTACATATAACTTTCAGGATATGAAGATGGTGCTGGTAGAATCATACCGTTAAAATGCCCCCCCCCCCCCCTCCCCCTGAAATACTGTATTTGTCCAGAAATAACATGTAGTCAAACAAAGACCGAAAACAGTTTTGATTTCGGGGTAAAATCAAAAACCATTCTTTATGTTTCATAAGAAAAACTTATATTATACCTTTAAAACCAATCAGTAGAATACATTATTCAACAAATTATCTGTTTTGGTTTTAGGGATTTTTGTTTCGTTCTTGTTTTTTTTTCTGTTTGGTATAATGGTTTAGTTATAAAAGGACGTACTGAAATGAATGGAGCAATTAGCTGGAACAAAATGCAAAATGGCGGCAACAAACAGACAATAATCATATCTTTCGTGAGATATAACTTCATTTAATAATAGGGACACAGACAGCATCAAATCTTGGCCGAGAAATTTCCCAAGGCAAAACAAAAATAGGTTTGATACAGAAAACTGTAACTCGCTTACAAATACACCGATCGTGTTTGGTAACTTACAAATTTCATTTCAGCTAGCTCTTCAAAGAAAGATGTACTCAGTATGTTCCCCCCCCCCCCCCAAAAAAAAAAAAAAAAAAAACCTTGACAAAAAAAATGAAAGAAACTGAGTTGGGTGTTGAGTTTAACAAGGTTTTCTTGACGAAATTGCGACCAAACCACATGCATGAAATTCAAAATATATTAATTGTGGTGGGGAATTTACATTTTATGGATTTAGATAAGAATGATATATATAATCAAATTTATTGGGGGTTTGGTTTTTGTTTTTGTTTTTTTGCATGGTGTCGAAACATCCACAGTGAGTGAGATTTAAGGGGAATTAACATAGACCGATCCATTAAGCGCTTGCCAATTTTGTTTCTGACCAATCACAGCCATGGCTTCTGTCCGACGCGCGTTCACTAAAAACGAACGCGCGCGTATGGAACGCGCGACTGGAAGGAGCAGTATGATTGGATAGGAACGCGTGTTCACTGCCCACGTGGTGTGCAGTGGGCGGGGCTTATTGGATCAGTTTATGGAAATGAGCTTCTGAATCCAAGGGCAAAAAATGATGTCTTGCACATCATGCACAAACAAATATCACTGTATAAATGCCTTTAAATATACACCATTTCATGTACCTTTTATCTTGATTCTCGGAAAAGCATACTAAGTTTTATTCTCTTGAATCGATTGTGTAAGATTATTTTATCTCAGAGAGCAATACAAGTAAGTAGACTTGATAAAAAGAAGGGAAAAGTGAAGAATAAAAACTGCAATAGTATGACAGTCCAAGCTGAGACTTAGGAAATAAACATTACAACAAAACAGATATGGGAATAATTTAACACATAACACCTTCCCAGTTTTCGTCTTCATTATTAACGCACTGCTAAACTTTACAATTTGTTAAAACAAAAAAACCTTTAAAACTCATCATTAGTGGTGGATGACTTACAGCAATGTTACTTTAACCAGAACCCTGATTTTCCAATAACCATGGAAACCAGACTATATTCTTCTTCTTTTTTTTTAAAGCTGCTATCACTACAAATACATTATGCATTTTATACTTTTTTTGTCGATTTAATTAAATTTTTTAACATTAATAGATCTCTTATCTAACGTGCACGACAGTCAATGTACAATATATAACGTTTAAAAGCTATGAATACTGACTTAGTATAAGCGACAACGTGGAACTTTTTTTTGTATTTACTTCCCATAATTAATTACACATTTTGTGCTTAATTACCTTTTGCACTTTTACAATGAAGCGAGGATACTTACAATTATCAAAACACACAAGAATCATAAACTGTATCTGTAAATGCTTTCATTTGATATAATATAGTTTAGAAGGGAATATGTAACACCGAATGTATTCAGATGTAATATTGAGCAAGTTTTCAATGGGAAACAAAATAATAATAAAAGTTCAAATGAAAAGGGTAAGATGAGCGAGTTTTGAATCCAATGATTCTGATTGGCTATTGTTGCTGAATGAATATTCATAAAGCCATGTCACATTCCATTATATGTCACATAATCACAATGATTGCTTGCACAAACATATGACCATTGAAATAACATCAAATAACCACCCACAGAAACACCGGTCCCTTCCACGTGGCAATAAAAAAAGCAATCCAACAGGCGCAATTCTACAACCTCCCTCCCAAAATCCAGCCCAGTCCTATCACTTCACGGACAAACACACAATACATACATACAATGAACAAACTGACAACTTGATACTTTATCGTGTCATAATATTAAAGTTTTCAAAATGTTTCCTGCTGAAGTGACACAAAGTCAAACATTGGATAGCATAAAAATATGTGACTGTGATTCTATACACTATCTACCGATTGGAAGATTTAGCAAGAAACCCAAGGAAGTGAAGGGCAAAGACCAAGAGGATCTAACTACATGTAGGTTATTCTAGATTATAATGTGTGAAATGTTTGCACTAGTAAATTACAACAGTGGCTAAGGTCAAAACTATGATCAGAGATCATCTATGGTTCAAATCAATCAGGGAGATACCTACTGGGGTGCTACTGGGTAGTGTGTGGTATTGGGTACTACTGGGTAGTGGGTGGTACTGGGTGGTACTGGGTGCCACTGGGTAGTGGGTGGTACTGGGTACTACTGGGTAATGGGTGCCACTGGGTAGTGGGTGGTACTGGGTACTACTGGGTAGTGGGTGCCACTGGGTAGTGGGTGGTACTGGGTGCCACTGGGTAGTGGGTGGTGCTGGGTGCTGGGTGCTGGGTACTGGGTGCCACTGGGTAGTGGGTGCCACTGGGTGCCACTGGGTGCCACTGGGTAGTGAATGCTACTGGGTACTACTGGGTAGTGGGTGGTACTGGGTAGTGGGTGATACTGGGTTGTGGGTTTCTCATCTGTACTGGACTGGCATACTGCTATGAAGGGTAAATGGGCGCTACTAGGTACTTCTACTTTGTGCATTCAATAACAACACCCTAGCCCTCCAAAGGGAATACAAACAACTCATTTTCCTGAAGCACCACACTGCACAGTAAAAACCATGATGCTCATTGTCTGGTCTTGGTCCAAGCTCATCAGTCATCAAGCACCTGTATCATCAGATCATCAAATCAATGGTACTAGAGTTCTACAGACGTGTGGTCTACCATATCACACTCTAGAGGGCTGTATGGTGAATATTGTGGATGGGCATGGTGATTTTATTTTTTCTGTAATGCCAAATATTTAGAAATATAAATTCTTTCTAGCCACAAACACAACCAATCTTAAACTACTGTACATCAGACAGACCGCACCCTAACATCCCAAGCCCAGCCCCCAACCGCCAAAGCCCAGGAGCCAATTTCACAGCCCTGCTTAGCACAAACATTCACTAACCATGAAATTTCTGTCTTGATAAAAACAGGTTTACAACCAAAATTTCATGTGTTATGCATCACTTGTGATTGTTCTTTGGCTATTGTTCGCTAACCATGAATATCAAATGAAAGGTTTTAATGGTGGTTTGTTTTATTGAGCAAGACATTTTCTGCTGAGCAATATTTTTGTGCTTAGCGGATCTATGAAATTGGCTCCAGCCCTCAGCCTTTTATTGGACAGGTGGCAGGTTGTCCACGCTAACTCACAGACAATCAATGTACATAGACAGTATTAAATCAACCAAAAGGAAAATGACTTTAGGGATGAGACTGAACTGACTGTACGTAGCGAGTTCACTGCCATGACCAGCAGAGCCAATGAGGTTTCCCTACGGGCGAGTGTATCAACTCATGACGTTTCATCTCACAGAGTAAACGATACAAAGAAATGATTTGATGATGTAACGATATGAATGTCCTGAAAACCAAGATAGCCAGGTGCAATTTCAACTACAATTTGATTCAGAGAGCAACTCATACATGGAAGTAGAGTTTGTCCTAGAGTAAATGAAATTTGAGACAGCTTTCTCTCAGGATAGACCATGATCTGTGTAGCGGTCCTGGAGGATTATCAACGATGTGATAGGACAGACAGATGCGTTTGTCAAAGGACATTTGCCGATTGTGGTGAAACTTCATTGGCTTGAAGGTCAGACTGAAGATGGCTCATAGTTTTGTTTTTCATTTATTTATTTGTTGTTGTTGTTGAGCTGGTAGCGAGGAACTAACGTGATTGGTAATAGGCTCCTTCTTGAGGAGGAAGAGATCAGGCCACTAGGCGTCCTGACTACCTACACCACGAGCTGCACAAAGCTGTTGTACTGCGTGATGTTCCTCTTCAAGATGTCGGCACATGGTCCCATCACACGCTCAAAGCGTTCCCGATCCAGCTTGGCGCACTTGAGGGATCCTCGGGCAATGACCGTGGCAGCACGGGGTCGGTTCAGCACGAGGGCAATCTCACCTGAAACATCAAGATATCAAACAATCAATCAATCATTTCAAACAAATCAACCCAGCACTGACCTCTAGGTTTTGACCAATCAACATCCTCGGCCTCCGTCACGATCCAGACGGAAAAGTTCTCAAATCAGATCTGATTGTCTGATGTGCCGCGTTGCGTAAATTTTACATGCACGCATGTATCAGATGTTCGTACGTAGTGTGGCATGGAGTAGAACGGGTGATCAGACTAGTAATGAGTGACACTGGGTGACTTCCAACTCATGCAAGACCATACATGATACGATGCCACAGCAAGGTCGAAGGTTTCTCTAGTCCAAGCCTAGAAATAAACGGAGGCCACAGAGGCCATGGCTTTCATTGCCTTGGTTCTTGGCCTTGGTGCCCCTTCAAATGTTTCCATACACATAACGATTTTCCAATGGAAGTGGCCCTTGCAATGGAAAATAGGCCTTGCCCTCACCAAACCTTATTTCCCGCCCTGCAAGTCCACACATGGATACATGCTAGTGTGAAATCAAGTTAGCCTGGTCCAGAGACAAGTCAAGGAGGTACTTACCAAAGTAATCAGAAGGTCCGAGTTTGGCCACTTCTATGAACTCGTCCTCTTCATCACGTCTCTGGAGAACGGAAGCCTGGCCCTGCAACAACCAAACAATCAGAACCCAGATAAGAATTAGACTATAATGCACAGACCTTTTCATAATGAAGCAAAATAACTAGGCATTACATTTCTGGAATCTAGAAGTTTTATGGTTAATAAAAGAAAGCAGAGAGGGATTCCACTTGGGCTTAGTAAGATGGCTCAGGATGAAAGGATGGAGCTGGGATACTAAGAAGGTTATTGTCTCACCTCAACGATGATGTAGAAATCATTACCAGGATCACCCTGGCAGACAATCTTCTCTCCATCCTCGAAGTTGACCGGCTCCAGAGAGTCGGCAACGGTCAAACGCTCCCACTGGTCAAGACTCTCTGCGGACAATCATCAGGGGAATATGGACACCATGAATGTTAGAGTGAGTGGAGTACTTCTCTTGATATATTAAATTCCAGGCAGTTATTTCCCCAGGGCTGGATTTCACGGTTTCAAGGTCAGTATCACGATTGTGACATTCCGACATTCCGACTAGGACCCGACTGGTTTTTGGAAGGATCGCAAAGCATTCTGGGAGTCTTAACCGTGATTGTTCCCAGTCGCAGACCCACTCTGATGGCCAGTCGGCAAGATTCGCCTGTCGAATCACGGTTAAGACTCCCAGAATGCTTTGCGATCCTTCCGAAAACCAGTCGGGTCGTAGTCGGATCGTATAGTGTGCGGTGGGCTTTAGATTGATCTCACACTTAAGATCAGTCTTAGTGCTTCGTGAAATCGACCCCTGGTCGTGGTGCTTTAGATCTTCCTACAGACCAATCCAAACACACCTTATGGTCGAGATTCATTGGTAAACTTTTGTTACTAAGTTACGATGAGTTTGGTGAAATTGACCCCAGGGGTCGTTTTCACTAATGCTTTGTGATCATTGCTTAAGCCCAAATCCATCGCTAAACGGAAAATTGCTACGCAAAGTAGCAATGGATTCTCCTTTTAGCGATGGATTTGAGTTTTAATAGTGATGATGGTAAAGTGTTAGTGAAATCAGCCCCTGGAGTTCTGATGTTGGATATTTGAAGAAGGTTTGTTACTTACCGAGGATAGACACCTTGGATAGGAAAGATTCGTAGAGTTTACGTTTCCGTAGAGTGCTACCCATGAGGATACGTCTGTAGCTATCTCTGTCAATCCCCCACAGCTTCAGATCACCCTTAGCCTAAGATTAAAATTAATATTTCAAATTTAATGCATACTCTAAACTCTCAATGATGGATTCAAGATAACACAAGGGGACAATTTCAGGGAGCTGCTTAGGACATAAAATTTGGCTTAGCACAAAATTGTCTTGCAAATAAAACAAACCACCGTTAACAATTTCATTTGATATTCACGGTCAGCGAACAACAGCCAAAGAACAATCACAAGCGATGCACAACACATGGAAATTTGGTTGTTAACCTTGTTTCTATAAAGACAGAAATGTCATGCTTAGCCAATTTTTGTTCTAAGCAGCACCGTGAAATTGGCCCAAGGTTGCAAGATCACTTAGGACCCGAAATCTTCTAAAATTAAGCTCCAAAAATTAATTTCAAGGTCGATTCTCTCTACAAATGTGAAGTGGGACTTTCCTATACAAATCTTTACCATACTTTGTACAGTGTTTTTCACTTTTCAGTGGCAAAAGAGTGAAGTGGAAAAAAAGAGGAAATCAGCTGATCCGAGGAAAAGCTGCATGCCTGTCTCTATATTTGCTCAAGTTTGCCAGATCCAAATGAAAACAGATCCACATATGTACACCAGGAACAGGAACAAGTGGAAGAATGTGTGAATACCTTGACAGTTGCAGCTCTTGGGGTTCCATAGATGAGGGCCAGCTCACCAAAGCTACCTCCTTCTCCGATGGTAGTCACCAAACCAACATTGTCCACGTAGATCTAAGATCATCAATGGCAAATTAAAGGTACATTACAAGATTGGTATTAAACATAAGCAAACAGAAATGGTCACAGATTTATATACAACTTTCAAGGTATAAAGATTGAGATGGAAGAAACATACCGTTAAAATATTCCCACCTGAAATGGTGTATTTATCCAGAAATTAGTCAAACAAAGACCGAAAACAATTTTGATGTTGGGGTAGGGATCAAATTCATTATTTATAGTTTATAAGAAAAATTTACTTGGGTTTTCGCAGTTTTTCCGTGACACACACGTCATGTGTTTACAACTTTGCACGCAAAAGTGTGTTGTGTGTTGAAAGAAATAAAATATTCATAAGCATTTTGAAATACACTAAATTAAGAAGGACTATGAATATTCATTACTCACATCCACCTCTCCGTCATCAATGACATAGAAGTTATCCCCATCGTCACCTGAGTAAGATCAGACAAGAAGATACAGGTGAATATTATCAAGAAGAATCGTAAGATTTAGACTTGATGGACCTAATATGAGTTGTCTATGTTATAGACGCACTCGCTGTACAGCGAGCAAGCATCTATGACATGTGTGCAGATTTCCTGATTAATTATGCAAGCCAACCCAGCACTGACCGCTCTCAGTTTTGACCAATCAGGGGGCATCTACTATCATACCGTTTGGCGAGCGCGTCTATCACGTAGACTAGCTAGCTGCTGTGAGACGCGACAAATTGACCAATCAACATCCTCTGTCACGATCCTGACGGAAATGTTCTCAAAACAGACTGATTGGTTGATGCGCCGTGTTCCATAAAATTTGCATGCACGCATGTATCAGATGTTCGTACGTAGTGATACGGAGTAGAATGGGTGACTACCTAATGAGTGGACCATTCTGGCTTTGCTCTTAAGCCCCGCCCACCTTGTGTAGTTTACATGATGCATGTGACCGAGGGCATGGACAATGACGACTCTAATTGGTCAATATGCAGTTTGATTGACAGGCCAGAAGAGTCCATTCCTATTAGACCAGGGCTGGATTTCACCAAATACTAAGATAAATCTTAAGATGAGTTGTCAGCATCACCATAGTGATTTGTACTTTGACATCACACTTTGCTTAGCAATAAAGATTGATTCAAATTTCAGATAAATCTTGGTACTTCGTGAAATCAGCCCCTGGAACAGACAGATAGACAACAATATCCCTGGGATCGAAACATGTCAGGCCCTCCTAACTCCAAGCATTTTGATAAATTCCAGGTCATTATTTTGGCTGATGAGCGATTGGCAGCAGTTTATTACATGAAATACTAGACCCACAAGAATCCAGCACTGTATGGAGGATTCAAAGCAAATGTGGGAACACTGACAAATTAGTTTTGCCCCTAATTGAATGCTACGTTCATAAGAATCACTAAACCCATACATGAATCACCAAGCCTCCATCTGCTATTAGCTTGGCATTCCCAGTCCCAGCTGGCCAAATCCTAACCAATCCCCGGGATTGGATTTTCACCGGCGTCTGCGTGTTTCATTTTCCCAGTGCACACAGCTTTACATGTGATGTTCATTATAGCGTAGTAGTGTTGGAAATCTCCCACTATTAGACGGTTGGATTATTAGCTTCATCTTTCCCCATCCGATTGGCATGACAGTAATGACCAACTTCATCTAATAAAGGATTCTCCGATCTTATCCTCACCGACCATTTATCCCCTGGGCAAGGTGTTCCACACACTTACTCAGCCCCCACCCCCCCCCCCCCCATTGCCTCGAGGCAAAGTACTTATTGAGTGCTGACGATCTCGGTTCTACCGTCTTGATCATATTTCCAACATGGTAGGCATGAATCCTATGATATAAACCTGGATACATGCACGTACAGCATACATGCACTATGCACATGATACACACATGATTTCTATGCATTGAACCACAGAACTACACATTAAATGGCTGCTTGTGTGCACCCAACTGCCAACCTATCTTAAAGGAAATTAGGAATATTTCCGCTACAAAAGAGGAATCTTATCAAACTAAATCGGAAAACATGTGTCTTTCCAAGCCAAAAAACGGAATCTGTTGTCAAGAGCTTGTAAACAATTTTTACCAAAAAAAAGGAGTACCTCATAAATTTTGGCTGGCAGAAATTTTCTCACGTGAAATGCTGGAATTTTGGTCCGTTATGGAAATATGCCTTCTCCTAGAAAAGAATCCAGTGCCTTGTCTGGATCAAACATGGGCAAAATTTAACACATTTTGTTGCAGAAATGCGGAAATTTGTCGGACCTTTGTGATTGGCCAATTTGCCAAGGGGCGTGGCCAACTTGATCGGTGTATTCTTACATGATGTAAGATTGATCTCAATGTTTGTACCATACCTTGCTTGATGACTACCTCATCCTTGCTATGCTTGACGGGAAACATGGCATCAAAGATATCACTGCAATGAGGTAAGAAATAATGACTCGTCAATAACACAAGAAAGACTCCAGTAAAGGATTCTACGCAATATGTCAATCACAATGTACAGAGTGTAATGAAGCGAGTTTAAGAGATGCAACTGGCCAATGGCAAACAAATCTGAAAATGACTGTCTGTGTTATAGCTAGATAAAATGCACTGCGTGTAGACACACAGCACAATCCAAGGCAGTACTGCAGAAGATAAGTGAATATCATCAAAGGAGACTTGAAAATCAATTGTACAAATCAAAACATTTGAAGGGGACACAAATTCAAATTCTTCGCTTCATACAATAGCAGAATTTTTTGCTCACCGTTAGCATATTTCACAGGAGAGCTATTTTTCTCACAATGCTATTAAGCAAGGACTTTCTGCAGAATGCATATACAACAAGTTAGCAGAAAATAATCACGGTTACCCTAGAAATCCTTTGCTTAACCGAAGGTCTTGCTTACGGATTCCACGAAATAGATTTCATGCGTAGCAGAGCCCATAAGCACAAATATAATCTGTAAAGAATTCCATGAAATTGGGCCCTGGTTTGTAGGCTGCAGTAAAACAATTTATAATGTAAATCAGCAGGGGCTAACATTTCAAACTTGTCGTAAATGTGCTTGCAGCTTCTCTCATCTGTAAGAGCGAATATTGCACGTAATAAATTTGTTTCTTGGTATGTGATATCCGATTCTCAGAAGTACCGTACCCTACCCCCAGCCAATACCCTGAGGGTTCCCAAACTTACCTTCTCTCATTTTCATCCAAGTGTGAGAACAGCACGTTCTTGGCGATGGACTTAGACAAGGCAGCCATGGTCTTATAATCTTTGGGAATAACCTGGAAAAAGTCAAAGACATTTCAGACGATTTATTAGAACAATTTGCTTCAAGATTAGCTCAACTTAGGATGGCCAATAACACCAGGGGTCGATTTTACCAAATTCTCGTTAAGCCGTGACCGAAACGGAATTCCACAGCCAGGTCTATTGTCTTGGTGTCTCTGCGTATTTCCAATGGAGCGAAGACCTAGACCAAGCTCTAGACAACAGATTCAGATGCAGCCTTATGATCATCAATCGTAGGACTAATGATGCATTGCAGCCCTATGTAGGATAGGACCTTAAAGATGGTTAATAGTAGGGTCAAAATACCACTTGACCCCAAAAAAATTGCAACAGAAGGTTTTATGGCATTTTCTGGTAGTATGAGGCCTGGCAAACAAAATATCAAAAATCGAGAAAAATCCAACTTCAGCAAGGGGTCTAACTGTGACGTCATCAAAATGGCCGCCAAAACGCTGAAAATTGCAAAATTCTATCCATTAACATGTTGGTTTTTTTTTTTTTTTTTTTTTTTTTTTTTAAACTTGGATTCTGGGACCTGATGAAAACATCACAAAAGATGAAAAGTGGCCCAAAGCATAATGCTTGAAGCAAGTTGCAATACAAATCTAAAAAGTGGAGCAAAAGAACAGCATAAAAGAACATGATTCATTCGGTCATTGTTGTGGATTCCTCAGGTGACAATGTTTGTTCAGAAGCAAATTTCTGGATGAAGTAATGAATAATTGTTACATAACAGTTCAGGTGAATCGATTTGACAGTCATATTGGATTTCAAAATGGCCGCCAATTTAGTAATTTTGCTTAATTATGTCAAAATTGCACTGTAAGGGAAAACTTTATGCGCTAGAAATACTTCTAACCGATATACATTGTACATGTTAATGTACAACTTCATGCAGCTAATGTAGCCATGTGACAGTCTCCGGCGTTGTGTTAGTGATTTCTATATGGCAATTTCAAGGGCTTCCGATGGGTGATGAACTGGATAGCACTGCGCACTTGCGCTAAAAATAGCACCGAACCTCAGACAAACATTGCAACCGGCCGTGCAAACGTGTGGTGAGTGCCGAGTGGGGTATGTGTGCGCGTGCATGCATGGTGTGACGTCATTAGTGCTGAACGCTATTGGTCTTTCAATCTCTTGCCGGTTGTTTTTCTAATATTCAATGAGGGAAGTCAGGTTGGCGTAGTGGTTCTTTCCTCGCCTTTCACCTCTGCGGACCGGGTTCAAGTCCGGCTCAGTCCACAATAAGTGGATTGGGTTTTCAGTCCCTACCTGATTCTGTGGGTTTTACCTAAAATATTATTCTGGAGTTTTCCTCCCACCTCTAAAACCGTATCTTCTTCTCATCTTCTCAACTTCCTTGAGGGCCTTTCTGAAGTAAGTACTACAAGGTACAAGGTACAAGGTTGAAGTTGGAACATTGTTGAGAGACGGGGCATGACGGTTGAAGGGGTGACGAGAGCTGATGAGGCGTTTTCTGCCAAGGCCTCCAGCATCTTTGATGCGCTCATGCAGAAATATTGGGAGCGCTGTGGACAATGCCTGTTAGGAGTGGAAGAAGCTTTATGGATGTAGGCCGAAGTATCCAGTATTAGATGATGGTTGAGATGCATTCGACGAAGAGTCAGTCGGGTAGCATTTGTAGAAGCATCAGGAGATCCAACAGCAAAACGTTCGCCTTGTGGCCTGCTTTGAGGGCTTCCTCAATGTAATCTGATAGCTGCATGACTTGATGGACTGTGTTGTGTCATTTCCGGAAACCAGCCCTCTTGTGTATGGGAGCTGAGGTTTGACCATAGGTTCAAGCATGTTCTACCTCCATATGGTTAATCAAGACGGGCAAGGAGAAGTCGTCTCAGCAAGTTGACTGGCACACAAAGGAGCAAGATGGTGGCAATACTTCTTGGGATTTTCAACGGGCTTGTTAGGCTTTGGAATGGTAATAATTGCAGCTTTGGGCCAGATCTTGGCTATTGCCATGCCTGGTAATATGCACATAGAACAAAAATGTTGTCTCTTGATTTGGTAGCTAGCAACTAGTGATTTCCTCTGCAGAGAAGGGCTCCGAGAGATGACTTTCAAGTGTTTTAACTGCAAGTGCGTGGACCTTGCTGGTGTCATAGAACCGTCCATTTGTCAGGAATGGGTTACTGTGATGAAATTAGATGTCACTGGACATCTGGTCAGTGTGGGGCCTCTGCCAGTAAGGCGGTTGAAAGTCTTTCATACAAGTCGGCTGGACTATGTAAAACCAATTCTTTGGACAGTCTGATAGGGGGGGGGCGTCGGTGTGAGGCGGGGGTTGAACACCCGCAGGTTTTCATTTTGTATTTTTGTACGTATGGATGTATTATATTAGCCTATGTGCACAAACGTCTATGGAAGTCCGACCCAGCTACATGATCATAGCCCCAGGTCTGAGGCTCATCTGACGCTTGTTCTTAGTCCATGTTTTCACAAACATCCCATACAAGACAAACCAATATTAACTTTCGTAACATGGGCTAGGTGTCATTACACAAATCTACAATCATGTTTTTCACATGCTGACATGACATATAATTTCTTTGAATGCAATGAGATGAAAGTTTGCATTAAGGAGAAAGCGGTCATTTAAAATTCAATATGGCCGCCACGTCAGAGCTTTAAAATTACAACTTCAATACGTTGCCTTCAAAATAATCATCCTAAATAATTATGTCCATAAGTAAAAGTCACTACAATGAATATCATGGATACAAATCTCACTCTGAGAGGTGAATTATTTGGAATACAATCGATTTGAACATGATTATTTTGCCCAATACTGGGGTTTGGGCGGCCATTTTGATGACGTCACAGTTAGACCCCTTCCTGAAGTTGGATTTTTCTCGATTTTTGATATTTTGTTTGTCTGACCTCATACTACAAGAAAATGCCATAAAACCTTCTGTTGCAATTTTTTTGGGGTTAGTGCACATTTTGTCATAGATTTACTCTACTATAAAGAGGTTTTACTTTGTAACTGGAGTTACGATCGATCGTAGGGATCGATTTCACTAAGCCCTACGATCCATCGTAACTTGAGTTACGAAGGATAATCCATTTTATCTTTTTAAAGATCAAAAATAAAAGACAAAAGACTTAAGAAATACTGTGGCTGGTTTTCACTGTTTTCTCAAAAAGTGGGCAACGTATGGGACTGAAATTTTCACAGATGACTGTGACAGTATCGTCCATGATATTTTTGCCCATGAATCTGTATTTCTTTGATAAAAACCAAAGTATGGGATTACCTTTAAGGTAATTTGTGAATTGTATTTGAGTGTTGCATCTGTTTGGCATCCACCTTGGCCACTCCCGTAATTGCATTAAGTGTGAACAATTTATTCACACATAGAATACTTGAGATACATTAGATAGGGAATGGAAGGGGAGGGAATGGAAGGGGAGGGGATGTCCCCGTGTGACCAAATGAGCATTCTATTACATAGAGAATCTAGACATTACAGGTAGATACGGACCAGTGTTTCCCCTGGGTTGCTGGTAGCCGTGAGGTGGTAAATGAAATTTTTCTGGGTATGGAGTATGGACCCGGCGCGACGACGCGCGAAGCCCTTACCGCGCGATGTCCGGGGCCCACTTCTTAAGAACTCAGTTTATATACCTACATCATGTAATGTTTGCTTTTGTATTGAATTGGTTATTAACACTGATCCTATATTCTTGTTTAAATTTTTTTTTTTTTTTTTTTATTTTTTTTAAGAATGATACAAAATAAATGAAAACAAAAACAAGTCCACATAATGGAATATTATTATTTACCTTTACTGTTAAGGTAGTGTTTAGGGGCCTACAATTAAGTCTTGATCACAAATTGAATTTTAAACACCAAATAATGAATTGACACACCTCGTAAATTAAGTCTGGTCACGCAAACATTTGAAAAATGTAGGCTATGCGAGAACGATAAGGCTCCATCACGGTGAGCCAAGCACTAGCTGTCACTTTTCGGGGTGCCGTAACGCTATGGGTTTTGAAAACAACAACTATCAGTATTTGGTGAAAAATTGCGGCACCTACATTGTACCTCTACTCCTAGATCATAAACTATTTGTTTTCTGATCCGTTATGCTTGTACATTCTTTGTGCATTTTTGTAATTCACCCACAACTTTTCGAGAAAACATGTACGAAAACGGAAAACAGTAGCTAACAAAACTTGCTTACGTTAACCATGGAGGTGCGTTAACTCAGCGTGATTTTAATTCACCAATCACCATCCTAAGGATTCTCTCGGTGGCGAGTTTTTGGCGCAAGCAAAATGAGCAGCCATGCACCGTGCGTGGATCGTGGAAGATTTCCATTCCTAGCGAATTTGAGGTAAAAATTACTAAAATGTCGAAAAGAATTCCTCCATTTATTTGTTAAAAAAACATTCGATAAAGTCCACCAAACACCGCTGATCTCAAATGCACCATGCACGTGTGTAACGAACGGAACTGGTTACAGCCTCACGGCAGTGCATACATTATATAGGCAGGGAGCCGCGCGCGAACCAGTGAAGGCATATACAAGACCGCATGTTCGCTGTATAGGCACTGTGCACCGTGCGATGGAGATAATGTCGGCCGTTGTTTGAGCTGTGTCGCCCGGCCGTACGCGTTGAGTGTGCCGCTCGGCCGTACGTGCATACTCGCTGTGCAAGTGTTACGTTTCGTTTTTTAGATCTTCGGAATGGAAAAAGCGCTTTCATTTTCCGCTTTTAAGCGTAATGTTGGTGTTTTTATAAAGATTATTAAACATTTCTGTGATTTTCAGCTTATTGTGTAATAAAAAAATATTATTTTTGTTTCTGTGAGCGTGAGGCGGCAGTGTTGGCAAAAAATGTGCGAGGCGGTCCCCAAAAACCGTGAGGCGGGCCGCCTCACAATCTAATAGGCAGGGGAAACACTGATACGGACATTGTACCTAGACAATGACACCATTCCAATCCATAGTGATTGTATTGCTTCATATGCAATGTACTCATCTAGACTTGATGACCTTTGGTAAGCACACCTATAATGCTATGCCTCTTGACACTACACTTGACAATAAACTACAATCACTTCAAGTTAAACTGAAGTCCAGATGAACTTGATAAAGTCCTATTTGCAGAACGTGGTGCAGTACAAGAGATATAGGAACAACTTTGGGAATCTTCGCAAGAACTGGGTTTGGGGGGAAAATGTAATTGTAGAATCCTTAATGTTGTTTTAAGGTAGTATCATACTTTGGTAGCATGTATACTGAAAAATAAACCTTCACAGATTTACCTATAACTTACAGGGTATAAAGATGGTATAAAAGTATTTATCCAGAAATGAGTAAAACCAATTACCAAAAACAATTTTGATCATTTACAGGTAAAAAATAACATTGAAACGATTTTTAAATTACAGTGGGCAGTTTTTCACTGTTTTCTCAAAACGTGGGCCCGAATGGGACTGAAATGTTCACAACTGACTGTTACTGTATCTGTCTTGATATTTTTGCCCATGAATCTGCATTTCGTTGACATAAACCAAAGTACAATATAACCTTAAATACACTTTTCTGAATACCAGGAGTTTGCAGTGTTTCAGTTAATCCTTTTGATACATTTCACCAAGGAAATAGACCTAATGTTTTTGATTTTTGATATTTCGAAGGAAATATCCATAAAAAAACAGAGAAGAAAAAGACAAATCGATCAACATCTGAATAACTGTCACATGACAAGAGCACGTCCATTGTTCCCAAATTTGCCATTAGTCCCATCTGGTGAATTTTTGGTAATATAAGCTCGTTTGAAAGCCCAGAACTCATTGTATTATCTTAACCTACTTTCATCCTTGTATCTAGGTCGCTGTGAATTAATAAAAAGGACATCTTCCTCGTTAAGTAAATGCCATCCAATAAAACTGGGTTACGGATGCTGGGTGATAGGTGCATATTACTACCCGAGGTATTACTATTGGTACATGTAGGCACCGTGCAACGGTAAACCATTACACACATATTATACAACTCTGGGTGCTTTGTGTGTATAGTTCTGTGTTGATAAAGGCTGATGTTACAACGTACAATATTAAGAGTTAGCGGCCGTCTCGTATGGCTACGATTTAATAACGATCAAATTCAATTCGATGGCTGTACATGTAGTGGACTGTAGCATAATGTGTACGTTGTACAAGATGGCCGTTTCCGTTTATTATTGTTATCAATGAAAGGTGAATTGGATGTGTGTGAAAGAGGTTAATTGGCATGGCAACGATTGTATCTCTGCAGCCACACCTAATACCTGGGAGAGCATAAATGGATGGATAAATAAATCACGGATTGTTGAATTTTAACAAGCAAGAAGAATCTTAACCAAAGGTTATTAGAGTGGAATGCCGCGCCGCTATAGCGAACATGATGCACAGATATTGTCCGTTATAGTGGTCGTCCATTATGGTGAAGAAACATTCGGTATTTATTTTACACAAAAATTGGGAGCCAAGGATGATGTTCGGTATAGCCAAATGTTCAGTATATCAGTGTTTGTAATACATGTAGACGTAGTGGCGTTCCACTGTATAACTAAAAGAGCTATAGAATTTCTCTACGCCTATTTGCTGACATGCTCACTACTCTGAAATAAAAACAGAGAAGGAAATGTCCAACTGGCAAGTTCTTATTTACAGATTGGTTCATGAATATTGATTTGGTAAGGTTGTTATTATTTGTGTTTTTTACCTTCTTTACGTAGGAAGCGGCGTATTCTTCGGTTAAGGGTTCAGCACTGAAGGCACCACGACGTTGTCGGCCCTTAGGCTGGACCACTGGAGGTGTACATGCGGTCTCTTCAGGTTCCTCAGTCTCCTCGGTCTGGGGTGCAGGACTGGGCGTGGCAGGGGAAGCTTTGGGTTTCTCCTGCTGCTCCTAAGAAATTCAAACAAGAGACAAATCCCAAAACATTTCATAAATGAACTGAATGGGAGACTACTACCAACAAGAACGAAGGACAAAATATAATCTGCTGCAAACTGCCCATCAGCCAAAATAATCACCTGAAATTTATCAAATGCTTGGAGTTAGGAGGCGGCCCTGAAATTCATATCCTCGTAGGATCTTTCTCTTAAAGCCTTTGAGAAAAATCCTGCTAGGATCGAAATGTGCCGGGCCCTCTCAACTCCAAGCATTCAACAAATAGTGTCATTAATTAATTCTGTCCAAACTCGGAATATAAATTTGGAGGATGGAGAAGATGATACATCACTTACAACTTCATTTTATAGATTTTTTTTTTACTGGAGAATTCCAAGAACTTATCGTACTTATTCTTTTTAGTTTACCTACAAGTTTTAACTTAGGAAAATACACTGACTTCAGATAGCAACATGAATTTCCCATAGCAAATAATTACAAAAAGAACAATCTGAGGGACATCTTACGGACATTTTATGGACTCCACACAGAAAAAGAGCACTTTAATAGCTAAACCAACTAAGCAAGGCAGTAGATCTGCCCCTGCTATTTGACTGAAATATGTTAAATTGCTAAGCAAAAGTTTCCCAATTACATAAAATCAAGTCACAAATTCCATCAATGATTTAATATCCTCAGATTCACTAATCTCTCGGATTTGCATTCAAAGAAACCGATTGGTTCTCATTTCCACAATTTTCACTATTTGATATTCTCTGAACGACAGATGTTGGACAATATCCATGCATTCATTTATTTGTGCTAGACGTAGCGTGGAGACCTAATCCCGTGATCACGATTCATGATGATTTGGTGGAGTATTACTGTCAAATCAGTCTTGTGCAGAAGATCTGTACGGGTATTTTCATATAAAAACAAGGCAGACATATTAATTAAGATGATCAATCATTCTCAAGATGTTACAGTCTTAGAGATATATGTATACTCTGTACAAACATCTATATGTAGACCTGGGGCCAACTTCATAGAGTTGCTAAGCACAAAATTTTGCTTAGCACAAAAATGTCTTCCCCAATAAAACATACCACCTTAAAAATATTTCATTTGATATTCATGGTCAGTGAACAGCCAAAGAACAATCACAAGTGATGCACAAAACATGGACATTTGGTTGTCAATTCTGTTTTTATAAAGACAGAAATGTCATGCTTAGCAAATATTTGTGCTTAGCAGCGCCTTGAAATTGGCCCCTGTACATGTACTTTATCCACTATCATGTATAGTACAGTGTACATACGTGTACAGTACATGTATACAGCGCTGCATGGTCTAAATTGCAGATAGTACCTTTCAGTTTCACATGTCTTTCTTTACCACAATGTACATGGCTACAATAGGAGGCATGCCTGTATGTACCATACTGTAAGCATCTTTTGTAGTTCGGGGTTCATTTTTCCCAATTTCTGTGCCATAGAAAACAGCTTACTGTAGCTGTTGCTGCAAGAGGTCGTTTCAGGCACAAACAATGTCAGCATGCTCTGAATTTGAAAAAATTTCAGTTCAATTTTCCTTTTTCAGACGAGCAGGACAAGCTCACTACATCCAAGTGTCATCATGGAAACGTAACCAATCTGATAAAACGCATTATGTCCAGAGTTTCAATCAACAATGACGAGACTAAATTCCTGGTTTCACTATAACACCTGCACATTTACATGCCGCTTCTACAAATTCATGTCGATTGCAAGTAACAATAGAAGCTGAAGGAAGTACGACATATTCCAGACATTCCGTATTCATTTCTATAACTTTACAAATTACAATGCATTTGTGCCTAGTCAGCCTACTAGTAGTTTACTTGCATACATATATATCGGTCCAATACAAAATGTCAATGCACTTCATGGCTTCTTTTTTTCAAGTTCATGGAACATGTACAATATACATTTGTACATTGTGCCATTTGCCCTGCTAATAAAATTCATGCACCTGGTAAATTCTAGTCAATCTGGACAGATTCTAAACTAATTTGCATTAATTTGACATATTCAGCAGTGAAATCTTGTGTACAGAATGTATGTTGTATTTTGATGGATTTAGGTACATGTAAGTTCCTTGCCAAATCGATCCAAATGTCAGGTTGACATTGCAAAAGGGCTCCGCGCCGCGCTCGAGCTACATGTATTTATAGAATACGCCCTTTATATCGACAGCTATAGTTACCCGGATGTTCGGACAAATATCACAACATTTACGTGTAAGTAAGTGCGACTTGTTTGTCCGAACATCTAAATGTGACATCACTAGCGAGGAGCCCTATTTGAGCAACAAGGAATGCAAATGTACATGTACCTCAATATGTCCATAATTTGTAATAACCATGTTTTGTCTCTTCAGACTGTGGAACATTACGTATTCATGATTCAGCTTTTTGTAAACAAGTCACATATTGCAAAATGTTGAACAAATTTAGTCATCTACTCGATCAGAAATAGTGTGTGTACAACCAAACGTTGAAGACATATGGTTTACATTGAAGGTCTGTCACAGCCTGGCTAGGTATGTACATGTTACAACCAGTTTAATAATACATCTTGTATGATATCCTCCTGTGTATTCTCTCCATGTATGACTGCTAGAACCTCCTACGTCAGCAGGACGACATGAGTGGGTTTAGTAGAGCGAGTTATGTAGAAATGATCAATGACGCTATGCAGACATTGATGTCTATTTGCATTCAGACTAAAGTACGGCACATTTTATGAAATGTACATTGTATCTCTTCATTTAATAGAAAGACCTATTAACAGGTCCTATTTGCTAGGAGTATACGACTTAGGCTCTGACTACAAATCGCAGGAATTGGTACATGTATGTGTTTTTCATGTTGTATACAAAACAAAATTGTAATTATTCATAGGAAATGTGTAACATGCACACTCTGCATGTTTCATCAGGAAATATAACATTTAAATCATGTTTATGTGTGGATATTTACATTTGTGGACATGTACATGTACATGGAATGTACATGCACCTTTGTGGATATGTACATGTGTGGATACATACATGTGTGGATAAATACGTGTGGACTGGATACGTACACGTGTGGACAAATACATGTACATGCATGACATGAGTGGAATGTGGATACAATGTACACGTGTGGATACGTACATGAACATTCTGTGGATTTATACATGTACATGTGTGGATACGTACATGTATACATTGTGTGGATAAAGAAATGTATGTGTGTCGTGTGGATACGATGTACGTACATGTATATCAGTACATTCCAGCAATTCTGTTAATTGGGTTAATTAATGACACTGCATAATCAACCAGTGTCCTAATTCGCATACTTCATAGAAACGCTAGATTGCCTAGGTACCCCAGGGTGACTGCATCAATCCTCAGGGTATGAACTTCATCGAGGTACTTGGCACTTACTCCTAGATGCTCCTGAACTTCAGGGCTGGAACACGAATCGTAATTACCTCAGTCCCCGCGGTACGGTCAAACCATGAGTGATCAGCACTTAAAGGCATAGTGCATATGGGACTGATAATGATCAAAATCATCATGACCGGTACCGTTTCAGTCGAAAACCCAGCACCATGTACTGTAGGCTTTATAGAGTTCATAACAAAACCAGTATTATATGTATTTCTAAGGACCATTTCTTTTAAAGCTTCCACATTTAATCTTGACAGCAATTTTGGCCAGCGTATGGGTCCACTAACAGACATCACTGCCAGAGCTACAGATTACAAATCAGTACCGAGACATGTCTTAAATTTGATCAACTGGACAGCTGCACTTTTCAGAAAACCACCGAGCCTCGACATTGCAGATTTGCAAATTACAGAGCAGATGTCAAAATTTAACCAACAAGTTGAATCTTAAATGATAAAAAGCAAATATTAAGATACTTATCTTAAGATCAATTATCGTCAATTGATACAAACAATAATAAGTAACAATTAGTAAACATGTGCAAATTGTGTACATAGTCAACACAACCTAATTATGGAAAGTGAATTAAAGCTGTTTGTAAACGATGACAAATCAATATACTTGTCATCCTCACAGCGCGGATCAATTGAAGAACCAAGGACAGGACTGACCACTGACCAATGGTCAAGATTCTGGCCAATGACCAATGGTCAAGATTCTGACCGCTGATCAATGGTCAGATTCTAACTGTTAAACCAACGTAATTGAAGAATCAAGGACAGGACTGACCGCTGACCAATGGTCAAGATTCTGACCGCTGACCAGCCTCTGACCGCTACGAAAAGTGCAATTGTAATTTGTGACTGCAAAGGCTCGGCAAAGATCAATACCGTGAATGGATGACGGCCGAGGCCCGTGAATGCCGTGATCAATTCTAGTTTACTGTAATTTAATGCGCTCATGAACAATTATCATCTGGTTGACGTTTTAACTGACTTCGAGCGGGTAGAGACGACGCTTCAACAGGCTGAGCGAGTCAGACAGCCAGCGAAGTGCACAAGCTGTTTGTCAATTACATGTACAGTTCACATCACATGCATGATGTACACACACTGTACATGTACATGTACAGGTGTACTGGGTACAGTACAGTACAGGGAACATGTACCTGCACAAAAACTTATTCTTCAAAAAAGACCTGCTTTTTGTAAACACATTTAAATATTTACATAATAAAGAAGCTTGTAGATTTAAAAAAATAGACAAAAACATTAGGTGCAGACTTACATGTAAAGCAAGGTATAATACATGATTGGTAAAGGTCACAGAACAGCACCCACACTTTATCTGATCCAACAGGTTCGTGCATTAAATGATAAAACTATGAAAATTTGAGCACGATCGGACATCTGAGTCACGAGAAAATTGTGAAAATTTTTTCAATTTTTCTTATAAAACATCAAAATTTAATAATGGTTTTGATCTTAACCCGAGATCAAAACTGTTTTCGGTAGTTTGTTTTACTAATTTCTGGATAAATACAGCACTTCAGGCAAATATTTTAACAGTATGTTTCTACCAGCACCATCTTCATATCCTGAAAGTTATGTATGTAAATCTGTGAACATTTCTGTTTAGGTACGTTTCTAAAGCACAAATGAAATGAAAATTCATTAGGTTTAAGGAATCCAAAAAAGCATGATGCTAATGATTACAAGAATGCAAATTTAATGCTTGACAATTGCCATTGGATAGGAGACATTTGTAGAAAAATAATTTTTACAATTGAGAAACGTAATAATTACATATATCTGAATGAAGGTTTTACTAAAAAAAAATCAAGATTAAGAATATAATTATATAAGTTTTCAATATATCATTTTATTCAGTCGTATATAACAATTCGTGTAAATCATATGCATGTACACTTTAATATGTAATGTACAATGCTGGCATCACCTACATTGTACATGTATAATGTGTTATATTTTTTCCCCGATTCTAAGGTGTTTCGCATGAGCGCATTTAATTGAATGCAACTGCACATGTGTCATGCTTCATGAGTTTCTACAACACTGGAGAAATTCTGCCTATACAATATGAGCTAAATTTGACATATTCATGTACCACTAGCCCATATGTGTCAGCACGTATCCATGTACTGCCTACACTACACTACAGATATACACGTATCCATGTACTGCCTACACTACACTACAGATATACACGTATCCATGTACTGCCTACACTACACTACAGATATACACGTATCCATGTACTGCCTACACTACACTACAGATATACACGTATCCATGTACTGCCTACACTACACTACAGATATACACGTATCCATGTACTGCCTACACTACACTACAGATATACACGTATCCATGTACTGCCTACACTACACTACAGATATACACGTATCCATGTACTGCCTACACTACACTACAGATATACACGTATCCATGTACTGCCTACACTACACTACAGATATACACGTATCCATGTACTGCCTACACTACACTACAGATATACACGTATCCATGTACTGCCTACACTACACTACAGATATACACGTATCCATGTACTGCCTACACTACACTACAGATATACACGTATCCATGTACTGCCTACACTACACTACAGATATACACGTAAATGGCTACGGGGCAAAATAGACTTCCAATTTAGTTAACTGGATTGGAGAGCGGAGACACACCACGGCCGTCGTCGTAAACACGCCATTTTAAATTCACCATTTCCACTTCCTGTTCGACACATCCCACGTAAAAATCAACTCCTTTTTTGGCCTTCATTTTTTTTTCCTCGCCATAATAAAAGGTTCACGCACAGAGGGAAAACATGTACATGTACATGCTGCATAGTTTCAATTAAAAACGAATTATTCCTGCATTTATAAATGTATTTATTTCTAATGCCCAGCATTATATACTGTGTGCATTTGCCGACGTACAGTACACACGAGACATATCTAATACTGACATTAGTACCATTACAATCAAATGGAATAAAACCGATACGTTAAAAAAAATCACACTATACCGATTATTGTATTAGCGAATACAACTGCAGACACACGGCCATGCCACAGAGGTATAGGATGGTATTGTTGTACGTACGAACGAACGTACAAATCATATAATTACTAATTCCTAATGTGGCAGTCCGTTTATACGCGCTTGGGTGACTCTTCATTATGGTAGGGAGAGAGAGAGATATTTTAATTAGACACCGTGGGATTCCCACTGGGGCTGGAGGGTGATGATGATGCTGATGCAGTGTGAGGGTCAGTAAGCCTAGTCATGGAGGACACACGAAGGACGAACAGAGGACGGAGGGTTGAACTGGATAAATTATGAACAGCATACGTCTATCTGTATGACATGTCATCAATTCTACAATCTGTCTACAGGGATGCGAGTGGCTACACAAATAAAATCTGAAAACACCGAGGAAAAAGCTGAAATCTAAAAGTTAAAATACTTTTGTACAAAGCTGAAAATCTGAGTTAAAATCTAAGCAAACAAATCGGAATTCAGATTTAAAATCAGCGTACAAGATATGCAAGGCCTCTAAAGAAAATGTGTTTAGTATAAGACAGAAAATTGACTCAACAGTTCGTAAACAGTGCAGTGCAAACAGTCAACGTGGGAAATAATGGTTCATCAGATGCTGGGTTTTTCAAGGAAATCATGATTTAGTGTCTTTTAAAAAGATAATTCGTCCGAACAATTTAGTAGCATTTCAAAAGCATGATGTAACCGTGAGGGATTCGGAGGGGGGCAAGAGTACATATTTTAGCCGTATTTCTGCTATCCAGATGAACAAAACGTAAAAAGGTACATGAAACAACGTCTGTAAGGAAGTTTAAGACCTTCACTTCTGTTTAAGTACCAAATTCAGCGAAAAACGCACATCTTTGCAAATCCTATAAGTCTCACATCCCTGCGTTCACAAGTTTTACATGAAGCACACATTGCATGGATTGATACAGAATAATCCGAGCGCAAAGAAACTGGGTCTGTCATCAAATACAGACTGGGAAACATCAACCATAATGTGATTCACGTAACATCATGTAACGCCAAGCAGCTAAATCAGGAGTCTTCTTATAAATGTTCTTTTCAAGTTTCAAGTCAGTCTGCTCACCTAAAATCCGTGTCTGGCGTGCCATGTATTTAACACATAAAATGCTATTTACTGCTCCGTGCAGCAGCGTTACTCAAAAGATTATTCAAATGTCAAGGGAACGTTCCTTTTGAAGACGATTTCTATAAATTTGTCTGTTTTCCATATCTTTAAACTTGCCTTGAACCAAAATTAAATTTTGGAAATTATATCAATCAACGCCTTCAAGATGTGGATTTTTCAGCCAAAAAATATGGAAGATACGTTCATTTATTTAATGAAACAAAGAGACGAGTTAACCAACACGATTATTAATTTTTTTATAGGCACATACCTCTACGTGTGATGAGCAAGATGCCATGTGCTTACAATTCACTGAAATATCCGATGTTGCATTTCAAATTATCAATGGTTAGACACACAATGCGCTGTAGCTCATAAAACAAACGACTGAGATACAATTCCTTCAATGATCAGTTCATCAATGAATAACCAACACGTATACTACATAGTAGCAGTCTGAAATCTGCATAATTCATGAACGAAAAATGTTAGTTCAGACGACAGGATTCAAGAATAATATTTATGACAGCTTTAGAAATTTATTCTAGGGGTGACTGAACTAAGAACATAGGAGTTAAATCAGAAATACGTTCCGTAGCGCGATTAATTTTACCGCTTGGTATTTCTGTGCAAACAAACAGATCACAGTGACATTAAGATGACTGTATGTGTGGTCAGACGAGGACTTCTAGTTTGAATCTGTGATTGGTCAGTTGAAGATTCACCGATTATGACATCATACATCTTACTCTTTGGAAGTATCACACGTTAAGGGCATTGGCTGGCCCGTTTTCAAGTAACCCCAAGGATTTTTAAGGTCCCCAAAAACAACACTCAACAACGTTGCATTTGAGGCATCAGTTCCTTCGCATTCAGCAAAGCAAACTCAAGTACTCTTGGCCATGCAAACTCGCCGAGTTGCATATCACGGTAAAATCTTCAAGCCATTACAACACCAGCCAGCCGTAACAGCTACAATCTGCTCAAAAACACCTCGAGATTGCCATCTTGCATTTTCAATTTTCTTCGGGAAATTTCCCACCTGAATTTCTCCGCAAATGTGTTGTCTTCTACGTCTCTGAGGTGCACTCTACGTTAGGCCGATAACAGGCAAAGCGCAGGTCTATACAGTTCAAGTGTGTGTGGGGGACAGCAAAGGTTTCATAAAGAACAAGGCAGAAACACTGTCACTCGACCGTATCATGCTTAGAAAACTGGTAAGCACTAATGGGAATGATTTAGAATCATAAACAGAGCATAAACTATGCAAACAACACACTTGGGATTGAACCTGAAAATGAAAAGTAAACCAGAATTACTATTTGTATCCAGAAAAGATCGACAGTCAAGATAGGGCTTTTCACACTATCCAAAATCTCAGGGTTAGAACCGGATCGAACCTCAAGACTTTCTTCAATCCTTTTCACACTTGAAAAGCTCCTACCCCGAGCCAACCCGGGTAGGACGGCCTAGCCGGATTGAAATCAACCCTGGTAGGGAGCAGGGTTGATAATCTCAATCCGGTTCCAAACTGCATTTTTCACCATGAACGTTGTGTGATCTCTTCGATCCGTTTAAAAAAACTAGCCAGACAGAACCACGGCAGATCCAGGTTGGTTTCAACACGGATAGAAAAGGAGACAGTGTGAAAAGGCCTTATGAGATGTTCTACTGTGGATTCAGTCAGAGAGTCAGCTTGGGTATTATAACATCCCTGTACATTGTTCTCAGAATATCTTGCAACTCCAACGTCACAATGAGAAGAAACCTAATGATAGCGATAAGTCACCGAGCGCTTCGGCCAGAACAAAAGGCACTCAACCCACAGCTCGGATCAACATTATCTAGACACAATCTACAGTACCTGATGCAACATAATGCAGAATCATATTACAATGTACATGGAATGAACTACATATGGTCAACTGTATAAGGTACATGACTGAATATTATAATGGTGGTAGGTGCTATGCTCAAAGCATTTTTAATCTAAGAAAGATTTGAGGCTTTGCATGTTGGCAATTGGTATGTGGATCGGTTTGCGGAAACACCATGTAAGAATCGTTCCTACTTTTGCACTTCTATTTTTGTTCGCACTTCTCATAAGGTCTCAACTTTTCGACTAGCCTGCTCTAGTCATCATCATGTTGGTCTCCTGAGTCCTGATGATGACTAGAGCAGGTAAGTCGAAATGTTGAGACCTTACGAGAAGTGCAAACGAAATAAAAGTGCGAAAGTACTAACGATTCTTAGATGGTGTTTCCGCAAACTGATCCACACACCATTTTTAATTTGTATGAAATAACTTTTGAAAGAAAACAAAATATTTGGATACCAAGACAGAGGGTGATAGATCAGTTCAGTAAATTAAATGATGGCAAGCAATCTCAACCATGAAGTTCATCCAATATGGGTTGCCATTTACTGATTTAAAGCTATAATTTATGTCCTGTGTACCTGCATAAGGTTAGGTCAACCTGTTCACCACATCACCTGTCGCTCAATAATTAAACATATATCTCATTTATAATACATTTCAAAGGCGCCTTCCTGTTTTTCCCAAATTGAACAGAACATGTGTGGTGTGTTTGTGTATACAATGAATCAAAATCAATATGTTCAGAGTTTTTGAAGAAGATATGTATAAACCACTTCTGAATAAAAACTGATGAGGATAATGGGGAAGAATTGTGGCTTATCAAGTGAAATCAAGGAAAGTATCATGTATTAAATGATTCATCATGTATAAATGATAAATAAATAAGATTGTAATAATTTATAACAAAAATATTGTTATCATATTTATTTTAGCCTTTGAGAAAGATCCTGCTAGGATCGAAACGTGTCAAGCCCTCCTAACTCAAGCATTTGATATATTTCAGGTCATTTTTGGCTGATCAGCAGTTTATTACTTGTATTGACATAATTATCACTCACTTATTTAGTTTGTATTGTTTTGTTTATGTTAACATGTCTTTTATTTATGAAAAGGTTTTCGACTCGTTAGGGACAATTGATGGGTGGGATCTGCTTATTCACCTGCTAGGGATTCTCATCAATGATCTTATCATTTTAAACCACCAGCTAGTCCTATGTGCAGGTGCATCATACAGTAATTGCATCAGATATGATTTTGTTATTTTGTCACCATTTGCTACCTAACCCAAGCCAGTTGAGCCATTTCTCCCACATATACTTGTCAAATATCGATCTACGTTCATATTAGATCGTCCTTTTTGCTGAATACAGTAAATTTAACTGGCTAGTGTAAAAGAGTCATGCCAATATGAAAATTGTACATTTACATATTGAAATCATGAATATTTTGGAAGCATGTACAAAATAAAACAGCATCATATTGTACATGTACAGCATGGATATTCCACAGTGTACTAGGTTGGGAAAGGATTCCTAGACCATAAACCTTAGTCACAGGGAGCCTGGACCAAATGACCTTTGACCTTGAACAACAACAAATCCCAACCGCAGGACACCATGTGTCTAGACATAGCTGATCAATAAACTGCTGCAAGGTATCTTGAGGAACCACTTGAGAAATTGTAAATATGCTTTGGGTTTGAATATCTGGATCCCATATACAGTGAATAATATAGTGTGTAATTACCAGCACTTCCATGCAGACATTTAATAATATTACAAAATTAAAAAACCTATGTGTCTTCAAAATTTAAACAGAAAACTAGTGGCCATTTCTTTTAATGTATGTAAAGCGCGGGTGTTTTAAATTCAGGAATTTATGAAATGAGTGTATTTTTATTTTGGGGGGAATAACTGTGAAGGGTTTATGAAACCATTTATCATAATGAAGAATAATTACTGAATATTTAAACTGGAGTTGGTGATTGAAATATTTTGTTAATTAACCCCAAAAACTTATAAATTCCACAGTAAACATGTATGCAACTTCAAGTTCAAGCTAAGCTTGTACCAATAACAGATAATAATTTTAATATAAAATTCCCAATTTTGGCAATTTTAACCAAACAAGTAGTTCTCTAAAAAAAAAATACAAAAATATGAAAAATATCCCAAAAACATGATTTGTAAAAAAAATATGAGAAAAACAATTTAGGAAGGTGAAAAAATTAAAAAAATAAAAAAACATCTAAAAAAAATCCACGGTTAATGTCATGTGTATTTTTTTTATTCAAATGGCTTTTGTAGGCTAATAATTATTCAAAAATGAAACAAATTTCAAGATGACAAGTAAAATCACTCGATGCATGGAATATTATGCATTGGAGGGAAGAAATATGTTATGACAATGACATGGCACTCACAACGGTCGGCAAGGTATCCTTGGTGCCGTCTGAAGAGGATTGAGCTTGCCCAGCATCTTGAGAAGCAGCAGGAGGAGGTAATGTTTGTGAGCTGGAAGATTTCCCACTGGAATTTTTCTTCCTTCTACGGAAGAAATTCAACATGTTTGCTACCTAAGACGGCTGCTTCACAGTCCTTTTTACAAAAAAAAAAACACCAAATTGTCTTTTCTATAAGAAGAGTTGCTTAAATCTGGAAGATTTGGAGACTCTGAGAATCACACAGGTTGTAGATCCGGTGGATATGTAATCACCAAGGTGATGCCATTGTTGAAGTTGAAGAAAAGGAAGCATCATTTGAAAGACAGGTTAAATCACGGCTAGTCCAGGATGCAGTTGGGACTAGGAGGATGGGTAAGGAGTCCGTGTATCCATTGGTCTATGCAGCGGTGCTGATGAGCAAGGTTACCGTATACAGTACATAGCAAGGCTCGCCCCATACAGAGTACGTGATGTACACCTACTAGCCCGGAAAAATGTCCACTACAAATTCATACGAAATGAGGTAATATAGTCTACTCTATCCTACTGAACCAACCGATGTGGCCCGTGTGTGTGTGTACACGGTGAGATCGGGTACATAGCATTACCACTACTACATACAGGACTGCACGATCGTAAGTTACTGGCAATTATGCATGCAGGATGGTGCATGTATACGAGGCATAGCATGGCATGGGCGATACGCACTGTTTATTCCACGGTCAATACCCGCCATGCAAAAAAGATCCTACATGTGCTTCAAGCAAGGTGTGTGCGTGTACAATCCCAACCCACGTACAGTACACACCATATGCACACCACTGTTTAATAACCACCGATGCACCACTAGACTGTACATGAACATCCATAGGCCTATCCACCTGTGCCGCTAGAAGTGAGTTTTCATATGATTTTGCCAATCCTAGCCTTTGACCCTCACCACCTACACGAGATGATACGGCAACATCGATGAACCAGGCTATACAGGAAGCCATTTGCACACGGCTCAGCGCGCCACTGAAGATCTAGAGGTCGCCATAGCTATCATTAGCTCGACGGCTGTTGATACTTTCATATTCATTAAGTTTTATAACATTCGAAAACCACTCACAACACGAGGTTCGTGCGACGGAGTATAGTTTACTCTGATCACCAAAAATCCACTGGAATTATTTCAAAGTGAACGTGCAATTAGTACAATGAAAGTGATATTTTATCGGTACAAGACGGCAGGCTTTGTGACAAATTTTCCCCCGTTTTTTTCTTTCAACCGATATGAAAATATCGTCTCACCATTAATAACTTGGGAGTTGGGTTGGAAAGCTTTCTCACATATACTCTCTCCCTATTAAAATGGCCTTGTCTTGCGTCACGCGTCTGGAAAGAATCGTCTTATGTTTTGCACATAAATTATCCATGTTCTTCTGAGTTAGGTTTCGCTGACAGAGACGTAACTTTATCAGTCCCACGCACAACTCTTTTTATGACAGAATTACCACAAGAAGGATTGGATCTTCTTCTTTAAAAAAAATGTAAAACTATCTTTACGAAATTCAACAATCAATATACGAGTCTATAGAATCACTTATGAGACAGTGTACCCATAATTATTTTGATAAAGCTCAACATTTAGAATTAGTAAAAAAAAATGACGACACAAAAACCCTTGAAGGATCGCCCGCCATCTTTGAAAATGTGTCTGCACGTTTTAGCTTCAACTTCAAAGTGGGCAATAGCATGTATACCGAAAGTGTGCCGACATTATTATAATGTGAGCGCAAACTCACTATTTTTGTTGTTGTCTGATCTTAATTCACGAAATTTGTCTTAAAATATCGAAATATTTTACCGTTTTGTGGACAACTTTCTTAATTCTAGTCGAGCTTTGAACTTTCACCTTTCAAGTTTCATCAGCCGCACGTCAACATATTCAGATTGAAAGCATTTCGTTTTCAATTTAAATCACTGCATTCTTAAAATTACAAGATGAAATTTTGTTTGTGTTTCTAAGACAAAACTAATGTTTTTTAAATTAGAATTAAATAATGACTATAGATTTAAGCGTAAGCCATATCTCCATAGAAGTTAGAACCATGCATAATACTATGTATAGTACTTTATATGATAAGTTAGGAGGGCCTGACGTTTCGATCCTATAGCAGTATCTTTCTCAAAGATGGTTTTCGACGATTCAAGCTGATAAAGTGTTCAATCTGCAGTACTCAAGGTGGACACGATGAAGATGTACATGTATTTGTTAAAATACATACAAGGGTTAACGACATGGCATAATAATTAACAGGGGTGGCAAAATTAAGAAAATACATTATTAGCAAAGATTGACACCAGCTATTCTTGCTAGCAGCATATTGAAGACAAAAATCAACACAAAGAATTGTGTTTCCATATTTGTATACTTCTGGTCGAACACAACACAACTTTGATCCAAAAGAGTAAGTCAAAAAGGGATTTTGACACAACATGCAATGTAACCTCAACACTCTTAAACATAGGGCCTTTACGAAACTAGGCTTGAGGCTAGGCTTGGGACTTATATCACTACCGCCATTTGAAGCCCACAAAATGAAACGAAGGGATTGGGCTCCCGCTTCGCCATGTATCTCGAGCCCTTCATTTTAATTTAGGACAAAATGGCAGTAGAAAAAACAAATGCCAAGCCTAGCCTCAAGCCTCATTTCGTAAAGGCCCATAAATTTGATAATTTACCTGTGAACACGACGCCATGGTTGATGTCGAAAAATAGAAATTTCACCGTAAACTGCAAAAGGTGGTGTGTTTTATGTCCGAGAAATGGGGCGAGCGTGCACACAGCCGTCTGCCGAATATGCACGCCAACTCGTGTACCAACAAGTCCCCGTGGATCAGGTCCGTCATATCCAAACCAAGCCCGTTTACCGTCTAAACATCTCCCCTCAAATAAAATTACCACCGATCCGTTACATCCTTCTGGACATTTTCAGCCAAACGAAGAAGGATGATGCACGGGAGTTAATCATTCAAAAACAAGTTGCGTCCACACTCCACACACACAATAAGAAGAAAGATCTTGAAGATATATAGGACGTATGGCTAATCAGAGATTTCCTATACTGGTTTCAGTATGGCTAAAGATTACTGCCTCGTATTTAGGCGGAGTTAGTTGCACATGAACCTCTGCACTCTATTGCGCAAAATTCCACTTGTTTGTCAGTCAAGTAGTCTAGCCCCATTAAATATTTATACCTGGAGTCTAAAGGTATAAAGCAATGTGAGGATATAATGTCAAGTATACAGAAAGGCGAATTGGGCACAGAATCACCAAGTCCAAGGAGAATACAGAGAGAGGCTTTATTCCTTGTTTGGACGGCGTCAACTTGTTGGCTTTGCCAGCCAAAATGCACCTGCTTGGATATCTGTTATTCTGACATAGGTAATTAGTCACCATACTGCCCAGGTTTATACTCTAGCACACTGTAGGGAATCGGACGGGGGTTAATCATAGTTCAATATTTAAGTACAGATCAAGTTCCCAGGGCGCAAGTTGGACCCTATATGCAGATAGTATGACCTGTAGAATGAATGAATCACAGATATCGAAGTGATGCAGGGACCGAGGTACAAGTTCCATGCGCCATTTGAGGTATCAGATGTATATTACGGTTCACAAATCGTTATTTTTATAATTCTCGCATTTTGACTCGGTGAAGCTTTGAAAAAATGATCAAAAACATGGCCTAGTCCAATTCAAAATACACAGCTTTCATTTCAGTTAAAAATATTATTCCAGCGCCTCCTTTTGATTAGATCTTAATTTTTTTATACAAATTTCTGGGTATTTTCTATAGTTTCACTTTATTGATTCACAAAATAGGTTCCTTTGCAAAATGGCAATTGCATAAACGAGTAACAAACAACCCGTTGATAAAGTTCACACACATTGACTGAAAAACAGTCCCATCCCACTCAACAGCACCCTTTAACCCCTGCACTTCAAGACGACCACGCGTCGCCGTTTGGCGCCAAAGTAATCTGAATAATTAAGTATAAAGCTTGAAGTGTCACTTTACAGTACTGAAAAAGGGCGCCAATTCTAGCAACATATCTTGGCATCATACTGAAGTTCATAAAGGCAACAGCAAAATCCTGAGGCCGTACGTAACACCATGATGTTGAATATTCAAAGTGTATCTTTTCAATATAAAATACATTTCAAAACAAATACAAGTAACTAATACTAATAAACTGCTACAAACTGCTCATCAGCCAAAATAACGACCTGAAATTTATAAAACAAAACAAAAACGGACATCGCAAAATGTATGAGGAAAATTATTAGAAAATGCACTTTTTTACAATCGCCAATATAGGGGTAGCGAGGTGAACATTATATCCCTTCCAATATTTGGTAGAATTTTAATTTAAAATGTATTTCCACTCCCAGTGTTGGATAAATGATCCTCAGTCTGAAATTACTACAGTTGATGGTGGCTTTAGCTTTGCAAGCAAAGGAGTGAACATCTACAGTGCTGATGTACAGCATAGCAAGAAAATATCACAAGTAGGGACTGGCCTTCAAACATCTGATGTAAAAAGACAATTGCCACGCGTGAGAAACACCCAGAACATCTATGTCCATACAATCCTTGCAATTACTGCGTTATGATGCACAATGCACAAAATTAACACTTTCTTATAATTACTTAACTATAGTGGGCAATTTTTTCAAGCTATTTGACAAAATGATGTACAACATAGGCCTATGCATTTGTCTATTTATAAACGTGACTTTTGTTTTGTTGATCTTGAATTAATTGGAGTGTTATATTCTATATGTATATTTCAATCTTTCAAATAATGGCTTCCTATCAGGATATGTAACACCTGTCCATTTCAAGCAGAGGAAATCATATCCTCATCAGATGTACACTAAGCATAATTAATACAAATGTTAAACAATGCACTTCCAGTCATCTTCATTGTTTCATTTCCAAAATAGCATCGTCCCCCGGAATCTTTCATTTTTCATACAGTGTTTACTCCGTAAATGAATAGTTTAATCAATTCATTTTGATTTCTGTTATTCTGAAACAAAAGTTGAGAAATAGGCCTTTATGTACACGTGATTTTGTTTTATGTACAATCCAAAGATGCAGACATTTAGAGAAAGAGCACCGTTAATTATAATTACAGGCTTGTTTTGATTATTTAAGACTTGAAGCTACACAGGGTGAATGTACTAAAAGAAGGTAGTTAACTTAAATTCATATATTGATCATCGCACTACAATATTATAATACAATAAACATGTATTTCAATATTTGTCATTTTGGGCATAGCTTTATGAGTAACTTTCAATTACATGATTGGTAAAGGTCACAGAAAAGCACTTACACTTTGTCTGATCAAACATATAAAATAACACACCTGTGAAAATTTGAGCTCAATCGGACATCGGTGTCACAAGAAAATAGCGAAAAACCGACTAAATTTTTCTTGCGCCGAGATCAAAACTGCTTTCGGTTTTTGTTTTACTAATTTATGGATAAATACATCACTTCAGGCGGAATTATTTTAACGGTATATTTCGACCACCACCATCTTCATACCCTGAAAGTTATACGTAAATCTGTGAACATTTCTGTTTGGGTATGTTACCAATCATGTACTGTACCTTTAAGACAGCTGAATAGCGCCCTCATTTGGCCAAAAAAAGTATTTTTGTTTAAATTACTATGGGCTGGGTATCAATTATTCATTTTCAGTGTCTCCAATTACAATCTTCACAACAACTTCAGAATTTCATCAACCAAGATTATTCATGAGAAAAGGTAAACATATTAAATGTATCTTAATAAGTATGTGGGATCATTACCATAATTATTTCACCAAACCAGTACATAGAGGGCGCTTGTCATTCTCCTGCCCCCTGTGGGTCAGGAATTTATCAGGGGCCTTTCTCAAAGCTCAGCTCCGGCTACGACTCAGTCTCCATTTCTCGCATCCATTCTAAAATTATACGTATCAAAATAGAGACTATTGGCTGCGGTTCGGAAGTAGAATCTCTATTTTGAAAAAGATAACAGAGCTTCAGCTTCAATGAAAAACCACAACCTATATTTTCAGCATATGGATGACAGAGACGAAGCGGGCGCCTGAGCCGAAGCCGAGCTTTGAGAAAGGCCACAGAATCACAGATAGATTTTTCCTTTGAAGGGTCGCAACCCAAGTTATTGCGAACCTAAACGATAGAAACTACATGTTTCAGGAGCCATCAAGACAAAACAAAAAGATCTAATCAGTGTGAACAGAATGCTTCATCAACATTCAAAAGAGTAATTGCTACAAACTGCTCATCAACCAAAATAAGGACCTGAAATATATCAAATGATTGGAGTTTGGAGGGCCTGATGTTTCGGTTCTAGTAGCAGGATCTTTCTCAAAGCATCAAAGGCTTTAGCTGCTAGGATCAAAGTCTTTCACCAACGAGAAAGATTCTGCTAGGATCGAAATGTCATGTCCTCCGAACTATAAGCTAAAGCAAAACAAGGAATAATCGGATGCTCTAATATATTGTGTACAGATAGGAAGTTTGCGCAAATGTCGAAATTGGTCACAACATTTGTCATGAAGATAAAATCATGTCTATAATATTTGGTCATCAAGGCAAACTAGAATGGACGGGTAAAGACATGTCAACAATGCACCGGTATACCACAAACTATATGTGAATATCTGAATAACAATGCATTGGTCAAAAATAAAACATTTTCAATTTCTCAATGGAATACCTAGAGAATTTCATATCAATTAATTTTAAAATATTGTTGGAAGCATATATGGCTGAATGGAAAGGTGAGATCCTCCCAATTCACAGCTCCAAAAGGAGTCATTTTTATTTTTCACTCCAGTTTCCAGATTAACAGCATGAGACTTTCCTTTCCTTGGACGACTGATGGCTTAAGATGCATGTAACCATGGAGGAAGGCCTTCCTCCATGATGTAACATGTAGTTCACTTTCTGTCTGGTCCAACCATTGTATTGCTCATGGGGGTTAAATTAGCTAACAAATAAGCTCATGACTTCTACATATTCAGCATGGGTCTGTCAATCACTCGATCTACCTCTTATTATGGGAATTTGATCAAAACATATTGCTATTTCATGAGTTGGGAAACATTAAATGGTACATGTATATATTCAAGTGGATATGAACATGTGGATCAGTAAACTTGCGGATAATAATAATCGTAATGTAATAATCGTTCGTACTTTCGCACTTCTATTTCGTTCGCACTTCTCGTAATTAAGGTCTCATATCTTTCTTGGATATGAACAGTTGAGAGAAACCTGTTGTGAGATGGTGAAGACAGTAACACAATGATCAAAACTCACACCAATGACACATGAATTGTAATGAAAATTCAAAGACTCACAAACACAAACAATCAAACATACAAAATTGTCATTTCAAAATAGCATGCCTGGAATTAACAACTTTACGCAGTTGCGTAAGTGGACACAACTGCGTCAAGTTTTGTGAAATCGGCTGCAGGGCAACAAAGGCCATGGCCTCCGTTTAATTCCAGGCTTTAAATAGTGTTTGAAATTCTATAAAGTAGGATGCAAAAGAAGGTTTGCTGGTAGAACTACCGGGAAGATTTCCATACACGGAGTCACGGACAATAATAACATAAACATATAAACTTATTAATGTGACTTAAAATGTCCACTTCGACATTTTACTTTACGTTTAACCCATGAAACCCGGAAGCATTTACCTAGAAAACACCTATAATTTGTCAGTTCAATCCCATAAGTTTTGTGCACGGGGGGTGTCAAGTAATTGTCCGTGTTTAGAAATCTTTCCGAGGGAAGAATTCCACCGACGGCCATCACTTGTGCACTCAACCTATGGGACCGACAGAGGGCGTTATGAGAAAAATGGCTACCGCTCGGGCTGCGTTTGAAGTGTATAATTGTAGGTAAAAAACCACTGAAAATCTCACTTTTCAGAAATGCTACCCCAGTGTTGTACACCTGAGATTGAAGTTCATTATGACTTGCATCCAATAAGTTAACTCTTGGAGGAAATAACCCATATTCTGTAATGGCCGTCAGTGGAATTATATTTCCCTTTCGGAACTATATTTGAACGTTGATTTTTTAGAGAAAATTGAAATTGTAAGTTGCAAGCCATTCTACAGAAACTGAGTTTATTATTTTATTAACTTATGAATGATTCTAGGCAGTTTAATTTGCAATGCTCCAATCCGCTGGAAGAATTTTCACAGTGTGTAAAAACTGTGTATCAATGATATTGTACAATTCTACATATTAATTACTAGGCCTAGGCCTACTTCTACTTTCAAATTAAGATGCAAACTTCACAGACTTGGCTAAGTCCTCAGTAAGAATTGGGCCTAATTTTGTTTAACTCAGAAAAAAATCAAAATAAAAACACATAAAAATGTCATGACGGTTTACCAATTCCAGCTTGAAGAAATAGTCCTTCAGGAAGGTGGTTGGGTTCTCTGGACGGTGGATGCATAACTGAACGATGCAGTCCTTCAACACTTGCTGAATGTTGTGTTTTTGGACGTATGCTTCACAATCCTTCAAGCTCTGTTCGTCATCCATGTTAGACGCCATGTTTTTCCTTCTACATGCACTCTACACACTATCCAATGCTATGCACAAACTACATAGACGCAAATGTTATGACATAAAAACATCGATTTTCACGTCACTGGTGTCCTATCTGAATAGTGTACAGTTTGTACGAGGTATTGGTGCAGTGGGTACCCGCGACAAAGGAAATTCTCTGGGTGTAGACTGGTTGTCTGTCCTAAGGCCAATTTCACGGCCCTGCTTAGCACAATCAATTTTGCTAACCATGAAATTTCTGTCTTAATAAAAACAGGATTAACAACCGAAATGTCCATGTGTTGTGTATCAATTGTGATTGTTCTTTGGCTGTTGTTTGCTGACCATGAATATCAAATGGAAATTTGGTTGTTAATCCTGATTTCATGGTTTAATGTTTGTGCTAAGCAAGGCAGTGAAATTTGTTCGTAAACACTGTCTGGCGGGCCTAACTGCATGTAGGCCTAGCCTATGAATAGCCAATACTCTTAAAAATTTGCAAAACAGAAAAATAAAGGTTGTTGTTTTTAAACATTGGCCATGAAAAAAAGGTCATTTTTTTCGGTTTAGAATTCCTTCACTCAAGAATAGTGCGGCAGTGCAAAAATGAGCTACTTGAGTCGCCAATAAAGGCCGGCAATGTCACACCATCAAGGCAATCTTTATGTCAACTTGAAGGCAACCAAGTACATGTACACCATGCACATACAAAAGGAACACTTTTTGGGTAGAGCAAAGTCACTTTTTTCTGGCCGTTCACTATCGCTGTGGAACAGGTTGCCTGCCCCGTAATATTGCCTCGTCAGACAGTTGACTAAAACTCCACCCAGCTACTTCATTAGATTATCAATTAATATTCCACAAGAAATGATATTATCGGCCTCAAGGTCGTGTTCATGAGACTTACAATGACAACCAAAAGTTAACAACCTGGTATGAAATACACCTCCCGGCATCTCAGTGGCCGGTAGGCCTACCTTATGCAACCGCCTATAGCTCTTCTGTGCAAGACGTCAAATGACCGGAATAACATGTTAGCACCAAAGACATCAAACCAAATCATGACATAGGTACATAATTGCATGCAAATGCTATCAAGTAGGCCTACCACTAACCCCTTTCCTGGCTATAGCATGGCCAGTGATATATCCCGAGTGCTCATAAAAGGTATACGTATGAAGGTGTGCGGTTGATGTTATATACAAATGAAAGATATGAAAATCAAAAAGTGCCATTTCGATGAAATCCAGTCTTATGGGTCGCAATAAGAAGGTGGGCCTGAAAAACGTATCGAAGGATGTAATGGCTAGTGTGAATTTTGGGCAAGGCCTCGGCCTAGTCTCCCCAATTCGTTTCAAAAACCAATATTTTTAGACAAGATCAGTACCTCAAATTAGGCCTAAAAAAGGAGGATGACAAACAATCAAATCACAGGTGTGAAAAATGGTTTGAAAAAATGATCGGAATTAATGATTGGTCAAAGGTACCCACAATTTTTTGTTAAATTTTATCAATTTTACTGAATACAAAATATAAATTTTAACATTTTTCTGCAGCTTGAGTCCCCCCTCCCCAAATAACCTTTCAGTTTTGTGGCATTTGTGACGTCACTCAAAGCTGGTACCCCGCTACGTGTTCATGAGTGGTAGAGATAGTGCAGTGCGCTGGGGTTAGAGACCAGTGACACGTCCATGTGTACGTGTTGTAATCGTAGTACGTTTGTGTACTGCACGAATTTACAGTTTTCGCGAAACGATGGCAAATGCTGGATGGACTGGCGTTCAAAATCATCCTTCACAACCTAACCACTGGTAAGAAACGGGTCGTAACGCAATATTTTGTACGTTTAAGAACTATACTTTCATATGCTGTGTTCATCGGATTCATTTTGTGGCAATAAAACGAGATTTTCCTCCCAAAAGATGTAGGTCTAGCTGTTACTTCGTTGCGGACTTTCATGACTTTTCATGTACCACAGACTGTACGTAACACACCATACCATGGTCATTTTGGAAAGAGTTCGCGGGGTTAGTCATGTTAGTGTGCTTCTTTACTAAAGACTTAATAAGAGTTATATTCAGACAGGGCTTCTACAGTATAAACCTATCTCACCTAAAAATGTTTACCAGTTGTGATGTTCTCTTCAATATTAGCAAGGTTTAATTTGTGGAAAGGGCAGGCAGGGCTTTGACTTTGAGTTTTGGTAGTCCGAGTAACTTGGACCCTAAAAATCGCCTTTTTTAACATTTGGACATGGTCTGGCGATAGTAGGGTCCAAGTTACTCGGACTAGAGTTTTGGGGGAAATATTGGGGGGGGGGGCTCAAAATAATCCTTGACCTTGTGAACTAAAGAACACTAACCCCGAGTTCGCAGAACTAACGTTAGACCCCCGTTTTTTCATCAAGTAACTTCTTTGAAATGATTGATATGGATCACCTACAAACTTGTGTAGTTTGTACACAGCCAGAGATTTGAGGGTAGAATTTACTGCATTTTGTTTACACTTATTTAAGTTCAGGATATTGTTGAAGAATCACTGACTGCTTGGGACCATGAAGTTACGTTAACTGGTAGGCCTACCCGGCCAGCTTATACAGTATTCAGTTAACTAACCCACCTAAATACGACTCTTCATCTGTTACTTTAGTCTGGGTACCACTACCAGCTAATCAGAGTGGAATTATCTCCAGGAATGCCTTATCTTCCATGTCATAGATTGAAAAAATAAATTCGATTGAAATATTGTCTTGTAAAACTCATCACGTGGAATTATCTATTGTGTAGGGGCCAGCAGTTCAATCCTGGAGTGATGCCACCAGCACTTGGCAACGAAGGAACTTCACCCAATGTAAGTTGGGAAATTGCACGGAAGGCGCTAGAGAACCTTGGCGACAGCCCTCTGCCTGATGTAGCAGGATCTATCCTTGGTAACAAGCCCAGCGATCAGAGCAAGACAGAATCAGGAAAGGGTAAGAGTAAAAAGAGCCCCAAGAAACAGGGACCAAAGGACAAGCAGCAACAGCAGCAACAACAGCAGCAGCAGAAGACGCAGCAGCAACAGCAAGGTGGTTCGGCTGATCAGCAACAATTTCAAATGCAACAAATGCAGCAGATGCAACAAATGCAGATGCAGCAATATGGTACGTATTATGCAATATATTGACTGTTTGGAGTAAACAGGGCCTAGGGCCTATTTCATGAATGCTTTGTGATCATAGCTAAAGCCCAAATCCATCGCTGAACGGAAAATTGATTGCTAGTTTGCGTAGCAATTTTCCGTTTAGTGATGGATTTGTGCTTTAGCGATGATCGCAAAGTGTTAGTGAAATTGGCCCTGACCCGTTTCGATCCTAGCAGAATCTAGCAGACTGGGTTAGGTTTAGGCCTTTGAGAAAGATCCTTTTGTGATCAAAACGCACCAGGCCCTCTTAACTGTAAGCATTAATAAATTTCAGGTCATTATTTTGTGTGATGAGCAGTTTAGCGCTGTTTATTACTTGCATTCAATAAATTCAAATAATTCAAATCGCCCACGGCAATGGCTAGGGACCCTGAGGCAATGACAATGGAACACCACTATAACAAACACAGTGAGATGCAAAGAAATTCTCTTATAAGGGCTGCTTGTTTCATCACAGATCCTGGTCGGCATATTTGATCTTACAAATCCACGTAGCAGGATATGCTAAAATGTGATTCGGAGCAGCTTTTGAGCGCAGGATCACTGATCTTGTGCCTGAAACAAACAGGCCCATGTAGTGATTTGAAATAACGATGTAATGCATGTTTTATACATAAAAATTAGGAGCCAAGGATGATGTTCAGTATAGCAGTGTTTTGTTCAATAAAGCGACGTTCCACCGTAATGACCTTCAAATATTGCCCCTGCTACGAACTTTGGTTTTTACATAATTGGTTTTTGAAAGGTGGTCAAAGAAAATCGGCTGGAGCAGGATTCCAACCGGCGTCCTCCTGAATACCGTACCGTCAGGAGGTCGTTGGTTGGAATCCCGCTCCAGTCAATGTTTCTTTGTTCACCTTTCAATGTCTTAAATTCAGTCAGTTTCCCTTGTGGTTATTTGTTGATTATTTATAATTTGTTTTTGTTTGTTTGTTTTCTTGACAGCTAATTATTTTAACCAGTTTGGTTATGGTTATGGAATGTCTCCACCGATGGGACAATACGGAATGATGCCAGGATTCCAACCAGGAAATGTAAGTCAAACTTACCATGTGGTCTACCATTAGTAGGGCCACTGATTTTCCGCGATCGCAGAAAACGGACGGAATTCACGGAATCGGCTCCTTGAAACGGAAAATGGATTTTTAGGATGAGAACATAACATGTTATTGATTTAACACATAATTTGTCAAATTTATTGATTACAATATGAAATGTTGATGATTGACTGAAGAGACAGACCAAATCAGCTTGAAATTACTATGCTGGAGGCCAAAAACGATGCAAGTTCAATTATAGTTTGCTCAGAGGCCTGACGTTTCGATCCAAGCAGGATCTTTTTCAAAAGGCTGAATGACAAGAAGACCATTGTTTATTACTTGCATTCATTTATCATTTGTCTGTTTATCACAGGATATGTATCAGCAATATCCACAAGGAATGCAGGGTGGTTTCCCAAACCAGCCCCCACCCCAGGGGTCACCATTCCCACCAGGTGTCCCACCACCTCGCCAACCCCCACCCCAACAGCCTCCACTTCCCTCTGGGCCGCCCGACGGTGTAGGTAAGACAACAGGTGATGAGGTCAATAAACAAGGTAATAGTAAGAATAGCGGCACACCACAGAGTGATGGAGGGACTAGGGGGAGCAGTGGTGGGCCTGGTCAGGAAGATAGACCCTATGGATACCCCGGTCCGATGGGTAGAGACAATGCCGCTCCTAAAAGAGCAGCCGATGATTGGAACTCTCCACCTCTTAAACGTGAGTAGACCTCATTCCATTGCCTAGTCATATAAAAATGTAATCATGAAAGCAAGCTCAATTGGATCTAGTGATGATTGAAGTTAGGCAACCTCGACCATGTGCAACCTTTGTGCTCCTTTGAATATTCCAGTATATGTTTCAGTTTTTCTTTTACAATCACCTGTCATCAAGGAGTCATGTCTTGTTTCTTTTTAACAAGAACCTGCCTCATTCGTATAACAGTGACTATCTGAGTGTCTGACGTTGGGAATGTTTTTGACTTTTTTACAGAGCCTCATGATACAGGTGGTATTAGATTCAACATGCGCAAGCGACCAGGATTCAATGCTGGAGCAAACATGGAAGGTAACAGCAACAACACACCGCAGCAACAGCATCCACAACAGCAGCAGCAGCAGCAACGGAACCAGCAGTTTCAAAGGCAACAGCAGCAGCAGCAGTACTGGCAGAAGAATCATCGTCAACAGCAACAGTTTCATCGACAGCAACAACAGCAGCAGCAGCAACAGCAGCAACGACAGGCACCGCAACGGCAACAACAGCAGCAACGACAGACACCACCACATCAGCAGCCTAACAGGCAACAGCCACAACGACAGCAACCTAATAGACCACATCAGGGACTGCCGGGTACCGGTATGCAGACTGGTAACCCATCACCAGTCAATGCTAATAACATAACCAAGGAAGCTGACAAGCCACCTTCACCAGCTTCCAGGTAATGATTCAAAATTGAAGTCCATCTCTCATATTCATTGTGCATGTATTTGCCAAAATTTGATAAATCCTAACCCTCCTGCACACCACAGTTAACCACTCATGGTTTTACCAGTAGTTAATGTGGCATCCTGCATACCACTATGTTGTAAGGCTCTTTCATAACGCAAAATTGCCACGAACTGAGGTGAAACTTAATCAAAATTGTTTGTTTGTTTGTAGTGCACCACCATCACACTCTGATTGGCCGGACAGCTTAAAGTAAGTATTCTTAAACGTCTGTAATTATCTGTTATTGAAGCCCATGTTTTCTTGAACAAAACTAAACAATTTACTGGTATTATATCTGAAATTTTTATTTTTGGTCATTTTGGTTTTTATAACATTATAGAACTTAACAGTACGCATAGATGTCATAAAATCACGCGATTGGCCTTCAAACTTGTCTACGTTCCTCCGTGGTTAGGCGTACAACACTGCATGTTGTGTGTTCACTGAAGCGTATTGTTTACATGTGAGCAATCATTGTGCTTGATGGCTGTAGAATAAACTTGTCGACAAAAAGATGAAGTGTAAGGGCTTTTAACTGAGATGTTGGTTCTGTGGTAATACCTAATCCTCTAAACATCCGTTTGAACTCTTGAAGAATCTGGATTGTAAGGGATTACATGAAGTCACTGAAATCTTTACCATTGTTCATCAACCTACAGGGAATATGTACAGAGGGCCTTCGGTTACTGCGATTCAGAGATTGATAAAGACTCCATTGAAGCTAAACTGAAGGAGATTCTAACGGAAGCTTTCACAGACGGCACAGCTTGGACAAAGGATTGGGACAAGCAACCTCTACCAAAGTAAAAGTCTAGATGCTTAAAGTCAATCAAGTTATATACCGAGTCATTCCTATGCAATGATGTCTGATTTGATTTAAAAGAAGGTAGGTTTGCGGTGACACCATGTAATCTCTTCTGTGAGAGTGTGTGGTTCTGAGAAGAACCGGTGGTATTATCTTGACGTTCCGAACAGTATGCTCTGTTCATCTTCGGGATGGAGACTGGTTCTTCTCAGAACCACACACTCTCACAGAAGAGATTACATGGTGTCACTGCAAACCTACCTTCTTTTAGTACTTCCACCATGCATAGCTTCTTGGGCCGATTTCATAAAACTTACGAGGCGTCGCAGAGTTAAGACGCATCCATACTCTATGGACTCATCACATCTTTGCGATGCGTCGCAGCTACGACGTGTCGCAAATCGAGTTGCGACATGTCGCAGAGTTTTATGAAATCGGCCCCAGGTCTTATTTGTAAAAGTTGTCTGCCACTTCTTACCAGTTAAATCACTTCATTATTAAATCTGATCAAGAATGATCGTTGCTTGCTCTTCCTTGAAAGAAAAGAATGCCATCCAAGTTTGAAGGTATATGGACTTTTCTGATACTTCTTTGATACTCAGACATTGTTGCAACTTGGAAATGAAATTCATGAGATTCATGGTAGTTTATATTCTTCTTTTGTTGCAGCGAGCTTTTGTCAAGCCCCAAGAAGCAATCCCGATGGGATTCAAACGCAAATCCTCCAACTCAGACTTCCCCACACCAGCAACGATCTCTCGCCCACCACACAAACACTCCGAGCAGCGGCCCCAGTCATTCCAACTATGACAACCGGCATTCTGCTACTCCGGTCAACTCACGTGGTCGGAGGATCTATGGGTTTGTGCGAGATCGTTCTTTTAGTCGTTCTAGGTCTCGATCTCGGAGCAGGTCGCGTAGCAGGTCGCGTAGCAGGTCACCTTACTCGAGGAGGTCAAACAGGAGGCGAAGATACAGCAGGTATTTGGATTCTTCGAGCTCGCTCCCGTACCTGGGTAGATGCAGACATCTTTGATCACTCATAAGGCAAAGTGGTCACGAAGGATGAGGGTTATTTGAGAAGCAAGACATTATGGGCTATTTACAGTGTAAATAGGACTGGAAGGGGGACCTAATCCACAGCATGAATTAATGCCTCCACCCATAGGGTGTGGAGAAACCAGTCCCTTGCGCTAAAACAGAACTGATGATCTCTTAACTGTTAATAGGACTTGAAGAAGCTTATTCATCAGAAACAAGTGTAAAGAGCATGAACTGCAAAAGATTGTTGGAATTTTATAGACCAACTTTGCATTCTATGTGTATCGAGTGTGATGCTTTTACATTGATCCACTCATTAAGGGATGAATGCTACAGAAAATAACAGGTCACTAACACAGAGGGTGAAGCCATATCATGCTACACCACATGTTGTAACCTGTGTACATCTTGATGCTGTTATGGGGGTTTACAAAACAGAGGCTCAGTCATTCAGAGTTCTTTCATCCATATGCTGAAAATGTTGGTTGTGGTTTTTCATTTGTGCTGAAGCTCTGCTTTCCTTTTCAAACCGGAGAATCTACTTCCGAACTGTAGCCAAAAGCCTCTATTTTGACAATAGATTGTTATTTTACAATAGATTCACGAAATGGAGCCTGAGCCTGTGTCTCCGTTTCGTAAACGCCCTATGTAGTTGCTTGTATTACAGTGCCTGTGATTTTGTGATATAAGTAGTATGTTGCTAATAAATAGTTCCTTTATTCCTGCAGCGACAGCGACTCGGAGAGTAGACACAGCAGGGACCACCGAGATGACTTCATCTCACTACGAGGAGACTGGAGAGAAATGCAACAAGAGAAGGCAATGGAGAGGGGTCGTGGTGGCAGAGGTCGGGGCAAAGGTCAAGATAGGGGTCGTGGACAGGGCAAAGGGCGTGGTAGAGGGCGCGGCAATGCTGCTAATGCAAACAAAGTTGACAAGCAAGAGATGAAGAAAGGCGGCAAAGGGAGAGGAAAACAGCAGTAAGTTAAATTTTTAAAAGATTTAAATTGAACAAATTTGTAAAAGTATTTGGGGGGGGGGGGGGCAAAGGTTCGGAACATAGTACTTTACATTTTGGATGGATTTTTTTTCGGGATGATATGTTATCATTCGAGTTATTTGACACACATTCAGTATTGATTGATTTCTAAGTAAGGCTGAACAAATATCTTTTTCCCCAAATTTCTGCTTAAAGGTAATTTCATACTTTTTGTCAAAGAAATGACGATTCATGAGCAAAAATATCAAAAAAGATAAAGTAACAGTCATCTGTGAAAATTTCAGTCCCATACGGTGACCCCTTTTTGAGAAACAGTGAAAAACGCACACGGTATTCTTAAATCTTTTTACTGGATTTTTGATCTTCCAAAGATCAAAATTGTTTTGGGTCAATTGGTTTGATTCTTTTCTTGATAAATACAGCATTTCTGATAGAAAAATGTTAACGGTATGTTTCTACCATCACCATCTTTATACCCTGTAAGTTATAGGTAAATCTGTGAAGATTTCAGTTTCGTTATGCTACCACAGTATGATAGACCTTTAAACATGATTTTGAGTCCGTTGAATATCTCGCAATCCATGGGTCAATTTCACGGCGCTGCTTAGCACACAAATTTGCTAAGCATGACATTTCAGTCTTAATAAAAACAGGGTTAACATTCCAACCAAATTTCCATGTGTTGTGTATCGCTTGTGATTGTTCTTTGGCTGTTGTTGACTGACCATGAATATCAAATGAAAATTTTAACTGTGGTTTGTTTTATTGGGCAAGACATTTTTGTGCTAAGCAAACTTTTGTGCTTAGGAAGGCTGTGAAATTGGCCCCATTTGTGTTTCCCTAAGAGCTGATTGACATTGACTAGCTTCGTTTATTTGATCCAGGAATGCGAAGAGCTTTGAGTATGAGGACCCACAAAAGGAAGTAAGAATGCAGAAGCGAGCGGCACGTTTCCAAGACATGCTCGGAGATTCTGCATCCAAAAAGAAGCAAAGAACTCAGAAACTCACCCTACAAATTGACGGCTTCTTGGTGAGTCTTTTATTCTTTGACAAGAGACGTGAACTTCACTTCTTCTTTTTTATGGAAGTCGCCCAACACAAGGCACAAAGGCCACTCGAGGTGAGGGCTAAAAAAGAAAGAGAAAGGAAAAGAAAGCGCACAAAATTAAGATACCAGAAGCCTATTCACATTGCACTTTAACTTAGACAAATTATATACAGCAGGGAAACAGGATGCAGGTAATGATGGTTCTGCAAAGAGAATCTAAATAGAGGCTTTTGGCTGCTCTTCGGAAGTAGATTCTCTGGTTTGAAAAAGAAAAACAGAGCTTCTGCTTCAATGAAAAACCACAAACTATATATTTTCATCACATGGATGACAGAGCCGGAGCTGGAACCGATCATTGAGAAAGGCCCTTGGAGTGTTCATGAAGAGAGTTCTTGGCGAGATATCTGTGTAATTTTGTTTGTTTCTTGCTTACAGGGAAGTGAGGAAGATGAATCTGGCTGGTCCCTGGAACCCATCGTAGGCACCTGCCAAGATATCACCAAGCAGTACTTACGCCTTACCGCGGTGAGTATATAGCAGCTAGGGGAAAGTCTTATAAAGCCCAATATCCTTACCACTAAATTTCAGCTCTTAAAGGTACAGTGTTCATGATTTGTAACATACCTAAACAGAAATGTTTCTATGTCCATCTTTATACCGTGTAAGTTATAGGTAAATCTGTGAACAGTTCTCTTTGGTTTGTTACCAATCCTGTACTGTACAATTAAGCAACCAGGCAGACAACACATTTCTTAAAACATTGCCATAGGGATCTCTGCTTCTTCATATTTCAAATTTGGATACATTTTCCTAAAGCAATCCAAAAATTAATCAATGTTAGCGTCTCTTTCCATCACTCAGGCACCTGAAGCATCAACAGTCCGCCCAGTGTCTGTCCTAAGACGATCATTAGCAATGGTCAAGGATCGTTGGAAAACCAAACAAGATTATGTGTTAGTGTGTGAACAACTCAAGTCCATCAGGCAGGATCTTACAGTAAGTCTGTCATCATTATGTAACCCGGGGTCGATTTTATAAAGCACCGCAATGCGTCGCAACTCGATTTGCGACGCGTCCTAGCTGCGACGCGTCGCATCTATGCTGTGAGTCCATAAAGAAAGGATGCGTCTTTACTCTGCGACGCGTCGTAAGTTTGATGAAATCGACCCCTTGAGAAGGATTTGAAGCTTTGCATGTTGGAAGTCACGTAATAAGGAAAGGTTTGCGGAGACACCATGTATAATCTCTTGATAGATGTGTGGTTCTGAAAAGAACCGGTGAGAAGTTAAATCTTGACATTCTCGACACTGATTTCTCGCTTCACAGTACACAATCTCCTGAGGACGGCCAGAGTACACTGGCCGGAACATTGAGATTTAACTTCTCATAAAAGAGATTATACATGGTGTCTCCGCAAATCTTTCCTTGTTACATTTTACCATGGTTACTCTCACTTTTAGTACATTTTGTAGAATTTGTCGGGCCCGATTTCGGGCGGTAGCTTTGGAGAAAAAATTGCACTGCAAATTTTTCCTCAGAGTGGTTAATCAGATGAGTACCAGTCACAGATAATGAACATCACATGATGTTTTAGTGGATAATCCATCTTTTTTTTGGTATTATACGTCAGTTTCTTGAGATTCATTATTTTGCTGAGTTTTGTTGGACTAACAATGCTTTACGTTAAAAAGTATTTGAAAGAAAAGTAAAAGTATTTCCAAAGTTGTAGGCTTTATGTCTTTCGAGTTTTCATGGAAAGGGGTATTCGTTTACATTGCCTAGGTAACAAGAAATACATCGTTGCCAATCTTGAACCAACCTCTAAATGCACTTCATAAGAATTTATTTTTTTCGTCGAATGCCAAACTTGTTCACTTATCGTGAAATATATTTTTTAAAAGGAGTTTGTTTTTTCTTTCTTTCAGGTACAGTGCATCAGAGATAACTTTACAGTTGAGGTTTATGAAACTCATGCAAGAATAGCTCTAGAAAAGGTAAACTCATTCTCCTGCCAACTCCACCCTACCCCAGCCTTCTCCGCCCCGTCCTAAACCCTCTCAACCAAATTCCTTGGGATTGAGAAATCGGCCCAGCATCGATTCCTCACTACTTCTAGTGCCAGTTCATAATGATCATAACGGGTATTTATTAAGCGTCTTTACAAGGAGATCAAAGCGCTGTACAGAGGATATACACCGGTCCGACTGGCAGGAAAAACGATCCATCTTTACGCCCACCTTTTGAGTGTAATACCCAATCCAACTTGTGATTCATGTAATTGGCCCTGCGGTGTATCAGGGGACATACACCCTGTAGTATATAGTGCGTTGGAGTGTAAATTCTTTTGTTGCCACTCAGTGGGCATAAAAGGCACGCAGGGACACTGCAGTAATGGCGGACGGTATGTCGTACTGTCTGATCGGTCTATAGACAAAAATCCAGACAAAGACATGGTTTATGGGAACAAATATGATTTAAGTCATTTCCTAAAAACAGTGACAGAGGGAGAATTCCTGATGTTGATAGGGACAGAGTTCCACAGTTTGGAAAAATGATCCGAAAAATGTTGATTGAGTAGGAATAGACAGAATTTTGTCATCAGAAGATCGGAGTCCCGATCTGTCTGGTTGATATTGAGGGCCTGTTTGTTTGACGAACAGGATCACGGATTCTACTGATCCGGATCCAATTTTAGTATCCTGCATAGTACGTGGATCCCAAAATCTGGGATCCTGTGCGTTAAACAAACAGGCCCTAAGTGAGTGAGCAAGACAAGTTTATGTGTCTCTTGCTTTCCTGTAAGTTTTGATGATCTTATCATTTGTATTTATGTTGTTGTTGTTGTTGTCTTTGATTTTGTAGGGTGATCGTGAGGAGTTTAATCAATGTCAGACTCAACTGAAAGCTCTGTATGCTGAGGAGCACGTTGAAGCTCAGAATGTCAAAGAATTCACGGCTTATCGTATACTGTACTGCCTGCTCACCAAGAACACGCTCAGTATCCTTTATCAATTTATGCTTATGCTAACTGCTTAGCAACTTATCATCTGAGATAAATCAGGGCCCAATTTCATGGAATCCGTTACCGTTAGCAAAAATTCTTCGCTTACAGTAGCAGAATTTTGTTGGTTACGGTTAGTGTATTTCACGGAAGAGTTTCCTTTTTGGTAACGGTAAGCAAGGAATTTGTGCAGAATGCATACGACAGCGCGTTAGGAGAAAATGATCACAGTTACCCTAGAAATTCTTCGCTAACCGAGAGTCTTGCTTACGGATTCCATGCGTAGCAGTGCCCGTAAGCACAAAAATAGGCCGTAACGGATTCCATGAAATTGGGCCCAGGTACACTGGAATGCTGCTATGCCGAACATTTGGCTATACCAAACATCATCCCAATTTGTATGTACAATGTATAGGCATACTGAATATTGTTTACTAAAACGTACGACCACCATAGCGAACAATTTCTGTGCATCCTGGCGTGTTTGTTATAGTGGCGTTCCACTGTATAAGGCTTGGATCCGTAGCAGAATCTTTCTCAAAGGTTGAGAATAATTCTTTGCCCATTCGAGGAGGCATGCCACTATTGCATACATAATAACGTCTGAATATGAGGAGGATCCTTGGGACCCGCTGGTCGGACCATGTTTCTAACGAGAGGTTACTCAGGGAGAGTCAGATGAGACCTATTACCTACATGATACTTTAGCGCCAGATGGGACTGTATGGTCATGTGGCTAGATTCCCTGCGAGTGATCCTGCCAGGCAGATTCTCTCTATGAGAGAACCTACTGGTAGGACTCACCCAGTAGGGCGTCCACATGACACGTGGTTGCATCAGACAGATCATTATTTGGCTGAGATGGGGATGGGTCGCATGGCTGCCTGGGGGATGGCCATCAGATTACTCAAAGGTTGATGCGACAACGCTCTTCCGCAGCAAATGCTCCCACTAATTCAGGCCTGGAATTTGGTTCTGAAAGGGCAAGGCCACTTTTCCATTGCAAGTGGCACTTCCATTGGAATATCATAATGTCTATGGGAATATTTGAAGGGGCACCAAGGCCAAGAACCAGGGCAACGAAGGCCATAAGGCCATGGTCTCCGTGGCCTCCGTTAAATTCCAAGCTTGCTAATGGATTGATTGATTATTAAACATCTTCTGGCATTTTCTGCTCACTATTCAACCTTAACCACCTTCTCTCAGGTCTTGCTACAGACTTGGCTAACTTGAAAGCTGACATCCGTAAGGATCCGTTAGTCAAGCACGCCCTGGCTCTACGCTCGGCCTGGGCTTTGTCTGATTACCACCATTTTTTCAAACTCTACCGCTGTGCGCCGAGCATGGCGGGCTTTTTGATCGATATGTTTGTTGATCGCGAGAGAAAAGTTGCATTGTCTACAATTATCAAGTCGTATGTATTACTCTCTTTTCATTTATTTCTATATTTTTGGCTTTATGCTACATTTATCTTTTGGAAACCAAGGATTTTGTTCGTTTTTTTTTTAGAATGTTTATTCTCACTTGACCGTCTTGTGAAGCACCAGTCATCATCCAAACCAAAATTCAGTGCACTTCACAATATCATTCCTGATCATTGGACCAATAACAATCCTAAATATACCCCATCAACTCCAAATGCAAACCATAAAGTCATCTTGTTTATATTTATTTTTTTAAATCGTGAAATTAGGAATTAAAATTGAGAATAATCTGCAAATATGATTTTTCTTTAATTGTTTTCTGCACAAATTCCCTGATTGTTGCCCATTTTAAAATTGCTAATGGTCGGTCACCTTTAAGATGAAAAATTTACGTAATTGTCACATATTTGTGGTTATTATTACTCTTTCATTAAGATTATTTGATCACTGTACTTATACCTTTATCTGAGACCCACAAAAGTTTCCGATTTTGGCATGAAGAATTTGTCCCAATTTGCACTAAACTGAGCAATTTTTGACGATGATTTATAAAAATCTGAAAAAAATCTTCTCTTTATTTTAACAGTTAATCAAGGTAAGGTGTGGTTTCATTTAATTAATTTGTGGTCATTCTAACCAAGTTTTTAAGAGGAAATGTTAATGATTGTTGATATTTGTTATAAATTTGGGTAAGTATAACAAAATGAGGTAGGTATGAATAATCTATCAATACGTCAATTTTTATGGTTCCTGTTTCTCAATTTTATTTGCAAGTTTTGTATATCGCTGTATTAACTTTGATTAGTTAATACAGCGATATACATTTGTAACGGTAAGTGTAAATTTTTTCTTTTTGCAGGAAACTAAGAGTGAGTATTACGATTCGTGCATTTATTCGGTTCGTCTGATTTATCCGTCTTTTGATACGTTGATTGTTAACACATGTATCTTCCCTTGTGTGAATAATTTAGATATCGGCCCAGTCTGGATATCACGTTCGTTGAGCAGGAACTCGCGTTTGAGAGTACGGAAGCATGCCTTGAGTTCTTGAGTAGCTGTGGGGTTACACTGACTGCAAACGACACCAAGGTGGACTGCAAGATAAGCATGGCTGTTTTGCCCAATCTATAAGGGTCTTGAGTTTTTCTGGATCCAGCCATGGTATTCCATCCAGCCCCCTCTCCAGTTTAAAAGAAATAGATCCCGTTTTAGTCCAGTTTTGATGCTCGAACTTTTGAGAAGGTTCGTCCGAAAGCTAGCTTTCCCCAGTTCCGCTGTTTGTTCTCTTCAAGTATGGACTTATCACCTCTAGATGTTTAATGATGATTGGCCTTTGTCGAAGCCTGTTGTGTTTCCCTGTGAGCCAGCCAAGATGTTGATGATCAATCCTACCGCTATTAGGATGATTTCTCCTCCAATACCCGGCATCTTCAAGACCCCTTCACATTCTTGGACTTTGTCATGTATTTCCCTTGGAATCTTCACGGCTAGAAATCCCGGATTCGTCTCGTTTTCCACTCACAAAATGCCCCTGTTGAGATTTCAATGGACTTATCAATTTCTTCATCTTTGGAAGAACTGTGCTCAGAAAAAGTTAAATCCCTTTAGGTCGACGTAGTTTTAAAAGAACTGTCCACCCTCAGAACTATCCATAATTTGTCAGATCTTCAAATTTTCCTGAAAGTGAAAACGACCCAGGTCGTACGGGATGACCAATCCATGAACATTGAAGAAAGCGTTGGGAATGCTTACAGCAATTTGAAAATGACTTGATCTGCTCATCCTGTGATGTCATCTGGCGTTCATCTTGTCGCTCTGCGGTTCGTTCATCTTCCCTACCAGTGTCTACCATCGCATCCAGGTTTTCGTCTCCGTTTTTCTCCCGGCGGCGTCCTCTGTCAAACATGATCAGGGGTCGATTCCACAAAGCCCTATGATCGATCGTAACTCGAGTTACGAAGGATGACCCATCGTATCCTACATAGGGCTGCAATACATCTAAAGTCGTACGATTGATAGTTAAGTTACGATGAGTCTGGTGAAATCAACCTCTGATCTCTTTAATTGTTGCAAGAATTAATATCATTCTTTTTGCAGGTTGTTTTGACACTTCAAATTGCATTCATGGTTTTTAAGATTTATCGTCATTTTCTTCACAGGAATAACTGACATACATTTTGATTTATGATTACATTCCCATTGATATATTTGCTTCCTAACCTTCCATTCTTTGTGCTATATACCAGTAATAATGAATAACCCGTGACCAGCATTTTTACTTTGATACTTATTTGTTGCATTGATTAAGTATTCATGTCTTTGTATTAAGCGTCTTTTTTCCCCAATAAGCAATCTTAAATGTGATGGTGCTTTTTCTGCATTCTTTTGAATATTTATGATGTGTTATATTCCAAAGAGGCACGTTGATATTCAGTATTTTGCAGGAAGATGTCAACATGGAAGAATATTTTAAGATCCATCAGAATTTTATGCAAGATCGTTGTGATTAAGTGTCATGGCTTTTACCTCTAAACACTAATTATGGAAATAATTCTTAAAAACAGTATTAATGCCAGTAATTTGAACAATTTAAAATGCTGTTATCATTGTGAAATCATTGTGTATTGTTTGTGACTTGTTGCTTGGTGACAGACTGAAGGTCAAAGGTCAAATCCTATTTGGTTCAACTGAAATGTGAGTTGTTCTCTCAATATTGGGCAGGAATTCTGCTGCAGTTTTAATCACTGTTCTAATTCAAGGCTAGAGGAGTAATGTCTGGATGTGGTTTGAATTTGAGTCTAGCCGTGCGGGTTAGCAAGCTTGCAGATGACACGTAACCTGGGCTCGATTTCACGAAAGGCTATTAAGACACATCGCAACATGTGTATCAGTCTTAATTGGTAAGCAAAGTGTGATGTCACAATACTAGCTGCTATGGAAACATGAACAACTCATCTAAAAGATGAATCGCAAATCTTTGTGAAATCGACCACAGATTCTCATACACTGCTCAATGTTGAAAGAACTAATCTCAGTTTGATGAATACCTTGTGTTAATTTGACTTGTCTAAAGTGAATATTGCAAGAACTTTTCTGTAGTATAGTGAGGTTGACACATGTTGAGTTTGACATTTTCATGGGATTTTACTCTTTACCCAATCAGCAATAGAAGTTAGTATTACATTATAGTGATTGCATGTACTGTGTTATTGTGTAATAATTACTAGGTACATGGATTACATGTAGTTAGTACCAGAGATGCCACTGTTCAGGTTTTTGCCCGAATTCATTTTTTTTTTCAGAAATTTGACAATTATTTAGTATTAAGAAAGATTTGAAGCTTTGCAAGGTGATAATTGGTATGTGGATCGTCTCCTGATGATGACTAGAGCAGGCTAGTCGAAACGTTGCGACCTTACGAGAAGTGCGAACGAAATAGAAGTGCGAAAGTACGAACGATTCTTACATGGTGTTACTGCAAACTGATCCACATACCAAACATACCAAATATAATACTTGATTTCGTCTGAAACATCCAGAAAACACATTTTATGTAAGGAGGTTAGGGTAGTTTCAGGTTTTTCTTGGCTGGGTAAAGGTGTAAATTCGGGAGTTTTTTCATGAAATTCTGGTGGCATCTCTGACAGTTACTGTATTGGTTGTTTAATGGGTCGATGTACCTATACAACCATTCATGAGGTGAGTTTTAGATAGTGCTAGTAATTTAGTTTGACCGAAGGATCATGAGGATTTCACGACGTCATCCCTGAGAGCTTGGAGGAAGAAACTGCGGAGCTGAAGATGAGGCAACCAGGAGATAACCGTTCAAGGAGTTTCATTGATGACACGAGGCATCATCTGGTAGCATCCAGCATCTTCAATCTCTGTCTGATTCTGTCTTGTGAATACACAGATGACCGTCATCGATGTGGATGAGTTTACAGCTCTGTAACCAACATGAAGATGTACTTAACTCTTCCTCTTCCAATGTCACATGATAATCAATCATCAAAGTTTTGCTGCTTGTTTGTACTTGTAAGAATTGGACATGGGTTTAGAATTTGCAAATTGTAGGGGAATGTTCTACCAGACACTAGGAAAGGTATAGGCAGGTCTTTCAATTTTGTCATTCTTGTGGGGACGTTCATTAAATGTAGAATATTTAGCAGGAGAGTGACATCTTTGAAAATGGAAAATGTTGATGTATCCAGATGTTTTAATGTCCATTAATGAAAAACCGGTAGTTTGGACTTTTAATTCGGACCTGTAGGCTAAAATGTACATGTACTTTCATTATTACAGAAACAATCTGGAAGATTTGATTTATATTGTTTTTGTATAGAAAAATACAGTTTGGCTGTCTGTGTTAGTGTGTTAACAGTATTGGAATGTATGTTTGTAAAAGTTCTTGCAATATTCACTTATGTGCAGGCTTAGGGTGGTTTATATACTGTATCTACATTCAGTTATAAACAATTGATCAATTCTATGAGCGTTTATGAAACGGAGGCTCAGGCTCCGGCTCAGGCTCCATTTCGTGAATCCATTCTAAAATGACGTGTATCAAATAAGAGGCTTTTGGCTGCGGTTCGTAAGTAGATTCTCGAATGTCATACCGCCCTCAATTTTATTCAGTAATGAGTGCTTGGTTCGTGGCGATGAAAAAATGATTGTTTATGCAAATTGATGTCAGGTCCAAGTATCATTGTTCAGAATTTAAATTGTGGAAAATTGTCTTAAAAGAAAGAATGATATTTAAACTGAAGTGAATGTACACACTTTAATTCATGTATAACTTTCAAATATTAACGATTGCGTCTTGTATGGATTCCTATTGTGCACAAACTGCCGTCGGATGTATTTTGGAAAAGCTAGACTATCCCTGTCGAAAATAACTCCCGCTTACCATGCATATCCATGTTTTTTCGCCTTTCTCTGGCGATAGTTTTATGAAATAATGTGAAGATTGAAGACAATGTGAATGTCAAAAAACAATTCTCTTACCAGATAAGTTATACACTGTTTACTACATGTACATGTATGTGACTTTTAAACCATGCAGGATAGAATAGGCCCTATTTAATAATAGAGTTGAGATATGTGCTCAATTTACACCAGATAGCGTCAAGTAGATATGTATATTGCTAAAAGTATCTTAAATTCATGTTAAAAGCTAGCTTTTGGGCAATATAGGTGCGATGACTATGTACATAACAGGGTCAGGATTGTAGGCCTCGCTCACTTCATGTATATTATAATATCAATTTTGTAAAAAGTAATAAAAGACTAAGAGAACTGAAACCAAGGAAAAAGCTTGAAAGTGAAAATGTGTTCTTTGTAGTCGTTCAAGTCTTGTTTTTATTTACGAAATAATCGGTATTAGTCATGTAATTTCAGATACATGTATTGTCATAGTTTTGTGGGAAAGACGCCTTAAAGTTATAAAAAAAAATAGTGAACTTTGGGCATATACGTGTACAGTATACACAAGTTATACGGCTTATATAATTTTCTTGAAGCCTCCGTCCTAGTATATTGAAACAGCAAGGAACTGTCCCATTGAAAGGAATAATTATCGTCTGCATGGGGCCAATTTCTTAGAGCAGCAGCTTAAAGGCATTGCATACGTTTGGTAATGACTAAAAACTTACTTGGTGAGAAGTACAGCTGCTTTGGATAGTATAATGCATATTGAGAAACGTTCAATTCGAAGTACCGCGGTTATGGAAAAATATGTCACTTTTTATCTCCAAAAATTATGAATCTGAGAAGCGTTATGGCCGTAACGCTTCTCAGCTATTGACTAACTGTTCTCTGGCGTGAAATAACCGCTCTAGTTTGTCGCCAAAATCTCAAAAACGTTACCACCTTTTGAATTGAAACTTTCACAGGTTAGTTTTATGGTATATATTTACAATTATATTGGTTTGAAACAAACAGTAGGCTCAAATTACCAAACGTATGCAATCCCTTTAAGCACCAAAAACCAAAAACTTCGGTAAATGAAATCGTATAATTTTTTATGTCGGCCAAAACTTGTGATGTTAGGCCTATGCTCAGCAATCAATGGCCGAATACAAGTTAAAAGCAGTAAACATCACATGAATTTTTTTTTCACAAGAAGACTTTTCATGCTTAAGCAAATGTTGTGCTTAAATAGCTCTATGAAATTGACCCTTGTATAATGTTTATCCTACAAAATTAATAGTAAAACCGATGTCCAAATGATTAGCTGTGACTACGGCTGTAGTGAAGTCGCACTGTTGCCTTTAGCCACGGCAGTATTCATTCAGATATCGGGCTTAAGTAAAAACAATAATGTTGAAATGTGTTTATTTGACAAATCTATACAGGAATTTTATTATACAGTCTATTTACAATAAGATTCGGTAGGCCTATAATTATTTTGTCACTGGGCCTTTCAGGCGTTTCAGTCCATGCGTTGGTTCCCACACCACTGGTGTCTCTTGTAATTACATGGCGCGAACCAGTGGTTGGCTCAATGATAGCGCGGGATCCGGATCTTAATATTCTTAGCATGCACATCATGTCAGAACTTCCTCCAACTGACCAACTCGTCTGGAAATTTGAAACTTGGATTAAAACCGTGACGTTCTTTGCATGATGAAATACCTGTGGCTTTTCAAGATGGCAGTGTATTTGTGTTATCAAAGGTGACGAAGATACAAGTAAAGGTAGGCCTAGTGACTTTATTCATGCATTGCATCATAATTATCCTTTCAGATTTGGTGGTCAGGATTTGATTCATACAGGCCTAGGCCCATTATGTTATCGTTAGTTCCGAATGAACTTAAGCAGGCTAGGCCTAGGCCAACTTCTAGGCAGGGGGCTATAACTTGTGAATCTTTGACAGTAGACCCAGGTTATGCCTGATGATATTCTGTTACACGCCAATTTGCCGATCAACAAGAGCTTCGCCCTTCGCCTGAGTGAGGTCCATGACCATGATTTTATCCGCAGAACATTCAAAATGGCGACCCACTGATGTAGGCCATTATTATGCAGTCAGCAGTCTTTGCTTCGGTAGTTGTGTCTAGCATTTTTCGAAGGGATAAGACTGAAACACATTATGGGCCCCTCAATGATGTAACTTCTATGGTTCTCACGCTCGGTCGATAACGAACAATGTTTGGTGAGCCAGCAGGAGTTGGTATCATTTTTGAGTGAAGTTAAGCAAACTTTAATGATGAGTTTGGGACACTGTGAAATCAGTGCTTATAGGTTAAAGGTAAAACATAGGCTACGAAGGCCTATCCACGTAGTATAGGCCTTGACTACAATCAGGGTCCCGAGTACAATGCTGGTATACGGTACCGAAATTTGGGGATTCAATAATTGCCACCGTCTTTTTCTGCATCCAACTCTCATCGTTCAGTGTTTAGAAGAGTTGGGCCTATTGGCCAATAAATCAGTCTTAAAAATGTTGTCGCATCATCCGAAGTGATCAACTCCGTAATCTGGGAACTTAAGAGTTAAACCCTATCATCGGAAGTTGTCCATGTCTGAGGGTGGACCAACACCCAGACCCGTGGGCTTGCTCTCTAAGATCTCCTTAACTCGGTTGTGTCTTCGCTGTTTCACCTTGAAGGAGCGTACCCAAGCAGCGTCTTTACTGGACCGTGTCTGGCCCTGGGATGCCGTCCGTTGGCCGGTCATATTGGCTGCTGAGCTGAAGGCTTTCTGAGACGGTGATGGGGAAGAATCTTTCAGGGTGAATGTTTCTCTGGAAGCTGTGATGAAGAGAAATGAAAATGGCGTTTAGTATTGATTACTGGAGCTATGTGAGTCTTATTTACTGAGGTTGGACGGTCGATGGTGGAGAAGATAAACCAGTCGTGTATGGTGTTTACAGCATTGATCTAATTTACACTAGTAGGCATGACAAGCAGACTTGACTTCACGTACACAAATGAAACTACATGTACATGTACAACTGTATACATGAAAACGTCTTTATTATGACTATACAATCTGTAAGAGCTGTGAAAATATAATTAAAGGTAGTATCACACTTTGGTAAGAGACCAAAACAGAAATGTTCACAGATTTACGTAGGCTTTCAGGGTATGCAGATGATGCTACACTGTTAAAAAAAACAGAAGATTTTACAGAAAAAAAATTACAGAGTCTTTCTGTAAATTGTTGTAACAGAGAATTTTCTGCAAGTTAACAGAACAGATTTCCAAAAAGAAAGAGAATTTGTTTTTTTACAGGAACTTTTTATGCTTTCAGACCGCATATACCGATTTTCTGTAATTTCACAGAGTACTTTGTGAATATAAAGTAATCCCCATTTTCAATAAAAGATCTGTTTTCTTACAAATTGTTTTGTGAAACATTGTAGCCGCAGACCATCTGTAATTTTATAGAAAAAATCCCAAAAGAAACGAAATAAGTGTTTAACAACAGAATTTTCCATTAATTTTACTTGAAATGTCGCATTTACTGTAATTTAAGAGAACATTTTGTTTCTTTCAGACAGTTCTTTCTTTTTCATGAATGCTCTTTAAACGGTCATTGATTTTTCTTTTGCAATTTAACAGAACAGATTCCCAAAGAAATAATGAAAAATGTATTTTTACAGGAAATGTTAATGCTTTTAGACCACATATACCGATTTTCTGTAATTTCACAGAGTACTATGTGAATATAAAGTAATCCTCATTTCCGATGAAAGATCTGTTTTCTTACAAATTGTTTTGTGAAACATTGTAGCCTCAGACCATCTGTAATTTGACAGAAATATTCCTAAAAGAAACGAAAAAGTGTTTTTTCAACAGAAGTTTTCACTTATTTTACTTGAAATGCCGCATATTCTGTTATTTAATAGAAAATTATGTGGATTTCAGACAGTTCTTTCTTTTCAGTAAATGCTGTTTAAACAGTCAGTAATTTTGCTCTTGCAGTTTAACAGAATAGTATCAAAAAAAGAAAGAACAATTTATTTTTACAGAATATTTTTTATTTTCTCCTAAAATATTTTTTCCCTGTAATTTAACAGTGTTTCGTAGATTAGAGAAATTTCAATTGTCACTAACAGAAAAGTCTGCTATAAAACAGATGCACTGTAAATTGTGATAAGAATTATGCAGTGAAATTACAGGAGTTCTTGAGACTTCTTCAAGCACATTTCTGTTTTTTTAAGAAGATTATTTATTTATCACACACAGATTGTCTGTTAAAAACAGATAAACTGTTAATTGTGTTAAGAATTGTGCAGTAAAATTACAGTTGTTCTCGAGACTCTGCTGCAGGCACTTTTCTGTTTTTTTAAGGAGAAAATTTCTAACAGTGTAGTAGAAACTACGGTTAAGAATTTTCCGCCTGAAATGGTGTATTTATCCAGAAATTAGTAAAACAACAACCGAAAATCTGTTTGATCTTTTAAAAGATCAAAAATAAAAGAGAAAAGACTTAAGAAATACTGTGGCCGTTTTTCAATGTTTTCTCAAAAATTGGGCACCGTATGGGACTGAAATTTTCACAGATGACTGTGCCTGTATTTCCCTTCGACCGTCTCTTTTAAGTACCTGCTAACACAGCTCTTGTGTTGTACGGGTTTGCTGGTTTATCTTGTAACATGTGAGTCCGGGCAATGTTCTCCGACCGTGCACTGGGCATCCACTCGTCCGTGCTGCTACGGCCTGGCGGTGATGCCGACTCGCTCCCAGTGGTCGTTCTCTGCGTCTTAGCAGGTGCAAGTTCAACATTCATCAGTGGGGAAGATGCTGCAGGTGAGCTCGGTGTCTGAAAGAAACAAACACAGGGAATTGTTAGTCGAACATTTATTTTTCTTCAGTGAAAGGTTAAAAAAGAAAAATTGACTGGGGTGGGATTTGAGCCTGCGATCTCCTGAATACCCTACAGGCGCTCTACCTCAACATGCTCTCAATAATGGACGTAATGTTGATTAGTTCCATCATCATCAAGTTCTCCGATTCGATGACACGCCAGATATTTCTTTTCTCGACATTCCATTTTGCTTCTCCCATAGATGCTCCAACCCTTAACATCACCCCCAAGTTCTCTGTCTTCGATCTCTTCTACCTTCAAGAATGCCTTCTAGAATTTAATTTCCCATTAGAATCCCCTCAAAAATCATGTCCTGCATAACAAAACTGTATTTCCTTCTGTCTGTTAACATTTCTTTTGTTTCCATGAATTGCAATTCCGTCAATAAATTAGTTTCATCAGTGTCAAATAATTCTGTATTAAATAAGACTTGAAGCTATGCATGGTGGAAGTACTAAAATAATTAAAGGTTATATAGTTTGTGGTGACACCATGTAATCTCTTCTGTGAGAGTGTGTGGTTCTGAGAAGAACCGTCCTGTAATTCTGTATTGTTTGAATGTGTCCACATGGCAACATAAAATATATTTACTTTTTGTGATATACAGGTTAATGAACAGTACAGACGCGACCACATGCCCTTTTCCGGAAAAAGAAATTGGGGCGAATAATTCCTTCATCACAGGTTGTTCCGCGCTAACAGTTATCACGCTGAACTTTGCCATTTACGAGTACCGTTGTTACATTGCGAAGACGTGTGAATGCATATATGGCCTTGCCGCTGGTACAGTTTAGTGGAAACAGTCTAAGCAGAACAAATAACCACACTGCCAATTCGGTCCAGGTTTTGATTTTTTGTTTCTGGTCTATTGTGGGGAATCCTACATGTTTGTTAAAATGGCTGCCGTTGTGGCAACAGTGATCAATGTACTGTAATAGCGTGAGGGAGCCTGAAATAACAGAAATGGATTTGTGTGTGTTTTGACACCCCTTTGACAGTCATAATGGATACCTAAATGGTGATCAATGTAGCAAATGCTATGCCAGACGTTTTTATGTTCAGTTTTGGTTATCTCCTGGGACATTTGATAACTGGACAAAATTGACTTTTGTGATGTAACCAATCTTATAGGCCTCATTCGGACCTAAACGAATCCCCCTTTGTTCTGATCCTCTCATCCATTTATGTGTATCTTTACTTGCATGTTCTTGTCATCTTGTCATTTAGCCTTTGAGAACAAGTTTTATCCTGCTACGGGTTTGAAACGTCAGGCCGTCAAAACTCTAAGCTCCCCTTTGCCGATAAAGATCCTGCTAGGATCAAAACATCAGGCCTTTCTAACTCTGAGCAGCCTTTTGAGAAAGATCCAGCGAGAATCAAAACGTCATGCCCTCCTAAGTCCAATCATGAATCATGCCCAAACTTGTCGGTGTACCGGTATTAGTTTTACATTTTGAGTCGGGATTCACTGAAACGAAAAGAATCAATCATCTGTATTGTAAAAATGGTTTCTGTTTCGGTTATCCCTGAATAATTCCTAAGGTAGCAGACTTTGGTTTTTGAAGGGATCATTCGTTCCAATTAGCCATTTTTCAAAATGCATGAAAACTTTGCAAAGTCTATCAAATATGATGTCTCCTGATGATGACTAGAGCATGAGTCGAAACGTTGAGACCTTTACGAGAAGTGCGAATGAAATAGAAGTGCGAAAGTACGAACGATTCTTACATGGTGTTTCCGCAAACCGATCCACATTCAAGCTGGTGCTTATATTTTCAAGAAAACATCTAAAAATGGTTTCTGTTACGGTAATTTGTGCATCTTCCTATATACTTAATTTTGGGAGTTACATTCGTATATTAAATCAACTGCTGTGGTTTTTATGTAGGTTTTTAAATGCAGTTTTATCGAAAAAGACAACATTTCGTAGAGCAAAATTCAACCGAAAAATGCCTACTGGTATTTCTAACATGTCGGACCGAAACTTTACAATCCTTTCAATACCAGAATTCGCAAAGTGTCTGCCTGTAAAAAAAAAGTTTATACTTTGTTACAAATGCTGCTTGCACTGGTTAGTTTTATTATCATTTTCAAAATACGACAAAATCTTTGATGCTGAAAATAATCCTAACATGATTATGTTACTGTATACGTGTAATTTATTGTCCCCATTCCGAATCGAGCAGGTCACAGAATGTGCCCCCATAGGGAACTTGCCATGCGCACATGGGTAAACAGTTTAGTTGCCATGGTGAATTGACATAATGAGTAATATGACAGCAATGACTTCAGGCAATTAATCAAAATGTGTCATTTTTATTCTGTATGCCCTGCGGCTATATACAAGGGGTTACAGTACTGTCTGTTCCTGGCTCAGCTTAATGTATTATTTCTCAACACCGAGTTTGCCAAAACTCAGCAGGGAGCCATTTGCTCAATACAATGTGGGAGATGGTGCATGCAACATGGCAAATAAAATGCAAACGACGGGGTGTAGACTTTATTAGAAGCGCATGAAAATCATGACACCCAGCTACAAATTTGTTAATTTGTTTGGCGAAATATCAAAATTGATTTCGATTTTTGTGTGTTCATATTTTGGTTGATTTCAATATAAAAATGAATACACTTTCTTGACCAATAATCAACGGCACGGTATTAATCCGCGCGGTTGTAACTTATGAATTCGATTATTTCAACAGTTTGATTTTAGTTTGAATTCAGGTGCTTACCTAGTTGTTAGGATTAAAAAGGCTGAACATTTTACCCCTTTGCTAAAAAAAAGATAACATTGGAATTCAGAATAATGTTCCTTGTTAAAACGATTATCAAGAAAATGGCTCTCCGGGTGTGGATTTCACAAAGCGCTAATTAGATAATTTTGTAATGTCAATCATTATTAATTGCTGAGCAAAGTTTGATGTCTCCATACAAATCACTAGTGATACTGGATATGGACAACTCATCTTGAATGTTATTGTTTTGTGAAATCCATCCCAGGTTACCTTTAGAACTTATCTGTGACATTTGCTGGAAAATGTCTCTCAAAAGATTCAAATATGTTGTTGCTTTGCAGGATATCATGTTAGAGCGTGTCTTGAATATCGGCAATGTTAAATCTAAGGCTATGATTGGCGGAAGTATAATTGGTTTTGAGACGTTATATTAATACTTTTGAGTGGCTCTGAAAAGACGTTTAGTTCTGGCCAGTGACCAATTTCATAGAGCTGCTTAAGCACAATTTGCCTTTAAGCACCAAAAACTTTGGTAAATAAAACCAGTATGCCAGCCAAAACTCCTTGTGAATGTTATGCTCAGCAAACAAGTCAAAAGCAGTAAACATCACTTCCAAATTTGGTTGGTAATCCTGTTTGATCAAGAATGACTTTTCGTGCTTAAGTAAATGTTTATGCTTAAAGAGCTTTATGAAATTGACCCCTGTAGGCAATTTGCTCTTTAAATATCGGATGTTATCAATTATAGGTCCCCCAAATTGGGTTGTGAGTGAATTAACTGCAGGAAACCCCCTTATAGGAGAAATCCCCTTTCCCATTAATTATCAGTGTCAAAACAGGTGTAAAAGTAGGTCCAGAAATAAAGTACATGTACAATCATCAGTCATACACCTGCTAAGGATTGCAGGTGGCTCTGAAAAATTTGTCAACTTTTCCAAGCAATTCATTTGCAGTGCTCGTGGGTCAAATTATGTTTGCGCGTAGTGTGAAAGGGTCTTCTTCTTCCAAATGCATGTCTGATCAAGACTTTGCAAAATATAATCACAAAGAACGATTTCTTCGGTAAAAAAAACTCTAGTTGGCAGATTTGTGATTGACTTGGGTAGATTTTAGTACTTTCTCTACGGACACTAATTGGTCTCACCTGATGCGCTGATTTGCAGGATCTTACGCTGCCTGCTGATGTCGAGAATCGTACTCCTGAGGCACCCGTCCGTAACTTGACTGGAGGGAAGAACCCATCGGATCCTACACCTCTCACATTGAACTTCCCTCTCGGGTTTAGCTGGACGTTCCTGCCAAAGTCTACGATCTTGGTCTCGGCGGGTTCGCGGCGTCCAGGACTTAAAGGTGTCTTGGTGCCAAACTCGTTGGTAGTTGTCGTGCTTGTGGGTGCTATACGAGGGTTCTTGACCTGTGATGGGTAGGTGTAGATGGAGCGGTCAATCTCATCCGTGACGGCGGGTACGGAGCGGTTGAGGGCAGTTTGGAGCGTATTTCTGGCCACTGCTGGCCGGGTGGCCGTGGGGACATTCACAGTAAGCTTACTCATCATGGGCAAGCCAAATCACACGCCAATCTTAGAAGAAGAAAAAAATACTAAAAACAACTTCCTACACCATCATTAACGCTTGAAACTGAACTTTACAAGCCAGTTTTGATAGAATGAGTGTCGCGTATACGATCACATGGCTGTAGATTGCAGGAGTGCTGCCTTTGAGAGTCGGTCGGCCATGTTGGCTTAGCGTCTGTTGCTTAGTACCGAAACTTGGAGTGGGCCTACTGTGCACCCCTCACAGTGACGCACGAAACAGCTACCCAACCATACCTGTGTACGATTTACACATGAATAGAATCATTGATCCGTTCCGTGTTAGTATGGGCCTTAAACACATAGGATTCCCGAGACCTGTTGAACCTTCTATAACACCAATATGAAAATCAATAACGCTTTCATATTTCCCGAGACAATCCTGTCTGATACTGATAACTCCGCCATGAAACTTAGACGAAACTGCACATAGTTATATCCGTGCGTTCATTTGTATTTTATATGCAGTACAATCATACACAGAAGTATAATAGGCCTACTTGTCACTGTACGTTGACATTATTTTCATGTAACTGAAAACATGCTGCTAACATTGTCACCTCGTGACCTTTCCAAGTACCATAAACAGCCCTGTGAGCATGGGTACTCATGGTGCTGCTTCGTGGGGATGTGCACGGGTGCGCTCAAGGTTCATACCCAGTAGTTCTCACCGATACGCGCTGTAGATTTCAGTCAAAACTTTTTTTTCAAAGTCATGGAGTTTTTGGAGTCATGGCCTCCTAACTCCAAGCATTTTATGAATTTCAGGTCATTATTTTGGCTGATGAGCAGTTCACAGCAGTTTATTAGTATTACTTGTGTGGATCGGTTTGCGGAAACACTATGTAAGAATCGTTCGTACTTTCGCACTTCTATTTCGTTCGCACTTCTCGTACCTTACGAGTCGTAAGGTATCATCAACGTTTCGAATAGCCTGCTCTAGTCATCATCTGGTCTGCAAACCGATCCACATACCAATTGTCACCATGCAAAGCCTCAAATATTTAGTTTATTACTTGTATTGACAACTTTTTCAAAACTGAAAAGCAGGACGTGGCCTCGCTTATTTAATGGCCTCCTATTAATTGTTGCACTGCCGTCCAATTCAGGGGCACAGTTTAGTTCATAAAAGGCTGGTGCCTTTGGCTAATTTTTTCCTCTTTTCACAAAATCTCACGCAGCAGGAAAATTATGTTTTTGTACATCAATCAAGCGAGACCGTCCAGCAACAAAAATCGATCCTTTATTTGATACGAAAGCGAATAATTGTTCTAATATCAATTAATTCTTATCGATTATTGATCGATTGAACAACAGACGTACTGGTGAATAAAAGTCCAATGATTAAAAAAGAATCATCATCATGATTTGATCGGAAAGGGTTTAATTTGTGTTCTCATTCATTCATGTAGTTGATCTGAGTTTACATAATTATGCTTCGTCCTAATTCTCCTATTGATTGAAGTGAATATAGATTTACGAGACCTAACTGTGAACTTCACCTTTAAAGGTAATATCATACTTTGGTTTTTATCAAAGAAATACAGATTCATGGGCAAAATATCAAGACAGATACAGTAACAGTCATCTGTGAAAATTTCAATCCCATACGTTGCCCACTTTGTGAGAAAACAGTGAAAACAGCCACAGTATTTCTTAAGTCTTTTCTCTTTTATTTTTGATCTTTTAAAATATCAAAAAGATTTTCGGTCGTTGTTTTACTAATTTCTGGAGAAATACACAATTTCAGGCGGAAAGATTTTAACGGTATGTTTCTACCACCACCATCTTCATACCCTGTAAGTTATACGTAAATCTGTGAACATTTCTGTTTTGGTGTCTCACCAAAGTATGATACATGTACCTTTAAATCCTTCTGAGGGTAAAGCTAGAAAAATAGATTTGACTGATATTATCTCAATGCCTTGATTTCCCATGAGCGTACAAGGTAATTTATTTTTACAAGGACTAGAAAACATCGATGAATAGCATAAAAACTATCTCTAGCAGTATCTTAAAGGTAGTATCATACTTTGGTAAGAAACCAAAACAGAAATGTTCTCAGATTTACGTATAACTTACAGGGTGTGAAGATGGTGGTGGTAGAAACATAGGCCTACCGTTAAAATTGTTCCGCCTGAAATAGTGTATTTATCCAGGTATGAGTAAAACAACAACCGAAAATCTTTTTCATCTTTTAAAAGATCAAAAATAAAAGAGAAAAGACTTAAGAAATACTGTGGCTGTTTTTCACCGTTTTCTCAAAAAGTGGCCACCGTATGGGACTGAAATTTTCACAGATGACTGTTACTGTATCTGTCTTAATATGTTTGCCCATGAATCTGTATGATATTACCTTTATCCATAGAAACATTATACTGTTGATGAGACTCCACTAGGGCCACTGACAATTTCATAAACATATTTATTCAGTTTGTACTCTGTTCTCCTCCAAGCGTGCCTTATCACGGATGTTTTCACCTGATGGTAACCATAGTAACGATGGCAAGGCTACACCATTTTCCTTCTTTTTTTCACGTTTTATTTTTTAAATACCATCCAGTTCTGGTAGCGTGTGGTGGATGTCTAGCATAACAAATATTCTGCTCCATTTTGCCAATAATCATCGTAGCATAAACTGCGCGCACGTTGGTTCTGCCGTCTGCTCGTGTTATTGATGATGGGCATGATGGATGTACCATCACACGTGGTCGCTGCTCCAGAAATTACCTTAAGTGGTCTGCCAGCCCAACCCCTTCACACCGAACAACACATAGGCCTATTTATTAAAAATGTATAAAATGTGATATTTATTTGAGTGTGGAGATGTTCCCTATTTTCCTATTCGTTTTTGTGGCGCTCAAAGCAGGCCGGCTAATGCTGATTCTGTATTCCGAATAAGTTAAAACCATGGTTTACCAACCAATTACCGACCATTTACCAACCACTTACCGACCATTTACCGACCATTTACCGATCATTTACCCACCATGTACCGACCATTTGCCGACCATTTACCGATCATTTACCCACCATGTACCGAATATTTACCGACAACTAATTTACCATCCATTTACCGATCATATACCGACCATTTATCAACCATTTACCATCCATTTACCAACCATAAACTGCATTCACCGACCATTTACCAACCATGTTAATGTAATGGTTATTCGGTTACTCGATTATTCGGTAAGTCCCAGCACTGCAATTTTTGCTCATTTTATAACCCTTCTATTGCCAATCATTTTTACCAGTTATTATAATCAACTTAACTGATGCTGATCATTTTTTCGGTTCCATATCATATTTTTAGTGTCAGCATGGTGCACATTAATAGATACAAATGTACCCTACAGTGATAAAAATGTTCTCTACGAAAAATAACAACAAAATGGAAGACTGTTGAATAATAAGTTTCTGTCTAATCTTTTTCCTTGTAAAACCCTATTCCAATGCAGGCGCGGTTCTAGAGTCAAAATTTTTGGGGGGCTAGAAGAGCCATTATTTGTTGGGGGGGGGGGGGCTAGAAGACCCAATATTTTGGGTTCTTCTAACACTCGCTTCTACTATGTCTTATTAGGGGTCGAAAAACATGCACATTATAGCCCACATAACGCGTTTTTAATTTAATTGGCGCTTAATAACTGAAGAAAATCCAGTATTTTCAAGAATTTTTTTTTTCACTTGCATTTTTTTGGGGGGGGGGCTAGGCAACATTTTGGGGGGGCTACAGCCCCCCCCCCCCCCCCCCCTAGCCCCCTGTAGAACCGCGCCTGTTCCAATGCAGTTTAATTATAATAATGACGACCATTAAACGCTTTTACCATATAGTTGTTACTGAGCGATGTCGTTCTTGATGATGTTTTTCATTATTCACTAGCCATGGCGACTATGTGTCTGTGTCATACATATCATAATTGATATTCCCCTGAAATGTCACCCATGTGCAGTCACGTGTGTTCCAGTTACCATGGAAACTGCACGCGCTCTGCCAAATGTCGTATTCATCAAAGTGTTGTCGTGTTTGTCTATATAACGCGTAGAGGGGATACTTTATCCGTCAGAATACAGATACTTTGAGTGGAGAGCACATCAACATTTTGTTTTACGATCTCCCACATCATGTCGCTATATACAGCTTCATATTTCTACATTCTGTTCTTGATTTGGGTGAATTTGTCAAGCACCCATGACGTGCAAGGCTGGTGCCCATCTGGTTGGATCAAAGGGCATCAGTCGTGTTACATCCTTCTGCAGTCCCAAATGACATGGTATGAGGCTGTCAAGGCCTGTAATCGGCCAGGAATCAGCGGCCTAGTCGTACCCAACTCCCAGAATGAGAACAACTTCATCACTTTGAAGGTTGCTGGAGGAGAAGAACTCTGGATCGACTGCACGGATTCTGCTGAAGAGGGAACCTGGTTGTGTGGAGGCATTAAGAGATATGACAACATGAACTGGTATTCCCATCCTGCTAACAGCGATCAGCTGAACTGTGTTCGACTGACATCCCCTGGGGGTTATTGGAATGATGACATCCCGTGTGATGGAGGAGAAGTTTCTCCCCTGCCATTTGCTGCATGTGAGATGCAAGTCATCACCGATCCTCTCCCACCCATCTACCACATCTTCACCGGATCTGATGGGCGCATCCCTCAGCAATGCCTCTATAACCACGGCATCAAGAATCTGACAGGAGCCGGTGTCCTGGAGTGCGGGAGGGCGTGCCTGGCCGAGCCTCGATGCAACTCCTTCAATGTTTGGCAGAGCGACAAGACAGGGAAGAAATGTCAGCTGAATAACGCCACTCGTCGAGTCGAGGCTATTAACCCGGACGACTTCAAACCAACCGACAACTGTTTCTACTTCGACTTGTAAACGTGCTTTACAAGACTTCAAACCCGGACTAACATTCGCGGAACAGTACTCTTTTTACCGTGTTTGGTACGAAGCAGGCAGCATACATACTAACTGGACAATCGGATTCGTCGTGTGAAAAGACTGGACATCGAGGCCTATCGAAACTGACCATCGGTCAGAATGACAAACACTCGTTGTGCTGTGGCGCGAACGTTATGATGATAAAACAAGATCTGGGGCCAATTTCATAAAACTGTTAAGCACAAAAATTTGCTCAGCACAAACATGTCTCTCCCAATAAAACCACAATTGAAAATTCCATTTGATATTCATGGTCAGCGAACAACAGCCAAAGAACAATCACAAGTGATACACAACACGTGGACATTTTGTTGTTAACGCTGTTTTTATTAAGACAGAAATGTCATGCTTAGCACATTTTTGTGCTTAACAGTTTTATGAAATTGGCCCCTGTCTATTCAAATCATTTCGTTGCCTATAGAGACAATCACGTGACTCTTATCATTTTGCTGTATAGATATAGATTAAAGGTATAGTATCATACTTTGGTTGGAAACCCAAAGTGAAATCTTCACAGATTTATGTATAACTTTCAGGGTATGAAGATGGTGATGGTAGAAACATACCTTAAAATATTTCCGCCTGAGATGATGTATTTATCAAGAAATTAGTAAAAGCAACGACCGGAAATATTTTTGATCTTTAAAAGATAAAAAATAACGGTGAAAAGATGAAAGAATACTGTGCGCGTTTTCACTGTTTTCTCAAAAAGGTTGGCGCATGTTTGGGAGATCCAAGCAAGAATGCCCCACATGCGCCGCGTAAAATGGCAGAGATGCATGAAATCCATAGTGTGTGACTGGACATTTCACAGATGGCTTTTATTGTATCTTTCTTGATATTTTTGCCCATGAATCTGCATTTCTTTGACAAAAACCAAAGTATGATATTACCTTTAAAGATTTGCACCGTCTGCCTGTTGCAGAATGTTTAGATTAAAGCAAATTGTAATTAACATTTCGTAAATTGGTGAATTTTTCATCAAGTAGGAACTCTCGACTCAAGATTGAGATTTTTAGAATAATTGTCGTTGCCACTGATTCACATTCAATCTATCGTCACTCTGCAACAATCATGTCGATTACAATTCCGTGTCGTGGCTTGTAAATATTGCTCATTTATTCAAATTGAAGATTTAAATTTGCTTTTATTCTTAAATTCATCAGTTAGCGCGTACTGTGGACAGCCCATGTAAATATTTTCATATAAATTGCACGACATATAAAGATAGTCTATATTACTCCTCTGAAAAAGTCATTATAGTTCCACGAATCCACGTGATGACAAGTTAGTGTATTCAAAACATTCTGCAGCCACATTTAAACAAATGTTTGGAGTTAGGAGGGCGTGACGCGTTTTGATCCTAGCAGGATCTTTCTCAAAGGCCAAATATCTATCTGATTTTGTGTCACGTGTGACTTTGTTATGCCTTTTGTAAAGCCCATCACAAATTATTCATCTTAAATTTCAGTGGAGATTTTAATCTTTTAAACCGTGTTACAAGCCCATAGCACGCCGGTCTTGAACTGAATTGGCTCAATTAAATAGCGTAAAACAAAAATTTTCTGAAATTATTTTGAAATGGCTGCATTTTTAGCACGATCGTGTCACACAAAAACTCTTATATTTCTCTTGGTCCAGTGTTCCCCTAATAGTACAAACGTCTTGCTGCATGATTACCTTCACAATATAGACGCAAGTTCTTTACTGGACCGTTAATATTACCGTGGCATTCACTAGACGAAGTGGTCATTCATTAGCACTTTCAAAAGGATTTGGGAAACAAAATCGTTTCGTAAAGCCCATTTTCCCGTTTTCATCTAAAATTTTAATTAGCGATTTTAATGTTTTAAACTGTTCATAGCACGCTGGCTTTAAATGCAAAACATATAAAGGATGTAGAATATAATGAAAGTGTCATTCGTGTTGAATATCTACTTTCGAGACATTTTATTTATTCGCGCTTGTAGTTTGATGTTGCAGTTTAATGATGTAATTGCTTGTAATCTGTACAATTATCGTATTTGAATTTTGTGGTCAGGTTGTAAAAAATAATTCTATTTAGTGCGGAGTATTTTTTTTTTTTGCCATTTTGTTGACGAACCGTAAATTTGTAGTCCGCCCTCTTGTGGCTGTTCCACATAATAATCTTGAAGAAATCTTTGCAAAATGATTCCATAGAAGACCGTGTTCGGGATCGGGGCCTATTGAGCCAAGCCGACTGGGCGAGTTGCCATGACGTTGGGTTTACCTCTCCCCCCCCCCCCCCCAACTCTACCCATGGAAAAGACCAGATATGGCGCCCACTCCACCCCTTTCCCCTAGCCAATGATGAATACATTTGTGAATTTTAGACTATAGGCTTGTCCCAAATGCTCAATCGACCAACTTGTAAGGCTCAAAACAAAATGTAAGGAGAAGGATGTCCCCCAAACCCACACACTACCCTCAAATAAAAATAAAGGGGACGCAGGATCCCATACCATTCAACGAAAAACTTAAATCGGGGCTCCCTTTCCTCCAAACCTCCTCCCCCCCCCTCCCCCCTCCTTCACTGGAGAAGTCCTGGTTGTGCAGGTGATCAGCCTTTATCTAACCATCCTCATCAACATGGTCGTAAACATCAGTGTGAGGTGAGGCTTGATGTTATAATTATATTCATGAACTAGACTAAACTGAAACAATTCCCATGTTTATAGCTACATAATGATTGTATAGTTGCTGTTATGGATAAAATAAAGTTACCCGTGTGTGGACCAGTAAATAAAATTACTTCAGATGAGTGTTGGTGGATTATTCTCGATCTCTGCTTCCAATTTCAATTCTCAATTTTGGTACCAATTGGGACTGACTCATTTTGTCCAATGATCTCAATTTGTGTGAAATTGTTGTTGCAGTTTCACTTACAAACCGAGAAAATGGGGAGAATGAAAGTAGATGATGTTGCGCGGCGACGCGACGTCATCTCAGAGAAAATGTAATAATCTTTATTAATTGGATTTATAGTATGGAATTTACTGCAAAATCTATAATTATATTCATTTATGTTTCGCTACATTAGATCAATTTCGGAGCTAATTATCAATATTATTTGTTCCAATGGTCTATTATTTTGGTGGCCGTGGATGACGTAAGAAATAGCACGGATGATAGGAGCCAAAAAGTCCAGCAAGTTGATAAGTTGTAGTGCGCCCTCTTGTGGTTGTTTAATGTTTTTAAGAAAAATACATGTTTCATGCGCTATCATAAGTTTCTTGCCTTCGACCGAGAAGACATTTCTGTCAGAGCCATCATGGTATTCTTAAGCTCAGATGATCAAGATTTTCATGTTCATAAATTACTATTTAGACACCAGAAAGATGAATTTTGTATTTTGCTAAAAGCTCCATTGGTGTGACCATATCGCTCCATGTCCCTAACTAAAGAACGATAAGATTTAAATTTGCCGGCACCAAAAACCTCTTCAAGTTAGTGACGGATCGAGTGGCCAGCAAACATACGCCGTGAACCCGAACAGAGTTGGAGCCGTTGGCGAATGTACAATATATAACAGACGAGTATTAGGCGTATAAAGACCCATGTCGACCTTGTTTTTAAGTTTCCCTGAAGATCGTAAACAAAAGGCCAGCAACACAATGTCCCATTGTCTGGCAAGTTGTGAGTAACTCCAAGGACAAGGGTGCGTTTGTTAGCGTCACCACACCAATAACAATGCTGGCTATCCAAGTTCTTACAATAGGCCATTGTATCAATACACATTGTCTTTGAACAATACTCAAACTGTTTTGGCAGCATGCACGCACTCACCCTGACTTTGGGAGTTTTACATCTTGTCCGGTTTTATTCCTTGTGTAATTTTTACAGTTAATTGCAAATCAGTACAAATTACAATATCTGCAGTCTTTATAAAATTTTTGGTAGTCTTTATTAAAATACAAATTGCATTGTACTTTGCCTCTAGTCAACACTGATCCCGCAATAGAGAAGAGTGTGTATTCGCAAGTTTTTGGTATATGAATATTCATGAGTAAACCTGTGATGTCATCAAGGTAACAGACAGTCAAGTTGAGGTTATCTCAGTGACTTTTCTCAGTGAAATGAAAGACGCTTATTTTATCAACTTGTTTCTTGGGCTTAATTTGTTTGTTTTAGTCAACCAGTCGAACAAATAATTTTTATGGGTAAATAATTTTATTTTTACCCCTTTAATGTTTTACGGGAAAATAACGCTTTACAATCCGAACCCACGAGGGACTGGAGGCTAGTCTAATTGGTTGTACACAATACACATTCACATAAATAGAGTTGGCAGTTACGCACATGTATACATCGCTATTGTATCGTATTACTATTACAAATCCTCCTCCAAAACACTGTGAATTTCCTCGAAATTACCACCAGAACTGAAGTGAAACCCCGACGAATGGAGTATGAAGTTGATTGTCTGTAGGCCATGGCCTTAGATCCGAATCTTAGGACTGTTTTTGAGGCGCTAGATGAGGATAAATTGGGCTACATCACCGATGAACGATTCTGCGATCTAGCCAAGGATTTCGGGCTCGCTAACCAAGATGTAAGTCAAGTGTGCTTGAAATTTTGATCTTAAATTTTGGTGTTAGATTTAGAAGTCAGTCTTGAATGTAATGTGGATCTTATTCTCCTACAACAACAAGATGGGGTGAAATAAGTAGGGAGTAACACAGTGTAAAGTAATGTTAGGCCTAGTACACGTTTCAATATTTTTAGTTTTGAACGCATCCACTTGTGGAATTACTGGAATCGGAATCATTGAACAAGTTAAAATTGATGTCCAGGTTTAAAGGTATACGGTACAGGATTTGTAACATACCCACACAGAAATGTTCACAGATTTACGCATAACTTCCAGGGTATGAAGATGGTGCTGGTAAAAACATTCTGTTAAAATATTTCCACCTGAAATGGTGTATTTATCCAGAAATTAGTAAAAACATAAAAGACCGAAAACGGTTTTGATCTCGGGATAAGATCAAAACCATTTTCATTCTTTATGTTTTATAGAAAAAAATTGAGTTGGGTTTCGCTATTTTCTCATGACTCAGATGTCCGAGCTATTATTTCATGTATTTGATCAGACAAAGTGTGACGTGAGTGCTGTTCTGTGACCTTTACCAATCATGTATTTTACCTTTAACGTGATTGTCAAGGTTTTGTGATTCCATTCAGCAAATGGCAAACACTTTCAGAAATGTGAAATCTGTATTTTGCAATACTGATCACCTTTAATTTGTTATAATTCAATGTAGGCCTGTGATACGTATGCATCAAAAGCATTTAAAAACAGGTTTTACGATTCATTAGATACATACACACAAAGTCCACATTACAATACCACTGAATTGTGGTACATGTTTTTTTTTTTCATTCATTGACAAATTTGCTGAGAATGTGAAAAATAAGGTAACATTTTCCATCTGGATTGTTTGGTTTTTGGAAGTAACACAAGGGTGGAGGCTTTTTCTGCCACAGCTGTTTGTTGTTGCGATGACTCATTATATTCCAGAGAGAGAAAACCTAATGCAAACAATTATTGATTACCAGTAGTCTGTACATGTGCTGCTTATGATCACACAAGGCAGCTTGAATATAATACATGTACTAACTATTCCTGTTTAAATTGGTGTTCAGAACTCAGAAATCCATTTTGGCTTCGTCAGTTTTATCAAAATGTGTCCATTTCCTTGCCTCCGACTTGCTGTAATATCTAACCATAATTTGTTAGCCTTCGATAAAGATCCTGCCAGGATCGGAAGACACCAGGCCTTCCCAACTCCATTATTATTTGGCTTAAATTCTGAAGAATATTCTGTTAGAATACATCAGTTATTTTGTGGTTTTTGTGTAGAAAACTTTTGCATCTGCAAAATATAAAATGGAAAAAAATTCACTGTGCACAGAAAAATGAATGGCATTATTTTTAAAAGGATTTTCCATGGCAACGTTTTAATGTAGTAGGCATTGAAAGGTTTTGTTTGTTGAAGAATAACAGAAAGTCTTGTGTTACTGTTATGTTTGAGTACGTAGCTTCATGTTTGTGCACCCTTTAAGTTTCAGTCCCAGGTTCATTTATTATTATAAAAAGAAATATTATCAAGTTTTGAGAGCGTTTATGGAGTTTACAGTGTATTGTATATTCGTGGGAAAAGTCCACAACTTGTCAAGTTGGACAATAAGAGCAAACTTGAAGATTGAGTCATTGAAATGGAGCAATGTTTATACCCAAATTAATGTTTAACAATGAATTTGATTAAATAAAAAATAAATGAATTCATAAGTTCCTGTTAAAGAAAAAAATACATTTTGTTTGGAGAGAGAATAAATTAAGGGGATTTTTTTTTTCACACAAGCAGACAAGTGACTGGCTCATGTGAACAAAACATTTTAAGAAAGTTTTCCATCTATTATAGAAAGTAAAATTGAAAATTGAAATTAAAAGTTGATAAAGACAAAGGTATAAAAAAGAATCAGTAAAAGGAATAGGGCCCTAAATGTTGATTTAATACTTATGATTTAAATTTACAAAAGTTAGGCTCTTAAAAACTTGAAATTTTGTAACATTAAATTTTAAATACAAATGTATCTAAATTTGTGCAACTACTTGGAGAAAATTGCCCTGTCCTTTGAAAAATGTCATAAGATTTGGATTAATTCAATAATGAAATGAAATTGAAATCCCACCCAAGTAGTTCTAAGCCAGTAGCATGGTTCCTCTGTGTATAAACACAGAACCCAGTCCCCACTTCACAACTAAGCTACGGTTACAGTTAGAATCTTGAATGTCTCAACAAGCACCATAACAAAACCCAAACAGATCGAAGCGTCTATGGTTTAAATGTGGCCGCTCTCAGCTCCTACCATTGTCATGCTAAGTTGCTACCTATTGTGCAAACCCACCCAGTGAGGTACCACCTGATATCCCATGTGTGTGTATTGAGTCGGATCACACAATGGTAACTCTGTAACCATCTTTAGCATTATGATCAATTGTTGATTTTTCACACACAGTACCAACGTTCAAATTTGATTCTTTTGTCGGGGAGTGTGTAATCCTTGCACAGCCTTGGGCTCTTTTTCTTATAATTGGTCGCTTAAATGACCACCAATCATAAATTAATCCCCCTCCACCCCAAAAAACAAATTATAACAATTAGGATTGGTTTTTAATGTACAATGCATTATTTGTATGTTTTACAGGAATTACAGCGTTTGCTAAAACTTCTAGACCCACACGGCAAAGGACAAATCAGTTTTGAGTCATTCTGCCAAGGTATACAGTCCGTCGTCACGGATACTGCTGAAAAAGGTACACTTATTGGTGTAATTTAACATTTCTATCATGATTTTATGTACATAACACTGCATGCTTCGTTTACCAAAAGTGCAAGAACAGTAATATAGACACATTAATTATATTTTTGCCTATGAACCGAAAGGTTACAGTTATTTATATTTTATAAGTTCATACAAAAATTGTATGTTTCCCCGCACTTTTCCTAGCTGTAGAAAGGTTTCATTGAATAGATCACAATCATCTATATTTATTCTGAAACACTTTGCTTCACTTAATTTCTCATTCCCAAGCATTTTCATAAACTCAGAGGTTTCCAAAATAGATCCACTTATTACAATATGAATAATGCAGAGTATTTTATTATAATGTCCAATCTGGAATTTACGTTTTGGAAAAATTATTGGCGCATCAATGAATCGTAAACATTGAACTCTTAAAATGTCAAATTGCAGTAGGCCTACATAGTAGAACAGACAACCAGCTTATAGATGATGGGCATCAGATTGAAGTCTCTCTTTTTTACACCCGATATTAAAAAAATGTGCATGTAATGGAGCTTGTTCAAGATCTCAAGTAAATTAAATTCGAGCTTTTATAGATAAAGTATTTCAGTGACATTTCAATTATGTTTTTTTAACATGGTGAAGTAAAAGGTAGATTACATGTGGGAATTACTTTTCCCATTTCCCATGAAGACTGTTTGCACTGTTTACGAACTGTTGAGTCCATTTTCTGTCTCTAACTCAATAATTTTTTTTTTGGAGGCCTTGCAAATCCTATATGCTCCCTTTAAAGTTGAGTTTGTGTTGAGAAGTTTAGAATCACCGTCAGGCGTCAGCTGTGCTGTTGGTCTTGCTTGTAGGTTCACTCCTCTAATGGACTACATGGTGTACTTGTTGTCTTATCTGTGTGTAGTACACACTTGCTATGTATTACAGTACTACTGAGCCCAAGGCAGTTTGACCAGCTGACCTGTCTCCAGTCAAACTTCTTGGTTTGCCAGTCTTTTCATCTCTTGAGGCATTAGTTCAGGTCAAAGTTCAAACCGCAGGAGTGCTTGGGACCCATACAGTGCAGAAGTCGTGTTTTCTTGCCTAGTTTTCTTGGTACTCTACAGGAATGCTTATTATGCTCAAAATATGCTAATCAATGGTAAACAAGGCCTGGTAGACAGGATTGGACATGGTGTCTTCTTGGAACTATGGAAAAACTTTCAAGTTTCATTCCAATTGCCTTGTCTTCAAAAGGCACACATCATGTATCGTTTAGAACAAATGTGAAGATTTGATTAAAATTGGTACGTTCATATTTTCCGAGAAAACAAAAAATAATGATTTCTGTTTTTAAGAAAAATTTCTTCTTCTTTTTAAAAGTTTATTTTGCGCCTGCATGGCTTATTTTTGTGTTAATGTTATAACTAAAATCTGCTGATGCTACAAGTATGTTTCAGGTTTGCAAATTATGCAGTTTCTTCAATGTGATATCATTTTGAGTGGCTGGGGGACGTATTCCACAGAAATGTTATTAGTAGTACAATAACTTCACAAACATTGAACATTCAGAAAGAAACTAAGCATGTATAATGTGTTTGATACTGGTACCAATCCTGTATATTACATGGTACACAAACTTCCTCTTGATTACATGTAGATAAATACACCATACATCATTATAATAATATCAAGCAGGCCCTCATTATAAACACCTGCTCGTTAACAGATTTGTATTTGTAGTTAATTACAAGCCTTCCATGTCCTCTACATGTAGACAAATTTATCGGATCTCGGGAATTAAACTGTCAACCTTCTGTTATTGTACAATACATGTATGTAAATATGGTATTGTACATGTAATTACTTCTGTACATATCTCCATTGCAGGCAATTAATTTTTATAGTCGTGAATCAACAGTGCGCAGAGACTTCCTACGTGTTCATAAATTTGTGCGATGCGTTGAATGTGATACCAGTAAATAGAACAAAATTACAGAGCAACGTTTTTGTATGATCATTCTATTACATTACTAGTACATGTACCACTACCACACCTTACATTTAAGTATGAGTATAGTCACTACTTTGCTAAATTTGAATAATTGAGTAGGTTTGGATTATGAAGACTTTTATCATTGATGTTTTGTTCTGTATGTTAGGCAAAAGCGAAAGATAAATTGATTCTGGCAGTCATAAAATTTGTTTAATTTGCTTCGAAAGACTTCTGAAGAGTTGCAAGTTTTCAAGTTACACCCATGCACAGTGTATATGAACAAATCCTGAATGACACTTGCTTGGCAATTTAAATTAAATTAATGCATTTTATAAGAACAATGATTGAATTGCCAATTTTTAATTAATAATAGATTTATTACTGGATCTCTTTGGAAAGTTCATAGCAAACTTACATCAATAAATTTGATCTTAGCAGGACCTTCTCAAAGCCTTTAGAGAAAGACCCTGCAGGATTGAAATGCGTCAGGCCCTCCTAACTCCAAGCATTTGATATATTTCAGGTCATTATTTTGGCTGATGAGCAGTTTGCAGCAGTTTATTAGCTGTTTCGCATGCGGCGGAACAGCTTTTGTTTTTGTTATTTTTTTTTTCTTTTTTCCTTTTTTTTTTTTTCTTTTTCCACTTTTTTCCCATAGACATAACACAGGGGTTTTCTAAGAGCCACTTCTACCATTATGCCAATTCCGATCAACTTTATACTTGGCACATAGTTAGACCACCACCCCGAATAGTGTCCCGCGTAAGTACGTCATCGTGACGTCATCACGTGCACAATTACGTCATCATAAAAGTGCAAATTTTAGGGCTCTTTATCTCCGGAACGGCAAGTCCGATGCAACTCAAACTTGGTATGCAAGTATATGGGGACGTGTTATAGACAAAAATTGCAGTCACGTGTCGATGACGTCATCGTGTGATTTTATACGAATTATTCAATGTTTGGACCTTTTCTTTATATCTCATGAACGACAAATCGTATTTTCGAAATTCTTTCGGTAAAATGTTTGTTGGGCTATAGGCACGTGCCATAAAATATCAAAAAGTGGTGACGTCATGATGACGTCATCAAAAAGCCGATTTTCAGATTCATATATAAGGGAATATCCGATGGTGATGAAACTTGATGGGTAGGTAGGGAATGGTACTAGTATCCTAAATGTGAAGTGACGTCACGATGACGTCATCGGCTGATTTTTTATTGATTTTTGAATATTTAATTTTGCCATTTTTTCCCAGAAACGCATATAAGCGAACATCCGATCGTAATGAAACTTGGTGGGTTGGTAGGAAATGGTATTAGTATCCCTACTGTGAAGTGACGTCACGATTACGTTATCGCCTGATTTTTTATTAATTTTTTTGAATAATTAATTTTGCCATTTAGAGTCAAACATAACACAAAACACGTGCTTTGGAACTTTTTGGACTGCTGATATGGCTATCCGTGGTAGTGGGCCAATTGTGTACACGTGAACGGAGCACGGCGAGCTAGAAAATCAGTCATTTTGCTGTTTTCACAACTCATATGCACAACCATACATACTACGCGGGTTGGCATATAGTAGACTCGGCCATTTCTGTGTTTCTCATGGTGTTTATGATTCTGTATACGTGTATTGATGGACGACTGACGACGTTCCTGATACATGTAGTTGTTTAAAACAATAAAGACACCGCTGATAAACTATTTCTCTGTCCTGGGCCAATTGTGTACGTTTGTTTTTTACATTTTATAAAACATACGCGAAACAGCTCAGTGTTTGTTGCTACAAACACAGGTCTAGTTACTTGTATTTAAACAATATTGAACAGCCAGTTTTGTACAGTGACATGTAGTAGCAGCACAGACAGTTCATATTTACAATAAAAACAGCGCTTGTATTATTATACAATACAGAATTGCTAATGTACATGTATGTGGCCTTGTATTGTGTTTGACATTTTAATGTATTGTTCCACTGTTCTTATTGTTCCCCAGCGTCAGTAAACAATAGTCACATTGAACCCCTTGACCCCTGGATTGTTAGCAAGACGACGACGGACGATGATGACAATCATAGTATTCAGGTGAGTCCATCCCACAACCGGCTACATGGCCATTACCTTTTGAATATTCATGGAGAACAGCGTTTGAAAATCAATTGAAATCCCTAGGGGGTTTACGAAACTGAGGCTCAGGCTCTGGCTCAGGCTCTGGTTCAGGCTCAAGCTCAAGCTCAAGCTGCATCCGAATCTGTTGTCTAGAGCTAGGTCTAGGTCTTCGCTCCATTGGAAATACGCGGAGACACCAAGACAATAGACCTAGCCGTAGCTCTGGAAGCCCATTTCGGACACGGCCTCAGGCTCCGGTTCCATTAAGTAAATATCCATTCTTAAATAACGGGTATCAAAATAGAGGCTTTTGGCTGCGGTTCTGAAGTAGATTCTCTGGTTTGACAAGGAAAACAGAGCTTCAGCTTCAAAGAAAAACCACAACCTATATTTTCAGCATATATAATGGATGACGGAGCTAGAGCCCTAGTCTGAGCTGCCATTTGTAAACACCCCTAGTTTCCATATCAATCCTGTCTACATTCAGAACATGCACAGTGTTGTTGATACTGACAAGATGGCGGCCTTGGCCTTTACTCTAGCTGTCTGTCTGTCGCTAAGAAATTGGCAAGAAAGAATAATATTAAAGGTACAGTACAGGATTGGTAACATACCCAAACAGAAATGTTCACAGATTTACGTATAACTTTCAGGATATGAAGATGGTGCTGATAGAAATATACCGTTAAAATATTTCCGCCTGAAATGGTGTATTTATCCAGAAATTAGTCAAATAAAGACCGAAAACAGTTTTGATCTCGGAGTAAGACCAAACCATTGAGTCTAAAAATATAAAAATTGAGTCTGTTTTTCGCTATTTTCTTGTGACTCTCATGTCAGGTGTGTTATTTTATGTACATATGTACATGTTGAATTAGACTAAGTATGAGTGCTGTTCTGTGACCTTTACCAATATTGTACCTTTAAAGCAACCCTAAAGATCATTGCATTTGAATGATTTTCTAGGATTTGTCAAGTTATGAGATCCTAAATCAGATGGAATTTCTCGCTTTATTTGATTTTCTCCCTCATTTTTGGCAAAAGCAATGGTATAAAACCTGTTCAGAGGAATAGTAATTTTCTAAATGAACAAATTATTCAAATTTCTGAGCCAAACGAGCTGCTTATAAGTTGGGCCATCGTTTCACTCATTAATTAGTCAAGACAGTGTTTTTTCATGCATTGGTTTGTTTTTTGACAGTCTCCCTGGATCCGTATCCATGGTTTCCAGATGCCATTCCCGTCATACTGATAATGTTGTCATTTTCTTTAGCTCATTATGAGCTTGAGGACAAATTTATAATTGATATATGAATGATTGCTGGTAGATATCCACTGTCAGTTCGCTGTGTAATTGATAGCAAAAATAAACAAGTCAAACACAATTTCATAAACATAAGTCTATTCTGCTTCTTAGAATAAACACTAGTCATAGATCAGATTTTTAATCAGGGCTTCTCAGGAAGATTGGAAACCTGTCACGATAAATCATTGCTGACTTGCCTCTGAGAAAGTTGTCAAATTGATCACGGATTTGACAGATTAATCAAGTTTACAGATAGTTGGGAAGAAAATGTATGTTTTTGTTGGTACTAAGATATTATAATAGTAAAATGTTCAAGGTACTATCATACTTTGGTATACCGTAGCTTAAATACTGAAACAGAAATCTTCACAGATTTACCTATAACTTAAAGATGGTAATGGTAGAAACATAATGTTAAAAATCTATTTATCCAGAAAAGAGTAAAACCAATTGACCAAAAACAATTTTGATCCGAAGATCAAAAATGTTTTTGGCCAATTGGTTTTACACTTTTCTGGAAATTCTGCGAAAAGATTGAGAAAATACTGTGGGTGTTTTTCACTCTTTTCTCAAAAAGTGGGCACCATATAGGACTGGGAATGACTGTTACTATATCTTCATTGATATTTTTGCCCATGAATCTGCATTTCTTTAACAAACAAAAAAGTATGAAATTAGTAAATTACCTTTAAGTGTGTTTTCTGTCGGTACTGTCTCTATAGGCTCTGCTCTGTGCAGTTGTGCACGTTAATTTATTCATTAATTCATAATTAATTCATTCAAGAATTCAGTTTCTGGTAGTCAGTTCTTTATTTTTGGCCACCATAAGGAGGCAAAAAAAAAAACATGCCTTTACAGATCTATATAAATACCGGTATGTATAAATGAATAAAACATGGCATTACAAAAATAAACATTACACAATGACAATTGTTTACAACATGTAAATAATGTCCAGGGGCCAATTTCATAAAACTGTTAAGCACAAAAATTTGCTAAGCACGACATTTCTGTCTTAATAATAAACAGGGTTAACAACCAAATTTCCATGTGTTGTGCATCACTTGTGGCTGTTTTTTGGCTATTGTTCGCTGACCATAATTATCAAATGCAATTTTCAATGGTGGTTTGTTTTATTGGGCGAGACATTTTTGTGCTAAGCAAATTTTTGTGCTTAACAGTTGAAATTAACCCCAGGAGAAAATATGTGTGGATGATTGAAGGACTTCACAAAGCATGAAGTAATCTTGAAGTATATTCTCCAGTATGTAGCTGATGATAATCAGTGCAATAAAAAGAGATTTAATGAAGAGATAATTATGAATTAGAGGCTGCGTCCGAAACGGGCTTCTAGAGCTATGGCTAGGTCTATTTTCTTAGTGTCTCTGCATATTTCCAATGGAGCAAAGACCTAGACCTAGCTCTAGACAACAGATTCGGATGCAGCCAGAATCTTTGCAAGACGTCAGCCATGTTCAACCAGCAGGTTGAAGACTAAGACTGCTCCTAATCAGTATAAATCTACTAGCAGTCTTCATATCTTGGCTTGATATCTATCTATTGAGTCAATTAGTGGTAATGGTACACCTGTGCACTCTAGAAACAAGTGCACTCTGAGTACAAAGATAGGACTATCCACCTTGAACATGGCCAATGTACAACTACTCTGTATTAGAGTCTCTTCTTGGTAATACACTATAACTTAGTCAAAAGGTTTAGTCAAGAGTTGCCATGTATGATCCCAAATTAGTATAGATTCTAGTTCTTCTTTACAGATGCAATGCATGTATAATGTACCTCACATGCAGATTGCAGATGAAGCTGGGAAAACAAAACTTTAGGGAAAACACTGTGATGGAAAATTCTTTTTGATTTTTCTAAATTACTGTAACAGCAAAATACTCATCACTGGCAAATATTGTTTTTAATATGTTATTTTTCTGTTCAACAAACACATTTTTTTGTCAAATTTGTTGGTGAATTATTGTAAGGATTCTCTGGAAATGAAATATTGTCAAAAAATAGCTGGGGCCATTTTTAAAATTTTCTTTTTAGAAACATAATTATTTTGGTCTGACAATAACAATTTTGAGAAATATTGGAGTTTACAATTCAAAAATTTGTTCACACTCAGAAGTGCAAACGTGACCTTGCTTAAGAGCAGATTGCTTCCCTCCAAACTCAATTTACGTATTTTTAAAATGATCGAATCAGAAATCCTTCAATTTCCACAGCCCTAGTCATGTACATTACTGTTATGTAAAATATGGGCCGCATAAACATTGAAGGTACGGTATACTCTTTCACTGTACCATACGTAATTTGCCTACAACACGGCCATGACACAGCGAGAGCATTCTGCTCGGCACTTACATGTACCGCTGTAATTTATGCAGGGAATACCGGTGTTGTTGTTACCATAGCAACACCGTGTACTCGCTGCTAGTGCAGTATGTGTGTACACACACAATGAGTACCTGGTGCCTTGTTGTCATGGCGACAGAATTATGAAGACGTTCAACGTGAGGTTGTCTGAGGAATAGTGAGATTGTACATTGTATCATATCCCATGATGTTATTAGGGGTTTGTATACTTACGTCCATTTTAAGGCTTCTCTTCAATATTATAGGAGTTAATCAGTATCACATTTTGTTAATGTGATAAAATCTACTAATTAATGTCTTACTATTTATGAAAAATATTACGATAAAAAAAAATGGGGGTTTTCCCATGAAACATGCCATTGTACAGTCAGAAGTTTCAAATTTTGTACAGTTAAAAATTTGTTGATGGCAAAATTTGTTATCTTTTATTTTATACCTTTGATAATCAATGTCAAAGATTTTTAATGCAAAAATATGAATAAAGGGCTAGCTTTTTTAAGAAAAGCACTTTTCCGTAACAAAACATTCTAAATCCACGTGCAACATTTATAAGCATGTTGATTTGAGATGCAAATAATCTGGGAATGAGTTGGCAAAATAATTGTTTGTTCCAATGTTTGAAATAATTTTAGAAAAGAGAGAAATGAGATTTACATGTAGTATGAAATTATGAATTGTTCATTTAGGGTTTTTTTGTGAATCAGAGGTATATTAAAATTTCTTCCGAAGTGCTGAAAGCTTTGAAAATTATTATCATTTTTATCGAACACATAGTAGACACTCATTTTGTTGATATTACTGACATTTTTTATCAGTGTACAAAAATCTACAAAAATACATGTGTTACAAATCTGAACACAAAATCTTACATATTCCTGCAAAACACAACATTTCTCATGGTATTAATCACTTTTTATCTCATTGTGCTGTGAGTTTGAAACCCACATTGATGTTTTTTCCTGAGCTGGATCTCTCTCTCAAAGGTTCAATGAGAGGACATTATATCCTGCATATTGTAATATTGAAATGTCAACCCTGGTAACTGGGAGCAATTTAATTAAAATTATTCTGTGTCATATTGATCAATGAGCAGTTAGCTATTAAAGGTCATTTCACACTAGCTCCTGTCCGATCCGCATTGAAACCAACTCGGATAGGCCCCGGTTCAGCCAGGCAAGTTTTTTAACCGGATCAAAGAGATGCAACGTTCACACTATGTTTTTGGTGAATCGGTTCATACGACACGGATCACGGCGAAAAGTGCAGTTTGAAACCGGGGTGAGATTTTCAACCTTGGTTGATTTTGATCCTGTTAGGCCATCCTTCCCGGGTTTTCTCAGGGTCGAACCTTTTCAAGTGAAAAAATCTCTGGGTTCGATCCGGTTCCAACCCTAAGATTTAGGATGTTGTGAAAAGCCCTCATATATGTGGCCTCACTGGATATAATTATATTCATTCTGCAGAAAATCATAATTGTCTTTTTTACATCCATGGTATCAGAAAGTCTCTTTTTTGTCTCCAAATGTTATTTTCACTTTTGGCTCAGCTTAGCCAATGTGATACATAATTGTACATTATGAATTTATCATAATGTGTGTGGTTCTCAAAAATTCAGAAAAATCTTGTCAAAGTGCTTGCAATACCAAATGTGAATGCTGCCCTCTGTTGGTCAAATAATGACAGTTTCTATAAACTGTGTTATGCTTCTGTGAGACCCACACATTGTATCAAATAAAATAGAATAAAACTCCACCATCAGTTTCAAAAACAAACACACCTGTTTGGTGAGGTGAGAATCATACGTGTCCTGAAAGATTTGATCATGAAAATTGGCAATAGAACGGGGGTGCGTTCCGCTTGCGCGAACGTTGCCACCGTTTGCCAACGTTTGCAAACAACTTCGGGTGGAACGACTTGTGCGCCGCTAACGTTGGCGGGTGTTAGCAACAGTCGGCGAACATATTTCTGAGATGTTCGCGAATGTTCGCGTGTCATTTAAAAATGGTCGATATTTCCAAGATGGCAGAACGGTAAGCAGACGACGTAATTTTTTGGGGGACGAAAGTAAAAACTGCAGTTTTTTAGATTGAAAATTCATCAAGTACTTCACAAATTGCACCATAGATAATTGGTACTTAATGATATGCTGCAGTACAAGTACTATCAGAAATTTCATCAATTATTTTGGACGCTGCAGGCATTCGACGCCATCTTGGTTACGACTGGACACCGCCATTTTACGGTTGTGTTCCACGCGCGCTCACAATCGGTTCCGGTTGTACGCAAACGTTGCCGCAAACGTTGAGACATGTTCGCGCAAGCGGAACGCACCCCTGGACAGCCCTGCAAGATTGATACAAACTTTGTATTAAAATATCCCCTCATACTATTACCAGCCTACACCTGTACATGGAAGAGTTCATTGTTTCATACATGAGATTGCGTAAAGCCTGCGGGTATTGAGATGGTCAATCTACTAGCCAGCCAATCAATGAACTGTCTTCATCCTACTTGCATCGTTTGTCTTCAAGGATTGATTTTCTCAGTTGTACACTTGGACGTTTTCCTAGCTACTGCGAGTATCAAGTGTAGAAAATGATCACGAGTGACATTTTATTTGTCTTTGAAATTTGAGGTAAGTGGTTTTTGTCTGGGTTTTGTCTGGGACATATCTGTGTCACAGTGTTGGGTGGCTCTTTTTTTAGTCTTTGGAACTTGCTTCTATAATGTTTGGCAGGTGGGTTTTAATTAATTGATTGACACAGGTGCATGAGATAGGATGTGTTTTCTGCTTCATTGGTTTCATAGCTTGATTGAACGCACGATTGCTTGCATGACTATTAGTTTTGCCTGCTTTCTTCAACCAAGCATTAAATGTATGTAAATTGAATTAATTGATTGGTTAATCAATTATTTGATTGGTGAATTGATTGATCAGTTTTTAGTCACAACTCAGCTTTTAAAAATTCTGACAAATGTCAAATATGTTATACAAAATTCAAGATCGTAGATGTATATGTAGGGCCTACATGTACATATATGCTTCATGTGCTTAATGCATTGAGTAAATTTCACTTTGTCACGTAACATTCTCCCCCATTCACAAATGGAGCCTTCCTGAATAATTTAAAGATTTTTCAGTGAGGGCTGCCGTACGTTAGTTAGGCAGGTTGTTTTCGTAAGGGAACTCCAGCTTTTGTTGTCATAAAGGATTTTGGCCTACGCTGTAGTCAGGAAAACCAACAGAGAGAAATTTGAAAAAAGGAAATGACTCAAACGTTGTTTACACTTGATTGTTCTACTATGAATAGAAATCATAGTCATGACGAATTGAGTCAACAAAATGTGTTGTTTGTCTGGCAAGATCTTTTAATTATTAAACACAAAATAATGTATTTAATGAAAAAGGAATTCAAAATGGTACTTATTCATAAGTCATGATCACCCATAACCAGTTTATTTTAAAACAATAAATTATTCTTGCTCATTCTTGCTTAAATTCTGAGGACTTGGGACGTTAACATTTTTGACCTAGCAGGACCTTTCTTCAACAAATTTCTCACAATTTTATCAATAAATCTTCAAAAAAAAATTTGTTAAGTTGAACTTCAAGTTAGGCTTGTTAGAACTTGTTTGTGCATTTAATTATTAACTTATTTGCCAGCATTGTGAAAAACTCAGTACAGATACTTTTTGTTTCCTTATCCTCTTTTTTTTCTGCCTTCAATCTTAAGGATTAAATTTCTTTGCAAACGGTTTGCAGAAAGTCATTGGTGAAACTTTGTTGTGATATGCAAATGAAGCCATTCATGAACCCCACACCAAGGCAGGTGTGTTGTTGCTATTGTTCTCTCCATCCTTGTTTGCCCATGGGGGGGGGGGGGGGCGGCCGGCTTAGCCCACAGGTAGAAGTAGTTGTCATAATGGGGTTGAAGGTCAACATTTTATTTTCCAGCAACGCCACATAGCAGTAGACTGCTGTGAATGGAGGAAGTCGTGGCATGACAATTGAGAAACATACCGGATATTTTGCAGCAAATACTTCTATGATCAGCAGTTTGTAATATAACTGATAGGACTTCCTGATGTGTGACGTGTAGTTGTGATTTGAACATCTAATGTTGACCCTGATTAGTGTGTGTGTCATGTACTGTTGGTGCTAGTACATGTACAGTTAATACATTGTACATTTTGTGTGAGGTGGTTCGTTGGCGAAGGCACAGTGTGTGATTCTGGCTTTACGGTGTGAGCTTACTTGATCAACATCAACATATCGGTGTTCATACTTGACTGCACAGTGAACTCATGTGATTGTTCTGGAATAAATTTGTTGATTGAGGTAAGTACTGTATATTTCTCTAGAAAGTGTAGAGGAACTATGGCACTGTACATAATTATAATCATACTCTATGAATGTCACTTCAGTTGAATATATTCAGTCTCATACTCGTAGTAGGCCTACAGCATTAACATGCTGTTTGATGTTCATCTTAGTTTTGTTGGTTAGAACTTGCGTGTAGTCATTGCAATAAAGAAAAATAGGCAAGAAATATACATGTACTTTGATTTAAAAAATCAAAGGTAGATTTGTCATACATGTACATGTACAGTTTATGCACATGATGTTATTTTATGTTGATGTCATTTAGTTTCCAGAAGTTATAAGAAAATAATGAAATTATGATTAATATGTAGACCTGCGAATAACCTCCTAACAGCTGGCAGTGAGTGTCATAATTATATGTAACAATCTTGAATTTTAAAACAAAATTTCATCATATTATTTGTGTAAAAGACAATAGAAGAGTAACCAATTTACACACTGTCCGTACTTAATCTTGTTCAAAGTGATGTGACACTTGAGTAATCTTTGAGCCTTCATCAAGAAAACAGTTCAAGTTTCCATGTAAACTTAACAACATAAGTTGCAGCATTTGAATTTTTAAAGATGCTTGGAATTAGGAGGGCCTGAGGCGTTTCAATCCTTTAATGAGGAGAATCATTGGCCTTTGATAAAGATCCTGCAAGAATAAAAAAAAATCTACTCAGACCCTCCTAACTCCAAGCATTTGATAAAATTCAGGTCATTTTTTGGCCGATGAGCAATTTACAGCAGTTTATCAGTAATATTCATTTGAATTTAAGTGTAAATTGGTTGTCAAGGATAGTGAGTGATATGTGGCATACCCGGGTCATCTCCTACATGTATTTATCACCGACCGGAATCATAGTATGATATCGGAGGCTGTCCCTGAACAATGGTTTGAGGGAACGATTGTACGATCTCACTCATACAAATGCGCAATGTGATTACACATGTAATGTATGTATTCTACAAGGTACATGTATACATTGCCTTCTGGCATACAAACATACATGAACATACAGTACATGTAAAATGATCTCATAGCACATGAGCATATTAGAATACGTTTTGTACAAATTGTAAAATAAAATGGTCTTGTAATGTTCATTTATTGATTATCGTTTCATTCTATACATGCACAGGTGTTTCAATTGTGATTGGCAGAACATGGCGTTTTGTTTCCTACTTGGTTATATAATATAGGTTGTATGTCCGTTGACATTGATTATGCCTCCTGCATATATGCCTACTGGCTACATATGTGCAGTATATGCCTATTGTATGATACAGTAACAGTTCTAAGTCACATCACATTATGTTAATTGCTTCATAAATATTACTTACAGCTCATTATTGGAACATGTACATAATAGTCCATTAGAGACGTCGGCAATTAATTAATATGATGCATTAATGAAGCCAGTAATGAATTCCAAGGTTTTGCTTTTAACTGATTTAATTTAATTTAGTACTACAGGAGGCACTCAGCGCAAACGTAGTAAAAATTCAAAATATTACAGCTTTTCATATACACACAGACATTTGTACATGTTTTCTCATTTCATTATAGCAACAAAAATACAAAGAAAAAAATAACTACATTTGACTAATAAGTACAAGTAATAAACTGCTTCAAAGTAGCCAAAATAATGACCTGAAATTTATCAAATGTCTCAGTTTCAGAAAAACTCCCCCCTTTGTTCTGATCCTATCATCCATTTATGTGTATCTTTACTTGCATGTTCTTGTCCTCTTGTCATTTAGCCTTCGAGAAAGATCCTGCTAGGATCAAAACTTGTCAGGGCCTCCTAAATAATATGTAATTACAGTTTATATATAATATTTATAGAGTGCAAAACATTTAGAAAAACAACACTTCAATATGTTGCCTAAATAAAATATAACAGGTAATGTACACTGTCAACAAAATTGTATGACAAGGATACCTGCATATGTAACATGTAAGAAGTTAATATGTAACATCACAGCTGACTGTGAAGATTAGATATTTCAAATTATAATCTCGGTGTCCTGATAAAATATTCGTCAGTTTACTGAAATAGGTTATTCCTATTGTCCATATCATCACTTCAAGGGGAAAGATACAATGCACTGGCTTCAAAGTCCATTAGCTTAGTATTGTTTGTAGAATGAGCAATTATATTTAACTAAAGGGAGGACCCTTCATAAGGCTGGCTAGCACTGGTGTGACAGTTGATAGGTTCATGGCTTCTGACTGGCACCCTGAGCAAAGATAGCTGACTATAAGGAGGCCCATCATAGGGCTGGATAGCTCAGATGGTAGAGCACTGGTATGGCAGTTAATGGGTTATATGGCTGAGTAAGGATAGCTGACTATAGGGAGGCCCATCATAGGGCTGGATAGCTCAGATGGTGGAGCACTGGTATGGCAGTTAATGGGTTATATGGCTTCTGACTGGCACCCTGAGCAAAGATAGTTGACTATAGAGAGGCCCCATCATAGGGCTGGATAGCTCAGATGGTAGAGCACTGGTATGGCAGTTAATAGGTTATATGGCTTCTGACTGGCACCCTTAGCAAAGATAGTTGACTATAGGGAGGCCCCATCATAAGGCTGGCTAGCACTGGTGCAACGGTTGATAGGTTCATGGCTTCAGACTGGCACCCTGAGCAAAGATAGTTGACTATAAGGAGGCCCCATCATAAGGCTGGCTAGCACTGGTGCAACGGTTGATAGGTTCATGGCTTCAGACTGGCACCCTGAGCAAAGATAGTTGACTATAGGGAGGACCCTTCATAAGGCTGGCTAGCACTGGTGCAACGGTTGATAGGTTCATGGCTTCAGACTGGCACCCTGAGCAAAGATAGTTGACTATAGGGAGGCCCCATCATAGGGCTGGATAGCTCAGATGGTAGAGCACTGGTATGGCAGTTAATGGGTTATATGGCTTCGGACTGGCACCCTGAGCAAAGATAGCTGACTATAGGGAGGCCCTATCATAGGGCTGGATAGCTCAGATGGTAGAGCACTGGTATGGCAGTTAATGGGTTATATGGCTTCTGACTGGCACCCTGAGCAAAGATAGTTGACTATAAGGATGCCCCATCATAGGGCTGGATAGCTCAGAGAGTAGATTACTGGTATGGCAGTAAAAGGGTGGCTGCAATGATATTTAATGAAATCCACCGAAATAATTTAATTAACTTTTTAAAAATATATTAAATTTGATTAAAGTTTTTTGTTTTTTGTTTTCCCCCGCATCTGGTATTTTTTTTCTCGAAATAAACCGCACCCCGTAAGCATTTTGTGTCCACACCCTAGTACGGGATTTTGATTGCCATCAGTTATGCGGGAACCAGCTTAGCATTACTCACTGGTCACTGGTCACTGGTTCGAATCCCACTCAATTCTTCTTTGTTCACTTTTCAGTGAAATTAGATTTTAACATAACTTTGAACATTTACGTCAGAAACCAATGTCTCAACTGAAGTCCAAGAGTGCACATTCTCTGCAATAGCGCTGCGCACTTCAGCACCGAACCTCAGACAAACATTGCAACGTGGCCATGCAAACGTGTGGTGAGGGGGGTATGTGCATGCATGGTGTGACTTCATTAGTGCGGAACGCTATTTCTGAATTTTCTGTGCAACTGAATCTAGGAAGGCGAGGAGTTATTTTGGTCCACTCTGTTTACACAGTCAATGTATGAACAGGATCATGAATCCTAGGATTTGATTTGAGATGTCATAGCGTGCATCTCTAGTCAGTCTGTGATGTGAATTACTCAACCTGTTTGAACATTCAGGTGCTTGTACTTCTGTCATGGTTCGTCTTTCTGTGATCAGCCGTTCTCAGTGTGCCGCGTTTTGGTCATGGTTTTACTTTCCATACAATGAAATATGCCAGCTCCTAAAACATAAATAATGTATTTTTTTACATCGACATTTGTTCCAAGTCTGAAGTTAAACATGATTGCATTGTTAATTTGTTACTTTAACCTTATAACTTCAGCCTGTTTTGAGTTTTTACAAAATGATGACTCCGCGACTGCCAGTGCCAGTATAAATAAGCCACTTCATTGCATTGAAGCACACTATGGGAGTTAACGAAACGGAGGCTCCGGCTCAGGCTCCGGCTCCAGCTCAGGCTCCAGCTCTGTCATCCATACGCTAAAATATTGGTTGTGGTTTTTCATTGAAGCTGAAGCTCTGGTTTTCCTTTTCAAACCAGAGAATCTACTTCTGAACCACAGCCAAACGCCACATTATTTTAGAATGGATTAATGAAAAGGAACCTGAGCCTGAGCTTCGGTTTCGTAAACTATGTTTTACAGACTACCAAATGAATGTTGTAGAGTGTGTATGCCTCTACAACCAACTACCGATGCACATCTGTATGTGGACCTAAACTAAAGGAGTTCTAGTTAATCATCAGTCTACAGTTAACATGAACGTAATCCAACGTATATTTTCAATTGTTTGTTTTGCAGACTTCTGAGAGTACGTACAATGAGTATGATGACAGTGCCTTGACTGACATGAGTGAAGATAATACATCTCCTTTATTATTTGATGGTTTTGGGCCTCATTTTGATGGTGATGATACTGATAGTGCTATAGCTGGACCTACTCTCAGTATGAATGGGTTTCTGTCAACCATGGAGTCCACCAGGTAAGCATTGTGTTTTTGTCAAGGTTTCCGATGTAATTATTTTTTAAAGGTAATATCATACTTCGGTTTTTGTCAAAGAAATTCAGATTCATGGGCACAAATATCAAGGAAGATACAGTAACAGTCATCTGTGAAATGTTCAGTCCCATACGGTGCCCACTTTTTGATAAAAACAGTGAAAATACCAGGGAAAAACTTACAGGGTATGAAGATGGTGATGGTAGAAACATACCGTTAACCTTTTTTCTGCCTGAAATGGTGTATTTATCCAGAAATTAGTAAAACAACGACCGAAAAATCTTTTTGATCTTTTAAAAGATCAAAAATAAAAGAGAAAAGACTTAAGAAATACTGTGGCTGTTTTTCATTGTTTTCTCAAAAAGTGGGCACCGTAGGGGACTGAAATTTTTACAGATGACTGTTACTGTATCTGTCTTGATATTTTTTGCCCATGAATCTGTATTTCTTTGATAAAAACCAAAGTATGATACTACCTCTAACTAAGAAATGATAAAATTTGTGATATAACCCAACACATTCTACCATTGAGATTGCTTCAAATTAAATGCAACTCTCTGATTTCATCATCAGGACGTCTCATCATGCGGGGCATACGAGTCTAGCTCCATCATTACCCAGTGATGATGAGCAACGATTTGAAGATTTCGGCCAGAATCCCAACGGGATAGACATTGAAGTTCAGGATGTATCTAGTCTGGCGGATTCAGTGGATACCATCGAGAGAGACACGCCCACCGGTATACTCAATGGGTAAGATCATGTAATGATGACTCCCTTTAACTGCAAAATATAGACCGATCCGACGGCACGATATACCATCTGCCATCTGCCAAAAGAATTTACGCTCCGCCATTCTCTATACTGCAGACACCCTGCAGTATAGAGTGCGGCGGACGTAAATTCTTGTTGGCATACAAAAACGGACAGGGACACCGCAGTAATGGTGGATGGTATATCGTGCCGTCGGATCGGTCTATACTTTTATTTTAGTTTTGACTTAGTTTTATTCATACTGTTTGAACCTGTACCGGTAACAGTGTAAAGGTTATGGTGCTCAAGACAGCATACATGATGTAACATGATTGATGCTAACGGTTCATATTGTTCCTCAGTCACTGTATTTTGATCTCTTTAAAATGAACAGTACATGTTGATGTGCTTTGAACCCTAACCCATCTCCATACCACAGTTTACCACTTATAGTTGGGTTACAGGTGGTTAGTGTGGTATCCTGAATACCACAATACATCACAGGGTTAGGGTTAATATCCAGTCCCCCTGTGGAGACTGTGATAGTGTGTGGTAAGCAGCTATTGTATTGTGTGGTAGGTGCAGAGGGTTAGGGTTAATATCCAGTCCCCTATGGATACTGTGGTAGTGTGTGGTAAGCAGCTATTGTATATGTGTGGTATGTGCATAGGGTTAGGGTTAATGAAAACATTTGAACTTGTTTACATTAATGAACTGTATTGGATGTGATAGGACTTTTACAACAACATTAATATCTTGGATTTATGAAATGCAAATTGTTTTTATTACAAATTTATTAATGCTGCTCTGTGTGACTTTCTTAGTTCTTATGATAATACCTTTACTAAGGTTTTTACTAAGCTCTGCTCATTGTATGACAGAGTTCACGTGACTGAAATTAACGATCACTGTAAATGGAATCATTATCGGTGAATAGTAGACTGCATGCTGTTCAGATTAATGGCTAGACCTGCTTCCCAATCATGGGCCGGTTAAAGTGCATCGCGGAGCTCATGTAGTCATTATCGCCTGAGGGTATGTTTGATTATATTGAAATTCACGACAGTTCATGTAAGGCCTCCATGCTGATTGCACAGTAATTGTAATGGCAGTGGTTGGGAAGGAACGTGAGTCTATGGGTGTTTACAAATTGGAGGCTCAGGCTCCGTTTCAGGCTCCGGCTCCATTTTGTGATTCCATTCTGAAATAGAGGCTTTTGGCTGTGGTTTGGAAGTAGATTCTCTGGTTTGAAAAGGAAACAGAGCTTCAGCTTCAATGAAAAACCACAACCTATTTTTTCAGCATATCGAATGTCAGAGCTATGGAGCCTGAGCCTCCGTTCGTAAACACCCTATGATTGGGAATAAAATGACGGCATGGGATTAATTTCACGCACCCCAAATATTCCTAGTGATAGAATTGTATTTTCTGTTTATTTTCATTATTTATTTACCTTCAAAATTTGAAACAAATTTATTTGTTTCATTTATTTATCTGAGTTTGTATTATGGTTAAATTGACTGATAAATAGTTAGATTTAGTAAAACGTCAGGAGGGGTTCCCTTTAATTAATGCCTGCGCATTACACGGAATCGATAAAACACTCTAAGCAGTGGTGTAGACTTGTCAACAAGTCTCTTGACCGTTCTTGACCCCTTCACTGACCTCATTTATGGATGAGCCTTGATGGCCGTAGGTCAGACGGGTTCAGGAGGATGATAGTAAAGAACCTTTCAGCTTCAGTATTGTGTATGTATCAACTGAAAAATCAATCCTTTGGTCTTCGTAGTTCATGTTGAAATCATATTCCACCATGCCCCACCCCCCCCCCCCTTCCCCGGATCCGCCTTTGCAGAACTCAGTTGATTTTTATTTTGGATTTTAAAATTTGATGTAATAAACAAAACTGCATGTTATTAACTCTTGGTTAGTGTAATATTACAGTATGTGTGCAAATATTATATTTCTTCATATGAAATTCAGTAGATATTTACATGTACTAAAGAAAAGATCTAAAGATTTACTAAAGATTTGCATGTTCATGAATATTCATAAGGTCAGGTACGTTAGGCCTATAAAGGTCAAGCATGTTCATGTTAGTTTCTGCATGCTTTTGAAACAGATAATTAATTAGTCATTAGATAATTAACAGTGCTAATATTCTTACCCACAGTCTCTACAGTGAACTGCATTTCAAGTTACACCTCATTCCTATTAAACCTCATTTTGACGAATACCCACAATTCACCAGCCTGCATTACCTTGTTCCTTCCCATAGTACATTGCTGCCATATGATAGCCGCTCTCGTCCAATCATGATGAAGAGGGACGTGTGGTCTCACGTTCGGCGGATGAAATGGTACCCAAATCAAATAACCCATTCATGAATGTTCTTAACATGTAATACTGCATGATGTGTCATAATCGTCCATTGTTCATTGTACATTTTCTCACAAACCCCATCTCTCCTATCAAATGCTCACTCCAAACTCACATATATGCAATTAATAATCTACTGCACACTATAGACAGTCAACCATCACATTCCTTCTACCATCATTAGAATATTGCATGCTACAGGGTACATGTATAAGATCTGAAGTTTGATTGAATTAATCTCCATTCTGTCAAATTTACTGACAAATTTCTTTGTCAAATTGGTACATTAACTTACGGTAGGGGGATTTGCTGAAATCAGTGAGAATGTTTGCACTGGATGCAGTGATTGTGTGCAAGTTCAGTTTTAATGGATGAGATTCAAGCAAGAACATCAATTAGAGCATGAACAACACAGAATAAAATGAGAGTATGAAATTGAATACTGATCAACCAACAGACAGGCAGATACATGTAATACTAGACTAACAGATTTATAGACACACTGAGGTGTAAAGATGGGAATATTTTCAAACTAGTTCATATTTATTTTTAGAAGATGTCATCAATAGCACAGAGTAACACCCACTGTTAATATAAGGACCTGTGTATTAATTAGACATTCTCAAAGGTTTTACTTCATGGTATCACACTTCTGTTGAATTTTAGCCCAACCACAAAGTCATTTAAGAGCTGTCTGCAAAATGAAAATGAATTGATGTTATTCCTAGAAATAAAATGATAAGAAGAGTGAAAAAAGCACACAACACGTTCGTCATGGGAACTTTTTTCTTCAGAAGGCATACTGCTGCAAAATTATCAGATGTCTATGGAAATAGAATCATTACAAGTAATTAACTACATGTACTGCAAACTGCTCATCAGCCAAAACGACCTGAAATATATCAAATGCTTTGAGTTAGGAGGGCCTGACACATTTCTATCCTAGGAGAATCTTTCTCAAAGGTTAAATGACAAGAGGACAAGAACATGCAAGTAAAGATACACATAAAATAGAATCATTGTAGCCAGAGCCTAGGTACAGTAAATAAAGACTGAGGTACATGTAAGGTAAAGTTACAATGTGATCAATGAGTCAAACTTAGCATATATCCATAATGAAGTTGAATGAGCATTGAGATGAGAGTGATTGTCAGGTAGTACATGCAGAGATAAACATTATTTGGGTAGACATCTGAGCTACAGTATACATTTATGTACACATGCAATACAATAGCATTACAATGAATAGACACAATCTATAGGGGTATTGTAAAACAGCGATGTGCTGAAAATAGCCCCCAAGAGCGGATTGAAATCTGAGATGACACATCCACACTAGCAGCTTAATACTAGGATCTCCTCCACTGCGATATTCCAACAAGAATAAGATATAACAGAATACAGCAAAGGAAGATCCTAAGATGTCCGTAGGATTTGCAAAGAAGTGCGTTTTGGCTGAATTTGGTACTTAAACAGAAGTGAAGGTCTTAAACTTCCTTACAGACATTGTTTCATGTACCTTTTTACGCTTTGTTCATTCTGGATAGCAGAATTACGGCCGAAATAATCTTGCCCCCCTCCGAATCCTTCACAGTTACACTACTCTTTTGAAATGCTACTAAATCGTTCAGACGAATGATCTTTTTAAAAGACACTAAATCTTTATTTCCTTGAAAAATCCAGCATCTGATGAACCAAGATTTCTCATGGTGACTGTTTGCACTGTTTACGAACTATTGAGTCCATTTTCTGTCTCAAACTCAAGAAGCTTTACAAATCCTGTACACTGCCTTGAACCTCCTCCCACATCTAAAATGATCTATTTATAAAACCACAGACGCAGACGCAGATACCTGTCTCTTACAGACACTGTGCGTCTGTATTCATGAAACATCTTAGAGTGACATTGATATTAAGTGAGTTACTGAACATGTAACAAGTAGAGGTTGATGAGGTAGGCATTTGCCAAAGCACGATTGCTCGGATTTCTTCTTGTTATGAGTTCTGTGCGGTTCTGAGAGCAAGTGTGCATGGACATGCTGAAATGTCATGTTCTGTTTATCTTCGGGCAACAATACTTGATAACAGACAAACCGTATACTGTCCATATCAGACCTCTTGCACGTTTGTAATGTTTTATTTTATTTGACGGTATATGATGTTGCATGCATTGTTGAGTTTTATTCTAGACTGTTAACCCCTAATGAATCAATGAACTTGGTTCATTGGATAAATTGATATAAACCAGATATTTAATCAGTCTGACCCCTTTATACAGTATGTAATCACTAGGGGCATTTCTCAAAGCTCGGCTCCGGCTTCGGCTCTGGCACCATTTTGTGAATCCATTATAAAATTACACGCATGGAAATAGAGGCTTTTGGCTGCGGTTCGGAAATAGATTCTCTGGTTTAAAAAGAAAACAGAGCTTCAGCTTCAATGAAAAACCACAACCTATATTTTCAGCATATGGATGACAGAGATGAAGCCGGAGCTAGAGCTGAGCCTTGAGAAAGGCCCTAGATGTAGATGTTGTTGTATTGGTGTGCTTGGGTTGCCAGTCTGTTTCCAAAGAGCTCATGAAAAACAATTATTTTGGTCGGGAGATAGATAATATGCAAATTATGCTTGCCCTTCACCAACGTGGATAAGCACTGCATACATGTACTTGGTGCTTGTGCATGAGTCCACAAGAAAAAATAAAGTATTTTCCATATTGATAAACCAGGGCAGGATTTGAACCCATGACCTCCCATTTTATGCAAACTTGTCTGAACCACCGGCTCAGTAGCCAAGGTTACCAGACATGGTTGATGCGTTGGCCTGATGGTTGGACTTTGGCAGATTTGTGGTGAAATGTTGATCATGTTGGCTGTTATTATTTAAACATCTGGCAACCCAGCTGTAGTGAAAAGTAGTGGAGTAACATTGTATTTTGTCCATGGGTGTTATTGGTACTAGATGTTACTGTTTTTATACAGTTTGGTGTTAGGTAGAATAACATTTATTTTTAATACTTGTCCTTTCCTGTTTAAATTGGTAGAAAATGCATTGAAATTGCTTGTTTATAATTGGCGAGGATTTCCTCTGTAACCATTTTCAAAAACTACAAAATTCAGAAATTGGCAAAATTTACTCAAGTATTCAAACAAAACAGCAATTTGCCATTTCAATATACTTTTCGGTCTAAAATTGTGAAAAAGTGCAGACAGAAAATCTCTGTAAGTCTTTCTGTAAATAATACTTTCTTTCATTTTCAATTTAAACCTATCGGTGCAAGAAACCTGTACTCATTTTCTGTTCCTAACCTTGGGCTAGTTTCATGAGCCAGCATTAAGCTCACATTGATGCTAAATGCAGATAAATTATGTTTAATAGCAAAACTGGTTCCCTTTGAAATGATGTGTTATCATTGATAATGCTTTTGACTGGTCCTCATGTAACCTCTGCTAAGCCTGATAATTTTCCAAGCTGAAATTCTGCTAAGCGGCTTGTGAAATTAGACCAAGTTCCAATGGAGTTTACATCACACACATCTATAATCAAATATTCGTTTGTGTGACTTTTTAATACATATATGAATTATACTCTGAGCATACTGTATTATTTTGTGGCCTGGCATCATAAGAAAAGTGGAAAGTCTCACACAAGAACAAAAAAGTGATTTTATTGTCACTGAAATGAGGTTGGAAATATGAGCTCTATTGGCTTTGCACTTTGAGTGCTAATTTTATCTGAGGCTGTGTTCAAATCGGACTTTCAGAGCTAACAGCTAGGTCTATTGTCTTTGTGTCTCTGCGTATTTTCAATGGAGCGAAGACTTAGACCTAGCTCTAGACAACAGATACGGATGCAGCCACAGACACTTAATAGGTGAAGAAATAATTGTTGTTCAATAATTGGACATGACACTTCAAGACTTTCACTCAATTTATAACGCCAGGTTGCATTATATATGATTTCTTTTGTGAATATTAACGTCTCATATCTCTCATATAATCCTGATATATATCCTTTATCCATTAAGCACTCTGTGTAATAGCAGACTATATCTTAGGTAAATGGACCACTCATTCTCTGTTCTATCTCATCGTGTCTGTCAAATAATTGTAAACGTGCAGTCAATCTCAATGTACATTAATGTTGCATGACGTTGTGATTTTTGCATGATAGCGCTGTGGTTTTTACAGTTTTGTGCACAAACAGTGGCTTCCACAATATTTAAATCTGTGAGCGTATGTAAACGTATAAAATAGGAAAATAATTTGATGTGAGTACGACACCAGTATTTAACAGGATCTTTCTCAAAGGCTGCTTAGAGTTAGGAGGGCCTGACATTTCGATCCTTGCAGGATCTCTCTCAAAGGTTGCTCAGAGTTAGGAGGGCTTGACATTTCGATCCTAGCAAGATCTTTCTCAAAGGCTGCTCGGAGTTAGGAGGGCTTGACATTTCGATCCTAGCAAGATCTTTCTCAAAGGCTAAATGGTCAGAGTTAGGAGGGCCTGACATTTCAATCCTTGTAGGATCTTTCTCAAAGGCTACTCAGAGTTAGCATGGCCTGATGTTTGGATCCTAGTAGGATCTTTCTCAAAGACTGCTCAGAGGTAGGAGGGCCTGACATTTCAATCCTAGTAGGATCTTTCTCAAAGGCTGCTTAGAGTTAGGAGGGCCTGACGTTTCAATCCTAGTAGGATCTTTCTCAAATGCTAAAAAAAGGGGATATTACCAATAAAACCAGTGAAACCAAAATAAATTTGCAAAATATTGATGTGTTTACCTGGAGAAAATGTTTCATTTTCTAAAATATATTGATCTTGTCAGTTTACAGCATTTCTGTTGAGATCATTTTCCCGAATCTGTAGTGAAACCAAAGTTGATGGAATTTGAGATTTGTATAGCAAATTGTGGAGCAGCGAGGTTTCTGAAATCTGAAACGGACAACACCCTGCTACCATCATTCATTCTGAAGCATTATAGGGCAGTCTGTATTAAGATATGACAGCCTTACTGCACATTCAGTGAAAGATCGTCTCGTTATTCAGAACGAGAAGTCTCATTCTAAACAGCTATTCACACCGAAGATTTGTCGACTTTAAAGGTACAGTACAGGATTGGTAACATACCCAAAGAGAAATGTTCACAGATTTACGTATAACTTTCAGGATATGAAGATGGTGCTGGTAGAAACATATTGTTAAAATATTTGCGCCTGAAATGCTTTATTTATCCAGAAATTAGTAAAACAAAGACCAAAAACAGTTTTGATCTTGGGGTAAGATCAAAACCATTCTTTATGTTTTATAAAAAAAATTGAGTCGGGTTTTCGTTATTTTCTCTTGAGTCAGATGTCCGATTGAGCTCAAATTTTCACAGGTTTATTATTTCATGTACATGCTGGATCAGACAAAGTGTGATGTTCTGTGACCATTACCAATCATGTATTGTACCTTTAAGAGACACAAACACGTATGCAGGGACAAGGGCTTGCTCGATAGTTGCCATAGAACACATGAGAAAATTCATGAATTTTATCAAAATTACTTCCTGGTTTAACAATGAATTTATGAGGCATGCTCTGTACCAGTGCAGACATTGTGGTAGTTATGTTACTATGATTTTTCTGTTTCAGTTTCAAGTTTCAACTAGTTTGGTGTTGTTCTATTATTACTTAGCCTTTAGAATCAATAGAATATTTACTGAAACTTGTATCCATAATGCATGTACACATAGTTTTGTTATTCTGTTCTTTATTGCAACTTGTACATGCACAGCGTCATGTTTTTTAAATTTGTATCATTGTAATATTGTATATTTTGTCAGTGTTGAAAATAATTTACTTAATCAGATCATAATCAGTTTTTCAGATCATCATAAGCATGATTTGTAGAGTGATTTTGTATGATGAAATATGCAGTATGTGAAGTCAAGTGTTAATTATGTTTTTCTGTGCTTTGAAATCTCAGTTTGATCACTTCAAAGTTCCCAGCTCTTTTCTGTATTAACTAAAATCTTGTCATTTTTTTCATTTTATGGTCTTGAGTTTTGACTATTTTTCATTTTCTTGTAACAGTTTTAATCACTTTTCTTTGGGCTGGTGCATCATTAGACACTTGGTCCTCATTATTCACTTTTTCTAAGCACTTTGTTGAATTCTTTTATAAAATATCTCCTGTAATCAGAAGTGGAAAATATTATAAGTTCCTTGATTGTTTGCTTCGATAATTTGACTCTTTCCTACCTTATAAGAAACCTAAAGACGTCTTCATTAATTCTCATTAATCCCATAAATTCCATAATTTCCATTAATTCTATAATATGGGAATAGGAAGTTTGGATTCATAATCAGGCAAATCAAATTCACAAATCTAATCAATCGGTGGATTATTCAAAATCTGCTTATTTCCATGTGCTTAGCTGAATACCAGACATTCCAGCTTACTGCCATTTTGAAATGCTCTCGTTTTATAAATAGATGCATTCCATGTTGGCAAAAATAAGGACTTGATCCTATCAGCTACTTGAAGTAGTTGATGGCTTCATCAAAATCCCTGCTATTCAGCTTAGACGCATTCTTCTTTTTCACAGTAAACTTGAAATATGCCATTATAATGACAGCACTGTGAAGTCACATCATGCATTCAGGAGCCGCATTTACATATAACCACATGAAACAGTCATTGTTATTTGTTGGCCTGTATTTCACTTTTCAGTGCAAGTTGCTTGAATATTTCACTTTGTTTAACATCTGTTTGAAATTGCCACATGGGTCAATGGAAATAAATCCTTTTAATCAAAAGAGGCCACCATTCAAAACCGTGTTCTCGGATTACTTTATAAATTGGACAGAAAAGAAACATTTAATCAAAAGAGGGCGCCATTCAAAACCGTGTTCTACACTTGGCATAGCATAGCATTTACCTGATAGACCATCAAATGCAGTTCCAATCAAAGGAATGCAGTAAATAGTCTCAGGTTTTCAGAATCTAAATTTGCACTCGCTCAAAATTCTAAACTAAAACCCCCGCAACAAATAACGACGCATAGACATCGCAGTTGAACGTCCGAGTCCTCTCAAGACGTATTATCTGTGTATTGATCAATAGGGGATGAAGTAAAGTGCTTAAGATAAAAACGTAGAAGTATCCTGCATTACTTTAATGGACCTGCGGCTTAGTGTGTACACTGCCTGCTTTGAAATCTTAGGCATAGTATTGCTCAGCACGTAATGAATATGGGTGTGATTGTAGCATGTATATGTACAATTTGCCTGATGAATCTTGCTTGGTCTTTGTAATGCATTTTTGTTTCGTTGAAGATGCAGTGTCCTGTCATGCTCTTGCAAAATAGATTGAAATGAAAATTTGAAATGATAAATTTATGATATTATACAATTCTTTATGAGGTTTCCGATGAAATAGTCTGTGCTAGCCTAAAATTCATCCAGATTGTGACTTAGTTTTTCAAAATACATTTTCAAAGATTGTCTTCTTGATAGGAAATGAAAATTTCTCTAATAGCGCTCCGCACTAATGACGTCACACAAGTGATTTGGCCAGCGCGCGCATTTACAAAATCCCGGATGTCAGACAAACTTCATGCATGCACACACCCACACCCACCACACGTGTGCATGGTTGCAATGTTTGTCTGAGATCCAGTGTGCTATTTTTAGCACAAGTGCAGAGCGCTATTCTCACTAAATTTGTGCAATCACTCAATTTGAAAGTTGTAAGTCTTACAAAATCACCAATTTGAATCATTTTCTTATTCAAACTTCTGCAAGAGTTTGGACATTTCATCTTTATTATCTTCATGTTATGAATTACAAGCACACTTTCATTTTGCTGCTCATAATGCATGAATTGATTTTCCATCTTTCCTGGTAATAACTGATTGTTTCTTTTTCATTTCCGAGCAGCCCGGTCCGACGGATAACATCCAAAGAATTTGCAAAGTGAGTAAAACGCAAACTGAATACATTTATCTCTGTGTACGAATACAAAGATTCAGCAGACGTCATATTGTACAGTATTCAAGGCCGTGAAAAAAAATGGTTGTGTTGCCCTCAAGTGGAAAAATTAAAAATTGTGGTCGGTCGGTCGATTTTTTTTTTGATTTTTTTTTTTTTTGGCCGACTTTCACACATGATTTTATCGCAAATACCAAGCAGGATGTATGGTCACCAGGGCTTATAAATCAACGGTCTTGGGTCGTTTTGAGGAGACACGCTTTTTTTACTGCTAAATCTTACATTTTCTGTCAAAAATGGTGAGTTTCTATACTTTAGGACTCGGAGAAAAAAACAAACAATCCCGACCCAAAGTTTTGGCATTTTTCGGTCGGTCGCTGAGAACAACACAACAATTTTTTTGTTGGCCTTATGTGAATGCATTTAGCTAGAGTCATGTAGATGTGATAATAAGTCTTGTTACACCTGACCATGGATTTAGCCCTTTCATCTGAGTGAAACCTTTGAACCTATTAGATATTGTACAGTGGGTAAACATTGGTAAGAGTTGACAAACGTGATTATTTAATAGGAGTCTGGGAAGTGATTATCATATTTCAGTTTTGCATAATTCTTTGTATGAGTTTCCTGTGTACTGTGTGATGCGTAATACTGTGATACAACTCAGCTTTTAGGAATGCATTCAACTCACAGTATCATTTGTGGATGATTTTTTTGTTGGTGTGGGGGGGAGTCTGTTACAACTGATAATGTATCACAAAGCGATAATGTATCACAAATTGTCCAATAATGTAGTAAAAGATTTGCTTCTGCATGGACACCATACATTATCCGTTGGTTACTGCATTATCAGTTGTAACAGGATTTTATGATTTAGTTCATATTGATATTTTTCGAAGGGTTCAAGTTTGCTTATTACTGAAATAAATTATCAATTCAGATTTTATCAATGTTCTTATTAATGTGAACAATCTAAAACTTATGGTGTATATCTGAACTAAGAATTCATCACCTATTGTTTGATGTCATATCTTTATGGGTATTTCAATTTTATTATATTTGGTTCTCTATTTTTGTGTTTCTTTTCAGCCATTTGTATCGGTCCTCCTCTTCAAATAACCTCCCTAATAAAGGTGCTATAGATGACGTGTATGGTGACTATGCAGCATCAGATACTGATGTTATGGAACTCAATGATAAGGTCAGTGTGATTAGTCTGGTAACCTATACTCATTTACACATAATGCTATTCAGTGTATGGTACCAAGCCTCGTTTTGATCAATAAGTTCTTATCAGAACCCTAAACCTCAAATGTCAAAGGCAAGTCCAACCACATAGTACTGTTACAAACTGCTTGTATCCAAACATCAGGCCCTCCCAACTCAAAGTTGACCTTTGAGAAAGATCCTACTAGGATTGAGACATATCAGGCCCTCCTAACTCTAAGCAGCCTTTGAGAAAGATCCTGCTAGGATCAAAACATCAGGCCCTAACTCTAGGCTGGCCTGTGAGAAAGATCCTACTAGGATTGAAATATCAAGCCCTCCTAACTCTAAGCAGTCTTTGAGAAAGATCCTGCTAGGATCCAAACACCAGGTCCTCCTAACTCTTTGAGTATTTTCTCTTTTTGTCCAGGTTATGGAGTTGGAAACTCAAGTCACAGTACTAGAACAAGACCAAGCAACGCGAGCTGGACATCAGGGAAAGTTGCAAAGTGCAAAGACCATGCTCATGCATCAGTAAGTACTCCCGGTAACCCATACTCCTTACTCCACTTGTACCTTTGGCCTTGCTTCGTTTTGTTAGAAATGTCTGCAGAGGTATCTGGAAAATGATAGAAAAGTTGCCAGACATCATTTTGGCTGGTTCATACTTCTTGCAAAATCAATTCTGTTTTATAATGATTGCTTTGCATAGCAGTTTACAGGGAGTATACACTGTCCCATTGTCAGTCCATCTCTATTCAAAGGCAACATTCTGTCTGAGTAACTGTTTGTCAGATCTCTTGAAGTCTCTCAGGTTTCAAGTTTTCAACAGACAATGAGAAATAGAACTTAAGTGTTTAGAGCGTGATCCAAATCCGTCCCTCACGTGAGGGACGGACATCAATGCATCAATTGCTTCGCCAAAGATTTCTTGAATACTTATTGTCAGTAAAAAAAACATGTGAATGTTCAGCCCTGACACCAGTGCAAGTTGGCCACATGCCATTTTCAATTTGTCTATTTTGGGGTTTTTTTTTAAAGAAGAATTTAGGGTGTGAGGGACGGACATCAATAAAAATGACTACCTTCAACTGAGTCTACAGATTTTTCTTTATTATTAAAACTTGGAAACATTTTCAACTTTTTTCAACAATTTTTTTTTAGATTAGAAAAATATTATCCTTTCTTAGTGAAAAGAAGTAATTTGTAAGGGTGTTGGAGGAATTTAAATTTATGGTTTTTAGTGTTAACTAATTTTGTTTTGTTTTTTAGTTCTGAATACATCAGAAAGGCCCTATGTAGCTCATTTGCTTCATATTAATATCACAGTTGCAAATTGGTGCTACTGAGCAGCGCCCAGTTTGGTGTTGTCAAGTAATGTTCGTTGCCTTTCCTTGGCATTGCCATGGTGAACAGATGGCTAGAAATGAAATGTTTTCTCATTCACTTATCTCAAATGATAGATGTGTTTGTCCTGTAGAAAACTCACTTACTACTGGTCCAAAAGTCAAGTTATTTTAGTAATAATAAGGATCATTTATATGGCACCAGTATCCCCCGAGATTATCCATCATAGGAATCGGAAAAAAAAAGAGATCATAAAAAAAATCAGAAAATTGGACGGTGAGCTATGAGTGGAAAGTAAATTCAGATTTAAGGATCTAAATCATAGTTCATGAAAATATTCATTGATACGCCCACAGCATATTCCAAATTGTGAAATTTGATGCCAAACTTTGATCACAAATGTCACCATATTGAGATTTTTCATAAGACACTGTGCTATTAAAAGCACCTGCTATGTAGATATGGAGCAGGTGGATGATAGCATGATCATATCAGATCATGGTAGATGTAGTCCTTTTATTGTATGTTATCACAGTATTTCATTGTAGACACAACACCCATTCAAAACATCTGCCACTGTTACACATTTTCAGTTTTATTTTTGTCTCTATGTAATATAGAAACTAAGTAATAAACTGCTGTAAACTGCTCATCAGCCAAAATAATGCCCTGAAATTTATCAAATGCTTGGAGTTTATAGGAGCCCCTGACGCATTTCGATCCTAGCAGGATCTTTATCGAAAGCTAAAAGAATAGAAACTTGACAGCAAAATAACAACAAAAGCAGATGTTTTGTGCACATTTGGGATGAAAAATTATACAGGATATCGTTACACTTTCATATTCATAAATGAAAGATGTTTATCTCATAGCTTAGGTAAAATACTTTTGCAGAGATGCCAAGTTCAAAATTTTTTCATGAGTGAGATTTTCATGACGCAGCGTCTCAGCGCACGCACAGACTGATCGGCCCCGGCTTTTTCAATTTTTAGCTTTTAATGGTGCGATCTGATGCATACTTAAGTGACCCTTTTCTCTTTTCTTTTTTTTTATTTTGAAAAACAAAAGGGAAACAATGCAAATAATGCTACTTTTTTTTTTTTTTCCTTGTCGGGTCCCGATGCGTGAGAAATATGGGTGTCATGCGTGAGACCGAGAGACGGACCCTAAATGCGTGAGTCTCACGCACAATGCGTGAGACTTGGTAGCTCTGCTTTTGGTTTGGTAAATTCTTAATGTACATAACATTGGAACAACACTACAACGAACACCGCTATACCGAAAATATAGCAATACTGAACATCATCCTCGGCTCCCAATTTTTATATACATTGTATAGGTCTCCTGAACATTGTTCACTATAACGAACGACCACAATAACAAACAATTTCAGTGCATGCATCCCGGCGTGTTCGTTATAGTAGTTCCAGTGTACTAGTAGACTTCCTCAGACTGCACTTTGAGCTGACAATAATCCTGGTATCCTGTTGTCATGGTTTCTTCCTTGTAGAGTTCAGAGTCTTGAGGAGCAGCTTAGAGAAGCTGAGATGAGACATCAAGAACGAGAAGATGAGCAAATTAGAAGACATAAAGACATCCTGGTAATTACTCCTGATTATTCCTCTTGAATAGGTCCCTTTTCCAAACCTCGGCTCCGGCTCCATCTTTGTCATCCATCGGCTAAAAATATAGGTTGTGCTTTTTCATTGAAGCTGAAACACTGTTTTCCTTTTCAAACCAGAGAATCTACTTCCAAACCGCAGCCAAAAGCCTCTATTTTGGTACCCGTTATTTTAGAATAGATTCACGAAATAGAGCAGGAGCCTGAGCCGGAGCAGAGGTTGGGAAAAGGGCCTAGGAATCATCATCATTATTGATTTAAGCTCTCGTCATTGTCTTGTACTCATTCATTATTTCCCTTCTCCCATTCCCTCGTCCCATCAGGCCAAGACAGAGAAGGATTTGATTGAACAGATTGAGCTTCTTACCAACAGGTAAGTTGAATCTAGTCAGTTGGTCAGGCAATTGAGGGACCAGGGGCCAATTTCACTAACGCTTTGCAATCATCGTTTAAGCCCAAAACCATCGCTATTAAACGGAACACACTTTGCATAGGAATTTTCCGTTTAGCGATGGATTTGGGCATTAGCGATGATTGCAAAGCATTAGTGAAATCAGCCCCTGGGGTCGATTTTATGTAGCATAAAGTCCTCACTTATTGGGAAGCGTAGAATGCTCCTTTATAGTAAATATTTATTCTTTGCTAATGGAATGATGTCCAGCTATTAAACCTGAACCTCATGCTGTAGATTGAATGTTAATAGGTCTATGCACTGAGACTAGCTGGTAAATCTTACAATGTTCAATATTTTGTGCACAGAGTACTATCAAGCGATGATGAAAAGACCCAACGTATGACAGAACTTACCAGACTCAAGACACAGATGGAAAATCTGAAACAGGTCAGTTATTCCTCATTTTGTTATATCTTACTCTAAATTCTCCTGAGCCAGTTTCACATTGCTGCATACAATGAATATCCACACTTAAGTTCATCTCCATTAGCTTATAGGATCATTATTTGAGTACAAAATGTAACTTGATTCTAGTAGCGTTTACTAAATGGAGGCTTAGGCTCAGGCTCAGGCTCCATTTCTGACATCCATTTGCTGAAAATATAGGTTGTGGTTTTTCATTGAAGCTGAAGCTCTGTTTTCCTTTTCAAAGTAGAGAATCTACTTCCGAACCGCAAAAAGCCTCTATTTTGATACCCAATAATTTAAATTAGAATAGATTCACGAAATGGAGCCGGAGCCTGAGCCTCCCTTTCACCCTGTAAGTGTAATTCAAAGCTCAATGTACCTGGTTCCTGTCTTTTCTTGCAGGAGAACAACAAGCTAGAAGCCCAGGTACTAGACCTAGACAATAAATGGCTGGCACTATCCATGGAATATCAACAGAAGCAAGATCATCATCGACGAGAAAGAACTGAAATGAAAGAAACGCTCAAAGCAAATAGTGTGGTAGGTTAACTCACTCTCATATTACACTGTTAATAATATCTGATAGCACCTACATGGTATTCAGGAGGTCGCTGGTTCGAATCCTGCTCCGGTCTTTGTTCACCTTTCATTAATCTCTGTATTATGCCCACATGTCCACAATATGATGGTTCCTGAGTTGTCTGTATAATATTAATGATACAAGTAATTAACTGCTGCAAACTGCTCATCAGCCAAAATAATGACCAAAAATGTATTAAATGCTTGGAGTTAGGAGGGCCTGATGTTTCGATCCTAGCAGGAACCTAGCAAGATTGTTCTCGAAGGCTTGAGAATGATCCTGCTAGGATTAAAATGTCAGGCTCTCCTAACTCTGACCATTTAGCCTTTGGGAAAGATCCTGCTAGGATCAAAACATCAGGCCCTCCTTACTCTGACCATTTAGTCTTTGAGAAAGATCCTGCTAGGATTAAAACGTCAGGCCCTCCTAACTCTGACCATTTAGCCTTTGGGAAAGATCCTGCTAGGATCAAAACATCAGGCCCTCCTTACTCTGACCATTTAGTCTTTGAGAAAGATCCTGCTAGGATTAAAACGTCAGGCCCTCCTAACTCTGAGCATTTAGCCTTTCAGAAAGATCCTGCTAGGATTAAAACACCAGGCCCTCCTAACTCTGACCATTTAGCATTTGAGAAAGATCCTGCTAGGATTAAAACGTCAGGCCTTCCTAACTCTGAGCATTTAGCCTTTGAGAAAGATCCTGCTAGGATTAAAACACCAGGCCCTCCTAACTCTGACCATTTAGCCTTTGAGAAAGATCCTGTTAGGATTAAAACGTCAGGCCCTCCTAACTCTGACCATTTAGCATTTTGGGAAAGATCCTGCTAGGATTAAAAAGTCAGGCCCTCCTAACTCTGACCATTTAGCCTTTGAGAAAGATTCTTCTATGATTAAAACGTCAGACCCTCCTAACATCCAAGCATTTAACTATTGCACTATGTCCATCCCATAATGCATTGCTATTCTTCCATCCAATCAGCTTGTAGAGGATTTATCCCGAGAGGTTGAAGAGCTTCGTCGTGAGAACCTTGAGCAGCGTGAATATGGAGCTCGGCTGATGAGAAGTCCTAGCATCTCAGACCTTCCTAGCAGATACTCAGAACTCACTGATGAGTTACATAGACTCAAGAAGGTAACAGAAACTCAGAATAACAAGAACAATTTGTTGTAAAGGTACTTTCATACTTTGGTAGCAAACCGAAACAGAAATCTTTACAGATTTACCTATAACTTACAGGGTATAAAGATGGTGATGGTAGAAACAAACCATTAGATTTCTCTCAAACCATTGACCAAAAACAATTTTGATCTTTTAAAGATAAACAATATCAGTGAAAAGATTAAAGAAATACTGAGGGCTTTTTCACTGTTTTCTCAAAAAGTGGGCACTTTGTATGGGACTGAAATTTTCACAGATGACTGTTACTGTATCTTCCTTGATATTTTTGCCCATGAATCTGAATTCCTTTGATCATTCCCTTTAATGTCACCGGCTTCTATAATGGATCAGCAAACTTCAACCAGTCAATATAAACTAGTCCTAGTATAGCTTTCTGCACTTTGATGTACTGTTACAGCTATTGAAACAGTCGTTGGAATGTTTTTAAAAGTTATATTAAACGTGATGTTGTTTTTGCAGCCGTCCATTCTCAAATGAACTCCTGTCATTTCTTTAACAGTATCCATCCAGGCTCTCATAAAGTGAGATTCTTGTTGATATTTTCTTGCAGGAAAATGCAGCTCTACGAGAGAGTAATGAGGAGATGAGTGCCCAGATGTTGAATGATAGCGTCCAGATCGGTAGAAGTCTTCTACATAGGGGCACGTCAAAATCTGAATCATTTGCTTCAGAACTGGAAAAGTCATCCAAAGATGATGTAAGTCAACCGTGATAGACCAAGCCAAACTTGGAATCATGAAAGTCATGGCTTGTATTTTAGAGTTTGAATCCTGAATCAGCGTAGAGTAAATTTTCCCTCAAGTCATTTCTAAGTCAGGCATTCGTCTTAAGCATTCTTTAAAAGAAATGTTTCTAAAACTTTTAACATTCTACACTGTGCAGTATTCCTGTGGTACTTTCTTTAGACTTTGACCAATTTGAGCCATCAATACAGATATGAAGATACGTTGCATGTGCTCTGTCTAATCCTGTGTTTGTAAAAATCTTGCTGGGGATGAATTTTACAGTTCTTGCAGAAATTTGAGGTTCAGAACCCACTTCCTTATTTTCCTGAACCCAACTCAACTCAGCTTGGGTCAGAATAAGAGTGTGTGATCGGAATGTGATAGCTTTTCATGTCCAATTCCATTTTCAGATCATGCAAGCTCTTCGAGAGGAGGAGCAACTGAACCGAGACCTGAGGGAGTACATCGGCCGAATCCTTGCCAGGATCTTAGATAGTAATCCAGGACTTCTAGAGATACGACCTAAGAGACATGGTAGTATGACATCACTCATGAGCATGGATAACAACACGTGACAAGAACTTCTCTAAAAGCTCAGCCAATTTGTCATTTTGTTTCTACCCCAATTAATTGGTACTCGTTGGGGACTAGTTACTCTTCACGTTCTATACAGGACGCAAAGTTAGTTTTTTATCTCGGTACCCATGAAATGAAACGTCTGTATTTGAGACGTAGCTATAGGATGTAGTCAGACCATGTGAGTAGTTACTGGGCCCTTTTCCAAACCTCAGCTCCGGCTCAGGCTCCGGCTCTGGCTCCATTTCGTGAATCCATTCTAAAATAATCGGCATCAAAATAGAGGCTTTTGGTTACGGATTGGAAGTAGATACTCTATTTTGAACAAGAAAACAGAGATTCAGCTTCAATGAAAAGCCACGACCTATTTTCAGCATATGGATGAGAGCGCCGGAGCCGGAGCCGAGGATTGGAAAAGCCCTGGTTTTGATTTTGAGCTTGTTCCAAACCTTCTCGCAAGTGAATTTTTTTTTAATAGAACCCAGTACATGTAGATAGAATGGATATTGACATACCAATCTACAGGAACAAACAAAAACCAATACACAACACATTGACATTTGGTTGTTAATCCTGTTTTTATTAAGATACAAATTTCATTATTAGCAGATTTTTGTGCTAAGCAGGGCTTTGAAATTGGCCCCATGGCTGTCAGAATGCAGTTCAACTTTCTTTCATAGAATGCTGACAGTTGAAGAAATGGTTCTCCAAATTGTAGCACTTTTGGCATAAATTCCGCTTACGGTCAAACACAAGTCTTTTGACTGTAACCTTGCACATGGATCAATCATGGATGTATTAGTGTTGTAACATCCATCTTATACCTCTGAAGGAATTTACAGAATCAAGGCATAGGTGTAATCGTTAACTCTAATCGTCCAGATGTATAATGACATATCTAAAGTATTTTTGTATCAAAGTCAGAGGTATTTAAACTATCAAACTTGTAGATAAAACAGAAAATGATAAATTATATGAATGTAAAATGTTGTTGTTTATCAGGAAAGTATCAGGCTGCTAGGGTTGTGTTTTGACGAGCCTGTCTAGAAATGTGTTTCAGATGTTTCACTTTTTTTGTCAAGCGAACTAGGCAACCAGTTTCTGGTCATGGCCAACAAACCACACTTCTGGCATTGCCCCCTTGTAGCACCAACCAGCATATCACTTGATCATAGAATTCACAAAATAATATTCAAGACATTATCGCCATGGCAACAGAGCCACTGGAATTCATGTACATGATGACAAACAATGTGTTTGTTTGTTGTAGAGCATTGAAATTCCTCAACTTATTGTAACTGGTATCCTTACATAATACAGTGAATGATTGTGCCAGATTACCATCTACATTACCGGTATGTGTTTCATATCATTTTAGTTGACTTGCAAAGGTTCCTTGTTTTCTACATTTTTTTCTATGCGTACAAAATGTTAAATAGAGGAAAGTTCTTAAGCATATAAATGGCCATGAGATTTTGGGAAGCAGTTTTATGCTTGAACTTTTAAAACCAATATTTGTCAATTGGTTGTCTCATTTTTGATTAATTTTAAAGAAATCAATGGAAAAGATTATCATTGATCAATCAAAGTTACAGAAAGAATTGTCCGGGCAATTGTCCATTTTTACAAAGTGAGAAATTAGCGGACCTTGCAATGCTTGAGACAATGTTTGATGTTTTTATCTCGTTTGCTGAAATCACTTGTATTAATTTCTGAATTATTTGAAAAAAACGGACCAACCTGCTACATTTTGAGACGGTGTGTTTAAAGTATGACATAATGCCTGTGAATGCAATTTAGTCTGAGGGAAATGGGACAATAATTATTTAGATTTGTTTTTTAGACATTCCTTGCTTTTTCATGTGCTCTGATTTGTCATTCACAAGGAACCAACTCGGCTTCTATCTTTTCAATGACTTTGCTTTTATTTTGCTTCAAAATTTTTGCAGATACACAATTTTTTGATGGATTTTTGTTTTTGTTTTGTTATTTTTTAGGCAGTGGGTTTTTTTATCAAAGATTTAGTAGATTTTCAAAAATTATTCTGTTGGGCATTTTGTGTGCTATTTTTATTTGCTTTCTGCTTGCCAGTGATGTGTACAATGAAACTTTTTTTTTTAATTGCCCCAAAAGATGGGTCAAATTGTCTAGCGTAAATTTGAGGATTTTTACTTCTGTTGCAGCATTACTTCATTGCAGTGCATTTATTTTTTAAGGGTAATATCATACTTTGGTAGCATACCAAATAATGGTGAAAAGGTTTAAGATATACTGTTGGCATTTTCACTGTTTTCTCAAAAAGTGGGCACCGTATGGGACTGAAATTTTCACAGATGACTGTTATTGTATCTGTCTTGATATTTTTGCCCGTGAATCTGTATTTATTTGACAAAAACCAAAGTATGATATTACCTTTAAACCAAAAGTCTTGATTTGCTTTCTTGAATGGCAGGATGGTGTTGGAGTGGTTGGCTTCAGTAAGTGGATACTGGTTCTTATATCTAGAATAGTGCAAGTGTGTTGATTGTTCTTTCGCCCTTTGTGACAAACTTTTGATGAAAATGATGAATTGAGTTTTCTGCTTGGTTTGCACACCTTTCAGCTCTCAGAGGAGGTATTCCATAAGAAAATCATGTAGGGGTTGCTACAAGTTATTGCCATCTGGGGTTAGTGTCTTTTACGCCACCCAAAATATTTATTTAGCTCCTACTGTTCCAAAATGAGACTTCTAACTTAAAGCAAATATTCATGGGTCCTGTAAACCCTTATAAATGAACATTTTTTCAGGAATATTCCAGTGGGAAAAAAAACAGTTTCCTTACCCCAAATACTACTGAATAATAGGAGTGGCTTAAAAGACACTAATGCCGTTATCTGTTTCAGTAACCTGGTTTCATTCCAATGTTGTTTCTTGTATTTGACCAAAAGATGTAAATCATGACCACGATCTCAGATAAATAGACTGAGGTTAAAATGATTGTCAGATATTTTTGACACTGTTAAAATATTTTTCATCATACCAGTTTTCATCGGTTTGTTTTTATTTTTTATGTGTAAATTGATACATTCCCACTCAATTCCTCTTGGCTTGTGTTAGAAGTGAAATACTTGCTGATAGCGTCTGCCTGGTTAAAAATGAAATTGCTCGTTTTCTTAATTTGCTCTTCGTCTTAAAAAAAAAAGATAGCGATCACCATTAAAAAGCACCTGCCGGTTGCTTGGTCTGCCGCCATCTACGTTGGTTAAGATATCAACTGGTACAAAATGTTAAATGCGAGGGTCTGATGTTTCGATCATATAAGGATCTTTATCAAAGGTTCATGTTAGCCTTTGAGAAAGATTCTGCTGGGATCGAAACGTCAGACCCTCCTCACTGCGTATCTAACATTTTGTCATCTTAACCAACGTAGAGGGCAGCAGACCAAGCAAACCAGCAGGTGATGTTTCAAGTCATTTTGGTTGATGAGCAGTTTGTAGCAGATTATTTCTTGCTACATTATTTTGCTTTGCATTCCAGCATTTAGAGATTTTAATTCAGGTACTGCTGACGCTCTGTACAAGAATACTATTTTATCATGTGAATCAAATTTCATTGATATATGTGCCTTTACCCTGTATTATAGTATGGAAGTGAAATGTACAGTTGTAGCTATATGCCAGTTTGACGTTTTATGCAATGCCAGTTATGATTGTAAATAAAGTTTACACTTAAAAAACAACAACTTTTATTTCAAGTTCTGCTTGGAATTCTATTAAAATGACGAGTGAAAATAAGCGGACAACGAAATGATTGGAGTCGGACGAACTTATTCTGACTGGTATTTGAGTTGTGGTTACCTTCAACTTTGGGTTTGTTACATTCAGAATGGTGAACACAATTTCTTTAAGTGTACACTGTCAACAATTTCAGAAACATTTTCGGTAACATTTGCCCAGTTAGGGCAAAATGAGCAACGCGACTTTGGGCCCTGTGTACACTAGCAACATTTGGCCAATTACCGAGATGTTGGTGCGACCTGTTACCCAACTCGTTAAGCTGTGTACACTGACATCCTTTTTAGCAACAACGTACCTGGGCAACATGTTTAATACCGAGATTGTTACCGAAAATGTTGACAGTGTACACTCTGTTTAAGTCGAAAATGTTGTCCCAAAATTCTTTGTGGTCAGTTTCTGGCTAAAGCAAGGACTAGGGATATTCCCTCATAACACTTACTCCTCCCTCGGTCACTCGATCCCTTGTATTAAAAACATGATAATCCTTTTGACATGGATAAATAGTTTCTCGAAGAGGTGACAGACTTTATCAGCTTATCTGCTTATCCTGATTAGGCGGTTTGGGAGTTGTTCAGCTTTATCTCTCATCGGAACTAATCTCATAAAATGCAATTATAATATCAACATCTATGAGGATGAATGTAGTATGTCATTCGGGGGTGATGTTCATGTGTCGTGGATCTAATTTGACAGCCCATGCATCCTTGTTGATGTATCATTTGCTTTAAGACTTAGATGCAGTTTTTTCTAGTGATTTTTTTCCTTCATAATTAAGCATCGCACACCTGATGTATATGTAATACACTTGACTGTGATAGTTGCTAGAGCTTCTTAGGTCTATACTCCCTTCCGTTCTCTGCTCATCTTGGCTAAATTCTAACCCAACCGACCCAAAAGACTCTGAAGTTGCCAACATTAACGTGACCGCGTCCTGAATTTGGGGTCTGCGGTTCGGAACCAAACTCAGTCCTTCAGATAACGATGCCAATAGGTGAGCCTCCTGTCGATAGGATGGACAGCTGGTAGACGCATAAACACAAATAGATACATCACTGTATCTGCAATCGCCACACAAATATTTGTGTCAACTTCATTGAATATTCTCGACTTATAGTGTGTTGTGCAAAATTAATCATCATTTGAACGAAACAAAGGGCACGGCCAACATCTGGCGCGCAGGGTATGTTGACTATATTTAGCCACACCTAATTAAAGGTAGTATCATACTTTGGTAAGAAACCAAAACAGAAATGTTCACAGATTTACCTATTGAACTTACAGGTGTGAAGATGATGCCAGTAGAAACCTACCGTTAAAATGTTTCCGCCTGAAATTGTGTATTTATCCAGGAATTAGTAAAACAACGACCGAAAATCTTTTTGATATTTTAAAAGATCAAAAATAAAAGAGAAAAGACCGTAAGAAATACTGTGGCCATTTCTCAAAAAGTAGGCACCGTATGGGACTGAAATTTTCACAGATTACTGTTACTATATCGTCCTTATACATATTTGCCCATGAATCTGTATTTCTTTGACAAAAACCAATGTATGATACTACCTTTAACGATGACGTGTAATACAACTCTGGCACGACAGTGCTGACACGGTAACTCTGGCACGACATCGCTGGCACGTTGGAGACTCATCATAGTGAAATGCAGGCACGCCACCAACCGTCTAAAAATCCTCTTGAAAACGTGCAATAAAAACTAATGACTTTGACCTTGTGCTTTTCAACTGTCTCGATGTGGAATATCAATTTATGGTCTTTGTGGTGGACGGTTAATTGGTAACTATAGCCCAGCTACGCTTCGATTTCAAAGCCACGGTATATTTATTTCAACGTGTAGGCCTACTACTATTTTTAGGGGATGGGGTGAATTATATTTTTTGTTGGATTATTTAGGCTGTCTTGTAAGTTGACTAACATAATCCATTTTTGTTCCACATTTGTTCTTGTTAATTAAATTCTGACCAGGGTTAATTATTTCTCCATGATTATACTGTCTTGTCTGAACATAGTCTTGGTCCAAGATTAATCTGAACACTCCTTGGGAAATTGCATATAGTCATTACTGATTACACTGATTAAACCGCACGTAGACCATTTAATGTTTTACAGAAGTTATTTTTGATAGCATACTTGACGCGCCATTATGTTTTGGGGATGTAGGCACTTATGAATTTCTTTTTGTAACTCCGAAATTACTTCAGCAAGACGAAAAATAACGTCTGGCCTTTATATCGGGGACAAAATCGGTTCTGGTCATTTCTATAGGGGCCTACTGACAATTGATGCTATTGTCATTGGTCGACCTAGCCACGTGCACTAAAAGATAGACTTGCATTAATTTTTTTCCTTATCTAAAATGTTCGAGTAGTTTTGCGGTTTAGGGTCACGCTTACTGTCGGCTCCAACCGTTAGTCATACAAAAGCTCTGTCGTTCTACTATCTATTGTCTCGTGTTATGCAGGCAGACATGATTCATTATTCATGTACAAAATTCAACGGTCCACCAAAGGTCTTGATCAATATTGATTGAGACGACTCCATGTCGAACCTTCGAATAAAAATAGGGGGTTACTGTAAGACTAAATTGAATTAAAATCCTTTCTTTTGAGGACAAAAGAGGTCTGTGTAATTTTAAACAATATGCGAGGTATTTTTGAACTAGCAATTGCTTATTATAAATTTTAGGTATTATAACTTGACATACACAAAACCATATTCAAATGATTATTTCCCAATCACCCCTATTCATAAATCGACTAGTCCAGCAGTATTTTTCTTTGGAAGTTTGTGTACTAGCTGGGACAGGTGTCCAAGCGTCCTTTATATTACATTCGAATTCTATCGCACAACCCAGAGATTCGCAGAATTCAACAAAATCGGAGGACTGTTTTTTTATGTGCCTTGCTGAATTACCATGCTTGTTGATTTGTCGTCTGCTTCAGAGGAATAATCAGACCAGTGTGTTGAGCATTCACCAAAAGGGATTTATATTTGTATTTCTAGTGTTCGGTGTTTCACAAGAGGAACTGAAAAAGGTGAGTTAAACTTTATCTAGATTTTTAGTTGATTTCAGTTTAAATCATGAGTATTTATTATTTTGTAACAGTGAAAAATGATGGGTTTTATTTTTATATTTCTGCATGTAATGCATCAGTGTATTAGAAAAATTGGCTGCGATCTGTTTGTTTATAAATACTAGGCTATTTTAAACTTTACCGATTAAAAAACCAACGGTTTTCCCCCAATATTCGTTTTTGTGTGTGCGTGCAAGACAGCAGTTTTTTTCTAAATAGATGTAGGCCTACAGATAAAAGTAATAGACTGAAATATTTTATTAATACAAAGACAAAACAAGTTTGTTATGAATTGTCGTATATATCATATCCACCGAGATGGATTGTTTGTAATGAATGTGGCTTAATAGGTTTTATAATGACCAGGATAATTGTTATAGTGTTAGAAGGTGCGTTACTATTTATAATTTTCGGCAAATCCATTTAATATCACATTATTTTTGAAATTTATGCTGTCACGATGAATAAATAATAAAAAAAAATAATAATTAAAATTGATAAGCCTTGACCAATAATATAAAGATGAAAAAATTGACAGGTTAAAAACAAACATTACATATCATTTTTGTATATTGAAGTTTAGTGAGAAAGATCCTGCTAGGATCGAAACATCAGACCCTTCTACTCCAAGTATTTAAATTATTTGAAATGTAGGCCTATATAGGCCCTATAATTATTGACTTCATACTCGGACACGGTATCCATGGCTCACCTATATAACACATAGGTATGATTAAAATCGTTTGGTTAGTGCCTAGCTGTATTGGTCACTGGTCAGTAATTCAGGACAACATGTTTGCTTTATACTAGTAAGATGAATTCCAACATATCATACCAATGACGTCATCACCCGGTAGGTTAGGGGGGATTTACCCAATCAATAAAACTGCTCATTGCGAAATGTCTCACAGTTCCATGAACAAGAACAAAACCCATAACCGTCAATATAATTCACTAGACGAACCCAAAATAGGCATAATGTCACGGTATAAATCGGGGAATTTTAATTTTCTAGGGACTTTACGCTGAAAAACTTGTGATCACCGAAAAAAAAAACGCACTGCAAAAACAATAGAAGATAGACGGAACTACTTTCACCGTGGTTTCAAAATAATGTTGTTGTCCGCTGTTATCATTTATATCGCTTAATTATTTATTGTAAATAAACTCATTCGCTAGTGACAAAAAAAACCAACATTTTAGCCCATTTCCATTTACCTATGCCTGTTCCACTATGACTTCACCAGTATGACATGTATACAGCGACCCTGGACCGCATATGAATCACCGCTATATATTTGCACGTGTGAGTCATATTTGCAGAGTGTTTTATACCTCCATGGTGTTACGCGTAGTTTTAGATGACTAATGAATAAACATGAGATGAGTTTGCATATCCACTATAGAACACGTTCCTTCGTTGTGACCTTGATTAATTACGCATACTTTGTACTCTTTTGTTAATTTATATTATTTCATGGAACCAATTCAAGGCTAGGTTATTAAAATATTGCATTATTTTCATAACCTGAGTTACAAGTTTTGAATGCCATTAAAATTCAAGTATTCCTATAAATACACGTATCCTGGGTTTTCTTGGAATGATATCGTTATTATTGAGAGTATTTTTCTTCTGACAATTTTGTCGCACTACTTATACAATTTGTTTTTAATCCAAGTTATTTCAACCATAATTATTTCACAACGCAGGGACAAAATTAAGTACATTACAAAAAATATTTACATGAGAAAATACCACACTTCTCGGTTCTGTAGGAATACTAAATGCAAACTGAAATTGAATGAATTATTTCTCCGTGTATTTTTCAAATTGTCTTAATTGTTAATCAAACTATTTAAGCAGAAAAACGATATAAGCAAAAATCATATTTCATACGGAACCTAATTTTGACTGTGTAATTTTGTACAGGTTTTTTTTTCTTTCAAACATGGAGAAACCAGACACACAATTTACATCGGTATTTTTCTCCATGTCACAAGTTTGCCCCACTCTTGTTTAATTAATTGCTTACATGTTATTTGCATTGCACATTATATACCTGTCAAAATGTACAGTTTTATGCAAATAAGAGTCACCACGTGACTAACCCCAACTTCACCAGAATGCGAATGAATACTAGTAGCAAAATAGTCCCAGACATTTATGTTTTATTGATAGAAAATGGACAAATAGAATTATATCTGAGTGGATAATTATGTATTTGAAGAAAATATAAACTTTTTGAAGAACAAGTTAGGACGTAAATTGATGAAAATGAATGTATGATGTAGCGCGGATTGATATAAGACGTGTAGAGCGGTCCAAATATGAAATCAAACGAAGTGTCCGCTGAGTACGTACGTTAACGTTTTGTATTGTATTGTGTGTGTCTATGTGCCGCGCCTGCTACAGACCGTGGACACAAACTGTCATTTAGTGCCTTCATTCTAACCATTTATTTCTCCATTTTACCGAAGTCGTAGGATCCACAAAGTGTGTGGCCTAATTAGGTATGTATTTATCTTCAAGAAAATTGATAAATTGTGTTGATTGTCGGTGTGAGGTGTGTTGTGTGTGGTGTTAAATTGAGGTGAAATTTTGACGTGTACATGTGGAGTTGCCATGTGTGATTTTGTCAAGTGGTTGTGTGCAGCCGTTTTGTGTGTAGTGTAGGTGACCCAACCCACATTCACATGGTGTCTGCACTAACAGCCATACTCCATAGTTCAGTTAGTTGTCTGCTTCAGTAAATTGATTAAAACCTGTAGTACCGTATGGAAGTACAACTCTTCATCAACTCTATATCGTCTTCTTTCAAACGTTTTGCTGGTAAATTAAGGAAGAGTGCGTCCTGAAATCGGGTAAATTCTGCCTAACGTTATACGTTTGTTGAAATTAAAATGATGTGTGTGCATGTGATGGACACAATTTTAAAATGCAATCGTTGAATTGTTCACTTTTTACTTACGTTGTCGTTGGTGCTATAATTTATAAACTGAACTGTCAAAAGATTATGTGTGTGAAATTGTGTCAATTTGTGTGTGATGTGATGTTTGAGGTGCTGTGAAAATAATTAGACCATAGTCTTTATCTTGTGTTAGATTTTATGCAGGTTAGTACTGAATTGGTTAAATTATGTATTCTAAGTATCATTTGTTGAATGCCTTCTGTTTTAAAATCTAACGTTAGGCAACATCAAATTTCTCAGGAAAAAAATATGCCGAGATATGTATGCCGTACTAGACACATAGGGCCGGCATTTGATCACTAAAAATAAAATGACCCGTAACCCTTAACCCATGACGTAAAGTTCGGAACCCTATTCCCTAACCCCCAGCATTTACACAACGTATTCACGGTCGTTCTGGCGTGTGATAAAAACACAGGAGGATCCTAAACTTTACAATCGCCCTAAGCGCCCTAAGTTCTAAAAGTAGAATTTGGACGGTTTGTTTTCTGTTATAAAGTGCATGTAAATACAACCTGTAGTGTACGGGTGCTGCATTTATGGAAAGTGGAACATTTGTATTTTGTAATGTAGATTTTTTCTTAATTCAGAATTGTTCTACAGACATTTTGATCAAGGAAGTGTATATTTTGCCTGCACCGTCATGCATTCTTCTCGTTGGCCATGCCGGCCTTCTTTCTCTAAAGGTTATTTTGCCGGAGGTACATTCTAATTACTGCAAATTATCCAATGGGTACGGCAAATTAGCGTTTGTAGGAAAGATTGCCGGTGCCGGCAAAATATACACTGCCATAATACATGCACATTTTGGTCTACTGTCTATTTTTATTATAATTAGTGTGTTTTTTTCCAAACCTTACCACAGGAGTGGAGTGAGTGTTCGTTGGATCATACGTTCAGGTCTGTGACTTGTAACTATGGCGAGTAAACTGAAGGGGATTTTCCATCGGAAGCCTCATGCACCGAGCGCTGAACGGCAGAAACTACAGAAGGAACTCTTTGCTTTCAACAAGGTGAGGCAATCACGCAAAAAAAAAACACTTTCTCTATAGCAATTAGCATAAGTCACAAACTCTCGAATTTGCATCCGGAAATAATGGGGTTTGTAGAATGCACAGTAATCGGAACTAATGTTTACAAACATAGTGTTTATGTCAAACAAGGCAAATAACAATCAATTTCAGACAGTCTTTAAAAAAAATCACCTTTCAATTACACATTTTTTATAGTTACTGAGTAGACCATCATGGCAGAAAAGTATCTTTTGCTGCCAAAGTGTTCCTTTTCATGTAGTGCAGTTAACCGCCAGCAAATGTCCATAATGGTTGTGAAAATCGCCTCGTATAAAAAGGCCCTAACAGCCTTACAAAAGAACGTGGATGTAATTTGTATTTTGTAGCAAATGCAGCATTTATTGTGTGAAACTGTTCTCAGTTTGTTCAATAATTGGCATCTATGAACAAGTGTATGCACCATTGCACAAAGCCTGATAAGAAACCAGACTACCCACATGTGCTTTGTTGTAATTTGTGTGGATGCAGGTTGTTCAGTAACTACAAAGGTCATATCTCTGAGGCTCTGGGTTACAGACATTGTGTAATATTGCAACAGTGCATTTGTAATACTGTGAAACACATGTCTGGGTCTACACCATATCATTGTATGGTGTGGCCCCTTTTATCTAGGAATTGAGATTATAAATATGTTTTTGTCTAAATTGAAGACATTTAAAATTTGCTTAGAGTTAGGAGGGCCTGACGCATTTCGATCCTTGCAGGATATTTATCGAAGGCTAAATGACCATTGACCTAAATGACAATTGAAATTTGTTACAGACATGTCTGTGTCTCAAATTACATTCACAGAAAATTTGATAATGAAAAATTACCTTAAATTTTGTATTTTAATAAAATAGGAAGAAGAAAATATTAATTTGGAAGTTGAATTATTAAGTTTGAAGCTTTGATGTAGGTGTGGGGGCAGTTGGAGTACAAAATTCCCAAATAATCATGATGCAGTTGGAGATTAGTGTAATAACTAATACAATGGTATTCGCATGACAAAGCCATGTTGGAATGACACATGAATGTTGACTCATTAAGGCTTAATGAATATTACATGTACATCACTTGGCACATGTAGATGAAGTTTGGCACGATGCCAACAGGCCTTGAGTTGTATTTCACTTTACTATGATTCTGTAGACAGAGAATATCAATAAGTCACTTATTGATTCCTATTTAAGAAGGTTAAATTGAGTGAACTATTGTTCCCTCATTTGTGCATCAAGGCTAAGTTAATCTTAAATCTAATAAAATACTGCACAGTCGTCAACGAGAATACATGTAGGTTCCTTGTATTTTTTTTTTGAAAATCGTCTAATTAAATGTCTTCGTTATGAGGGCTGGTTTTTACATCACAGACAGATGCTAGTTTTTTAAAATTTATGGCTTGGTAAAAAAAATTTCCTGGAGGGTGATATTTTTTATTTTCTGTAACATTACAAACATCTTATGTAATGGGCCTGTTTGTTTCGGCACGCGATCAGGGATCCTGCGGATCCTCGTCCCATGCAGGATTCGCCAAAATGGGATCTGGATCAGCAGCATCGTTGATCTTGTGCGTGAAACAAACAGGCCCATAAAAGTATTTTAAAAGTTCTTGACATTAGTTGGTATGGATCTTTTGTTTTTGATTTATTTTAAATATTATCTATCAGGATTTTTTAACAGTTTGGAGTAATGTTTATTCACTAAAAGGTAGATTGTGAAAATTTCTCTGTAATATAATGTTATTCCATCATATTCAGAAGCCGATGGTATATCTCTATTTTTGATTGAGAAGTGTGTCAGTCTGGTAATTGTCATCCATTGATTCCTAGACCACCTCTGGGGTTTTAGGGGCATGATTCAAGTGACACATTCTATGTGTGATTGATGGTTGAAAGCTGTAGGCATTACCCCAAATTACATGCTCTGCATTCCTTAATCACTCATGATGTATGATGGAGGCAACACCAAATGAGAGGAAACTTTCTTTGTGTCCTAAGTGAAAAGCTATGTACAGTAGTAAATGCAGGGATGAGATTTCTCAGATTAAAATCTGATTTCAGATTTTTTTTTTCTCACAGGCTGTGTACAAAAGTATAGGAGATTTTCAGATTTCAGACATTTTATGCTCCCTGTCAGCTATTTTCAGAAATTTGTATCATTGGTCAATCTCATGCCTGTAAATGGCGGAGAAAGATGCTACACAACAAAAGTGACATAATATTACTATAATTAGGAAGCTCTTTACCAGTTCCTTTCACAAATTACCCATTATGCAAATTAGGCTTGCCCTTCCTTGCCAAAGTTTCAGTGGTAAAGACATAGCTTTGTTTAATTTGTGTGACCAGGGTTCGTACGGGTCCTTGAAAACCTTGAAAGTCCTGGAATTTTGCTTTTTCATTTTCAAGGCCTGGAAAGTCCTTAAATTCAGAAAAAAGTCCTTGAAAGTCCTGGAATTTCAAAATGTGCTCCCCCAAAAAAAGTACGAGCGTGTTAGGGAATATTTTGGTGCCAGCAAACTTACAGAATATTCAGAATCGCTGATGACTTGCTATGCGTGACATGTCTGATTCTTTACCGTAAAATCTGCACTGAAACCGGCCGCGACCCATGGTACCGAGCGCGAATTGACTGCGCCAAATACAGACGTTGTACGTACGATATGTGTAGGCTTTCACTTCCTGCTTCGCTTGCACTTCCTGCCCGATAGCGAATTTGCGCCGTCCATGGTCAACAGAGGGCGCGTGTTAAATACCGGGCCGCTGGTTCACGTTGTATGCTTTGGTGCGTTTGGTGCGGCGCGGATACCAGTCATGGATTTTTCTGGAATTTTGTGTGGCCGGCCATGCGGTGTGTATGATGCGTCGTGCGCTATGCGTCTTCTTCGCTAGAGCTGTCGATGTTTCCATGACGCCGTGAACGTCATTGTTCATACTTTGATCTGTACAACACATTATTTGAAGAGATTGAATTTCACGAATTTTGCAAGATGCCGGGGAACTGTCATTTTCAGGATTCATGGCTACAACATGATGATTATGGACATTAGCACATTATACTAGAGAAGGTCCTGGAATTCTTCAATTTTAGTCCTGGAAAGTCCTGGAAATGTCCTTGAATTGTTTTGCTCAGAAAGTGTAAGAACCCTGGTGACTTTTCACTTCATTGATGATTCCATGTTATGTTACTCTGCATGGTGTAATCATAGTCTAATGATTTCATTTTTATCGTTCCGTTCATTTTAGACTGTTGAGCATGGATTTCCCAGCAAGCCCAGTGCTTTGGCCTATGACCCCAAGTTGAAGCTTCTAGCCGTCGGCACCCAGAATGGAGTGATCAAGATGTATCCTTTTATTCCCTCACATCTTCCCTTGAATTCATGTTGACCCTTGAGCATTATGATTAATAGGAGCAGCCGTTATCCACCAACTAGCCCCAGGAAATGGGACTGAGAGGGCTGAGACAAGGTAAACTGCCTGTTATATAAATAAGATGCTCATGTCTTTTGATTTGACCATATTTGGCGAGGGATTAGATGTGCTTGCTTAGATGCACATGTAGGTATGCTGTGCTGTAATGATCATGTATGCTTTTTTTTTTACCTACACTCCAATACAATTACCATTGCTTGTTAATGTTTGGTTTTTTTGTATCACAAAATACATGTTTTGTTCTACCAGGGACTAAGAATCATCAAATAACCACAAGGGAAACTGACTGAATTTAAAGTCACTGAAAAGTGATCAAAGAAAAATTGACTGGAGCATGTTCAGGAGGACGCCGGTTCAAATCCTACTCCAGTCAATTTTTCTTCGTTCACTTTTCAAGAACTAAGAATATTTGTTTTCGTATTCTTTTTGAAATAATCATGCTTTTTACAATTTATAATGATTGCACGCCTTTTAAAATCCCTTCTTTAAAATCTGTTTAAAGAAATGCACGTTGGTTAAACTGTATTTCATCATTAAGCATTTTTTACTATTCGTATGTGTAGACTACCTTGAACCCTGAACTCTATACCTTGCACCCAATTCACATATGGGCGCAAGTACTCTGTTAATCTGCCTTACCAGGAAAGGCAAAGTAAATACAATTTTTCCCGCCTAAATGGCAAAGTTGATTCCCTCCGCAAAGAAGAGAAGAGAAGAGGATAACAGATTGACAAAAGAAGGACTGCCTTTACTGGATTGAGGGAGTCAATTGTTGCCCCTGGGTCCAAGGTCACTGTGTCTGGGTCCTAATATTCCATGCACAAACACTCCGCTGTCACTAGTTAACAGTTGCGGTGAGTTGGGTAGGGAAAAGCAGTAGGCGTTTTGTAGAATTGTGACTTTTTGGTTGAGAAGTGCTTCCCTGTACACTGAGATTCCATTTGAAAATTTAGATGATTCCTTTGTTAGAACAGTTGACATTTTGTCTGTTTGTGTGGGTTAAACTGCTCCGTACTAATCACTTTGTTGATATAATTAGTTCATTATGCACCAAGGTGATATTTAATCTCCTGTGCACAAACTTCATTGAACATCGGGTCGTTAATATTACTATGATTAAGAGAATTATAATTAACAGAACTTTGTTTAAAGAGCTTTTATTGATAGGTTTGTGTAGTCCAAATTCCCCAACCTGTCCTTATTCTGTGTATTATATTTGGACGTGTACACAGCAGATGTCTTGTTAAGCACATAATCAGGCAGGAAGTTGTTAATTTAAACAGCAGTGACTAGTGACTGATGTTAACCTTCTCCCAGGGTAGCTATGGTTGACATTACGTAGGCCTATGTCTTATTAGACAAAGACAGTATAAGGCTTTAGATTTTGTGAACAGTTCAAACAAAGCCTTTGGTATGGTTGTTTTTGCTTAGGAAGTTAGAACTGAGAAAGTTTTCAGGGATTTTAAAGTTTTTTCTCAAAACATTTGAACCCCAAGTTCAATGATACATACAAAAACACACAAAAAAACGGCATTAATCTTTCTTTGGGAAAAATATCAAATTAAAGTTTTCAACTTCACCTCCTCCCAAAAAGAAAGGTAATTCATGCATATCAAATTATTTTAAACTAAAAATTGGCTGCCAACATTTTGTTATTATCCTTTGGGCAAACACAGGTGTTTGAAATTGTATTTACTTACAAATAAACAAACTCCATGCAATTTATTTTGCGTTGTTTGATTACACATCATTGAGACTGGATTTTAGTATGGTGTATTGAGTATCTGTCTAGGTCTGTAGACTCCTTGTTTCACTAAGTATTCGTGGCTGCAGATTTTGTAAATATCTACTAGGTTTTTGCAAATAAGCTTCGCCCTTCACCATCATAGGTGAGCACTGCATACTCAGGGCTTGTTGGTTTTTCTTGACATCACAAAGTAATCATGAGCTCAAGGCATGAAGTATGCACTGAGTTTACAAGTGCATTTTAGTAGGGATGCATGGTGGTTAGTACATGTAGGTGACTCATCATGAACTAAACGCACCTGTGTTCAAATGTATCTTATTACATGTAGACCCAAGTTGAATACATGTATGTAATGTATGTATCATAACATTAGTATTGTATAATATACATGCTAATGTACTGCAGTAGCAGGCTGTAGTACGGTTTGCATTGTAAATGTGTGTTTGTAATTGCAAAAGGCAGTTAAATAAGGAGTGATTCCTTTTTTGTTTTATAGGATGTTGGTCCGCTCATATGTTAAGGCAATATCATACAATAGCGCTCTGCACTTATGTTAAAAATAGCACCGGATCTCATACAAACATTGCAACCATGCAAACGTGTGCATGTGCGCGTGCATGTACACTACGCGTGTGAGACAATGTTTGTCTGACAGCCGGGGATTTTGTGACGTCATTAGTGCGGAGTGCTATTACAATACAAGTTTAAGTTTGTTGAAATATATTGACACTCGAGAGTGTCAGTGTATGGAAAGCTCACAGTATGTGTATAGCCTACTCCCTTTGAGGCTGTACAGTACTGGCTGATTTATGTGGAACAAATTTTGCCAAGATCTTATCAATTTTTATCAAAGAATAATGTATATTTACCCTGGTTGCTCAAGTATTATGAACATGTGTCATTGTTGTTCCTTTCCTGTTGAAGTTTGCACAGTGTGCATATTAAGCCGGGCATAAAGATTTAAAGACTTGTCTAGACCAGATTTATACACTTGGCTGCCCAAAGTGTGATGGAGTTCCTAAGTTAAGACCATAGCGCCCAGTAAACAGGCCATGTTCATGTCAACATAACATGAACATTTCCAGTCTGCCTTTGTACATGTATGTTTGGCATTGTGGACAATCACGTTGTATTTAAGGATGTTGGGTTGTGTGATGTATAATAGTTGACCTCATGCAAGGTCATATGTAATCCTGTTGGTAGACCAATCCCTCTGAAGGATGCGGCACAAATCAATCCAAGGCTACTTGTTGATTGTAACATCAGGATCTGGGGTCGATTTCACGAAGCCCTACGATCGATCGTAACTCGTGTTACGAAGGATAACTCATCGTAGGTGACTTATATCCTACGTATAACTACAATGCATCGTACGTTCTACGATTGATAGTAAGTTACGATGAGTTTCGTGAAATCGATCCCTGGACTTATTGGACTGGTGTTTCTTTTCCCAACTCCCAAGCTGAATATCATTCTTTTATGAACCAGTCACAACTCACAAGGGGTGTGACTGTCTATTACATAAATGCTGGTTGATAAACTTTTGCTGAATTAAGTTTTTCAGTCCTCAGAAAGTTTACTTCCATGAAGTAGAGCTGTTAAATCATAGAACATGATTGAGTTACATTTAAGTTTTAAAAGTCAATAAACTGCTGGAAACTGCTCATCGGCCGAAATAATATATAAAATGCTTGGAGTCAGGATTGCGGATTGCCTGACGTTTCGATCCTAGCAGGATCTTTCTTAAAGGCTAAAAGTTTATATCGAAAGTTGGTCCTGTCTGTTCTGTATTTTATTTGAGACATGGACAGTTGGACACGTACGTCATACAGACATGATTTTGATGTACATTGTAAGATCCACATGTAGGCCTACATACATGTTCCTGTATGTACCTTACAGATGCAGCAATGAGAAATTTCCAATACCCAAGGATTGTCCCAAGTCAAAGGGAACAAGATACAATACACAGTAAACTCCAAGGTCACTTGGGATGTCTACTGGCTGCTCAGGTGGGACTTGGGTTGGGTCAGATTCCAGTACTCTACAAATTATGTTTGCACCCAACAGCTTCAATGCAACAAACACAGCTTATGACCCAGGTTCTTTTCAAAGTCTGTTTTAGTTTGGTAAAATTCAAACTTACTTCCTGTCACATGATATTAATGATTAACTAAGAGAGGACTCAGGAGTTATGTTTGTTGAACTGACAGATTTGGTTTATAATACAGACAGGTTGTGCAATTAAAACCACCTTCAAACTTCACGCTTTCATACTCTCGTACACAAATTCATAATGTCGCAATATAGAAAGTGCTCAAGGCTTAAGTTACACACGTATAGTATTACATCTTTGGTTTCATATTGTACTTTTACACACATATCCTGTAAGTTTGACATCTGTTTTTTGGCTTGAGGATTGAAACCTGGGAGGAAAATTGTGCACAATTGTTGAATTGTCCTGAAATGGGTGATAGTGCTTGTATTACCCTCATACATGTAAGTCAGCATACTATATACACTGCACATGGTTTATACATTACATTCAAATAATACTTGATCATACTGTGCAGTACATGTATAGGGCCTACTATATAGGGCCCACTGTGTATATTTAATTTTGTTGTTTCAACTGATACATGTTTTTTCACTTTTTCTTTTCAAGTAGGAGATACTGTTTCCTCTTTCTTTTAATGCCTAATACGTTAATTTGCATTTACTGTGCTGGTGAATGCAAGCCACTTTGTCTTGTTTGGGTAATACATCTTAAGTAAGATTATGCATATTCATTTCATCATTTGAGAAAAAAAAAACATTTGGAAGTTATTTCAGCTTCAGTGGAACATATTTATTTGAAAAAACTTTGAATTTTGATAGAGACAAAGGAACTTGACTTAAAATAACAAGAACGTGTACCATAATGCAGTTCGTGATTCATGCCAATTTAATCATATATGACTAAGTACATTCATACATGTGCATTGGTGCCACATACATCAATCTCTACACAGTCACATTGTAGGCCTACATATACTTATCATACTTTCTTAATTTACGCACATCAGCATGACAATACAATAATCTAGGCCTACATGAATCATGCGAATACAATTGATGCAAGCTGATAAAGGAAGTTAATGACATGTCTCATTGACTGACCATAGAGCTAGGAACTGACTCGAGATGATGCCTGCATCACTGTGCCGAGGCACACACTCTCACTAAAGATCTTTTGTCTGATTTCAACCACTGTGATAATATGATCTCAACCCGATTAATTATCTGATTTATACTGCTGATGATTGTACGAGCAGAATCTTAAGAACGAAGCCATTGTTGTGCCACAATTTTTCTTTTTTCTCATCAAATCTTGTCTGAATCTAAACAAAGATTTTTTGAACTCGTTAGTTATGCCACATGGCATGCATTTTCCTCCGCACACCATCTTTGAACGTCCTTGGATCTGGTTGGTTTCAGTTGAGTAGCCTCATCTTTTTTTGGACATGATGAATTTCCTGTTGTCGTTTGTTTCCTTTGTCTGGGCACCAACACCTGCTGTGGTTTATGTAACAATGAGCTCATCAATAAAAATCACACAAGGGGGGGGACGGATCATGTTGGATTTGTTGAACAAGAACAAATTTTGAACAGCCTGGGGCCAATTTCATAGAGCTGCTTAGCACAAAAATAGCTTTCCCAATAAAACAAACGAAAATGAAACCATTGAAAATTCCATTTGATATTCTTCATGGTCAGCGAACAACAGCCAAAGACCAATTGCAAGTGATGCACAACACATGGAAATTTGGTTGCTAATTCTGTTTTTACTAAGACAGAAATGTCATGCTTAGCGATTTTTTGTGCTAAGCAGCTCTATGAAATTAGCCCCTGGTTGCAGTGCAATGATGGATGTACATTACATAAAGCATGATGTTTTTAATCACTACTGTAGTTAAGGATGTGTAATGAATCTCACATGGTACTAGACACTCCAGGGCACCATTATAAAGATGTGTCTGTACAGTAACCTGGAACTTGTGAGGTTGAAACATGTGTCTCTTTGTCTAGATGATCAATTGCTTTGTTGCTAGATATATCACTGTACAGTTGAAAATTTCTTTGTGTCAGTGAACAGTCTGTGTAGGCCTACGTGTTCATGTATATACACACTGTCAGTTCCGCTGTATGCCACGTGTATATTTATTTGCAAGTGTTATGCATAAAACACCTGTTTTACTACCCAAATCGAACTACACGTAAAATGCATTGGCATAAGAAATAACAATGAGTATGGTTACTCTCAAAACATATTGCCGCAGTCCATAAAACGTTATTTTGTTTCGCCTTAAGTCAAACATTTTATTCTTTTGTTTTGAGGCACAGTAAAAACAGAATTATGTACTTTTGCATTTTTACTGGTATTACAGTTCGAAGTGTTTTCCTTTAAGTCTTACAACACAAAAAGAAACTGTATTATTTTTTTGGCAGATACCAGCAAATTGCACATCTTTATTTTTGTTGAATCCGAATAAAAACTTTGGTCCACGAAAATTTGTTTTCATTCTTTGAAAGTCTGAGACAAATGTTGGAATGAAGACCAGCTTTTTTTGTGGAGTCTCTTTCAAGATACTTTTCCATATTCATTAAGTTATTTCTATATTTTGCCATTGTGATATTCATCAGTGTTGGTTTATATTGAATTTGATATACATTGTATAATGTATGTAGTAAGGCCTTGCGGTAACTTTTTTATGGCTAGCACACAGGGCCAGCTTGCTGCAGATTTTACTAGCCCGTTTAGATTTTTACTAGCCCGTACATATGTTCATCCATACCTTAACAGGTAGGTTCCTTTGGTTCCAAGTTTTGCTAGACATTGTACAACGGGCTAGTAGCCTACTATTTCGAGCCCTGTATATTATATATATTGTAATTGCCATTTACTCTGCTGTTGGATGAGGTTAATAAATAAATAAATATATATAAAGAATATTGAAATTTTCTATCATGAAATTTTTTTTCGTGAGTCAGCATATTATGGCTAAAGTGCACAGACTCAGAGAAGACAAATTTTGTTTATTTCTAAAAGTTATGATCTATAAATAGGTGTAAGATATTTGAACAATGAATCATGTACAGACCAGTCACCAATGCCATTTAAGCAGCTGCCTATATATCAAAATTCTGCGCTTGAATTTATATTGAAAACCGGAAGCATTGAATCTCTAATACTTAGGACCGGAAAATACTGCCATTCCACCCAAAACAAAAATTGTACAATATCAGTCTACAATAAATTACATTGATGAGGTAGGAAATTTAATGTAAACTTATTTGTATCCACATAGGCCCTTCATAATCCACTCTCCATATTAAGACATGTCAAAGCTTTATTAATTGCAACAGACAACATGGCTAGCTATGTTTGCGTACATGTTCACTGTACTTGCCATTGGTAATATTACCAGTACATGGCCATTGGTAATCCCTTTGCCTGTCTGTGGACTTGACAATAAAAAGTGCATCCACCCCACGCTATTGCCAACAATACAAGCTTAGTATTACGTGTAGGCCCTACATGCCGATACCAATGCAATACTATATCAATGTTGGGTAATATAATACTGTAGCTCTAAATAGGCTGTGCATAATTCATAATATTCACGGTTCAAACATCTGTATGACAAAGCAAATAGTAGGGGGATATTTCCACATCAGTAATTAATGGGGCAGAGTTCATTTTAGTGTAAAGAAAATTTGTTACCTAGGGTAGGTTTATAGCATGTGTGTGTAATTGGTATGCATATTTATTAAATATTTGATCATTCATGTACATTTACAAAGAGCAGATTAACCCACATTGGAGCTCTAACAGAACAAAATAATGTTTGGAGTTAGGAGGACCTGACTCGTTTCGATCCTAGCAGGATCTTTGTCAAAGGCTAAATATCAAAATATCTTGAAAAACAACAACATAATATGTTATGAAAAAGACCGAGCACCACTTATTAGAAACATGTGGATTTATTTGTGTAATAAATATCTAAAACGAATACAAGTTTTTTAGTTTAAAATGAAATTTTAAAAAATGCATGTTCGAGTGTCTTTATTCATGGTCTGTACACATTTACATTATTCAATAGCATTGAGCTCCATGATTCCATAGACCTGTTCCCAGGTAACGCAGGTAATACATTGACCTTCCCATGACCTGTGTGTGACTGGTAGCATTGAATTCAACTTATTTTCCCTTCTTTTCATTGTATTCATGTGTGCATTTATAGTGCACACACGCCAATATTGTGTCTCATTAAGCCGCCTGTTCAGGGACAAACCATAATTAATTTGGAACAGACGGCTTTTGAAGGTTGTAGAATCTTTTCTTATAATATTTACTAATCAAACACAATCACATTGACTACCATATGGTGTTGGATCAAGATAGCAGCAAAAGGTAGCATATACAATGCATAATTTATGGTCTTGCTGAGGATGGACAGTTTTGTCCAAAATCTTGCCTGTAGAAATGCATAGACCTACAAAAATATATTTTAAATCTAGCACGTCAATAAAACCGTAGAAAAATGTACATTCTACGGTCTACATGAGAATTACCATGTGCAAAGCCTTTATTTTTCATCTATCCTAAATCCCATGCTTGCATGAAACTTATTAATTAATGTTCCCATAAGTCATCCGTGATTAATGCGTGGCGACACACTGATTGCTAATGCTAACACACAGCCCTTTAATTGATTTCTCAGTCTCCAGCAGTCAGTCCTTTGTGAGAGCCTGAGTCGATATTCCAGTCCCAGCTATAAGCGTCTCCCCATCTCCCTGCCTCCCATGGCCTAGCTAATCACAGACGCACAATGCTGACCGCCGGTCACTCATGATGCAATCAAATGACCATTTATTAATCAATGCAGAATAAAGACGCCTTCTTGACCGAACAATGTAATTAAAAATCTCGCGCACACACAATGCTAAATGCTTGATTACAGACAGTGTTATGTAATGTACCCAGTTTGTATAACACTTAATTTGAAAGTAGAATGCCTTTATGAATATTACTAGACTACTTGCATGCGTACACTTTATATATGTGTATATTTTAAGAGATGACATATGGTTGCTAAATTGGAGAACAGACGTGTACTGTGAACAACAAACAAAATTGGAATGCAAAAGCATTGTGGTAAATAACCTATTCTTCCCTTAAAAAGTACATCAAGTACAAAAAAGTACAAAAATAATTTCAACACTCTAGACTTTATCATTCTTTGTTAAAAAACAAAGGCCTGTAAATCAATATTTTATATCCATGAACCGGTATGTCAACACGGCTATTGTACACAATTATGCTGGGTTTAATTCAGACAGAATTTTAACTCGCCAGCTTAATGATAATAAGGCCTATACTGTATCATTAAAATATTTCCCATATACGATTGCTTACTTCAGGGCATTAAATAAACGGAGGCCATGGCCTTCATTGCCCTGGTTCTTGGCCTTGGTGCCCCTTCAAATGTTTCCATAGACATTATGATTTTCCAATGGAAGTGCCCCTTGCAATGGAAAATTTGCCTTGCCCTCACCAAACCTTATTTCCAGCCCTGTTACTTTGATTAATTCATGAGAATGCATAGTTTTCCTAGATCTACAGGGCATGATGAATATGATTCAGTAGTTGACCACAAAATAACCCAGGCCCGCCTGACTATCCGTGGTTGCAAGGCTTCACTGTCTGTGGTTTCCATGTTAAAGGTGAAATTGAAGCCTCTTAGCAGTACAGGCCTTAAACTCCCTGAGGTTGTATTGATGTGGGACAAGACTGCTTGGCCTTCCACCATGTGGTCAGACTTGACCGACGGGCAACATCGATTCTTCATTTCCACTCTGTCTCCACAGAAATATAACTTTTTTTCCTGTCTGATGCGTATGTAGGCTCGAGGGCACGGTGTTTTAGTAATTATAATCTTCGCTGGGTGTATATTAATATTGCACACCCTTAGGGTACTCATACGATCTTTGCTGTGCTGTGTGCTACCCGGGTACTCGTATATATGGCGGGTGTGTTTGATGGTGCTGCATTTTCTAAAGTACTTGATGTAATATCTGTATATTTTTCACCTTGTCACCGGATGATGCCTTGAGTCTTAGTTATTTCCTCATAAGCAGTGCACTGTAATCAGAGAATAAAGACCCGGATATAAGGTATACAGTTTATAATCCCTCCCTTGTGTACAAGTGTCAAGTGAAGTGTGTTTTTGTGCACTGCCGAAGCAAAATGTCAACCCAAAGGCTGCGACATGATTTTCTTCTTTGCTTTGAAGAAGAAGAATTTCAACTTGGACTATTTTATGCAAAGTAGGCTTACATGGCAAATCAGCACCCACACTACAGTATAAATCACATACTCTGTTCATAGTGTACATAAATGTATGGATGGTTGAAATATGGATAGCTCATTGTCTTATCAAAAAAGTGTGAATAAGAAAAGCTACTGCAGAAGTATCAGGTGTTTTTCAACATTTCTACCTCGGGGACCTTTGTCAGAGCTCGGCTCCAGCTCCGTCTCTGTCTCTGTTTTCATATGCTGAAAATATAGGTTGTGGTTTGCCATTGAAGCTGAAGCTCTGTTGTCCTTTTCAAACCGGAGAATCTAATTCCTAACTGCAGCCAAAAGCCTCTATTTTGATACCTGTAATTTTTAAATGGATTCACGAAATGGAGCCGGAGCTGAGCTTTGAGAAAGGCCCCTCATGGTTGTTATGACTGCTACACCTGTACGCATTCTGTCTCTCAACATACATAGACACTACAGTACAGACCAAATGCACTCCAACTTGTCCAGCAAAATAAACTCAGTGATGTATATCAGCTACCTATTGAGGTCAGCAAGGTCAAAGGTCCCTGAACTTTGATGGGTGTTTCCCCATAACAAATCATGCTGGGGTATGTCCTTGTACAAAGTTGTAGACATTCCATACTTCCAGACTAAGATTACATGTCATGCTGATGGTATGGCTGTGCTACTGCTAAATGCAGCATCTAGGTATTAAAAAAAAACCAAGAGAGCTAAATTGTATTTTGTCTGTTTTCATTCGTAGAATCGTATTAAATATAGACAGCTTTCATCATTGCTCAGCATTGACAGTGGCAAATAATTAGGCAAATTACGCATGTAGCTATGGCAGCCACTAGCCAGTGACTGCAGCCATTTCCATAGACTTGTGTGTTATTTGCAGTCGCAGCCAGAGAATTGGGACACGGCCTCACCCTTTCTTTACATTTGTGTTCTGTCTACGGCACAAAGTAGCCTGTCCTTTTTTTGCGTATCCACTGAGCCTGCTGGACTGGTCAGGGCTCAATTTCATGAAAGGCTAAGACAGATCGCAACATGCGTATCAATCTTAATTGCTAAGCAAAGTGTGATGTCACAATACTAGTTACTATGGAAACAGGAACAATTCATCTAAAAAGATGAATCGTAAATCTGTATGAAATCGACACCAGGTTTCTTACCAAATGATAAAGCCTACTTCCTACAATTTTTTGAATCTGTGTTAATGTATCTGCAAGGTCTTTCATCTGGTTCTAGTTTTACATAGACATCTAATGCCACAGAAATTTAAGCATTTCTTGCAGCAGTCACGCAGCGTGATACTGTGCTTGAAAATGAAATAGATCCTGTGATTGTGAGTCATGTTACATCATCATTTTCCATGCACAAAGCAAGTACGTGTTCATGTACATGTGTACAAACACTTGGGTAGCTGCCATCTTCTTACTCTTAGCTGTGGGCCTACTAACATGGAGGCTAGATGCATCTCATGGGAAATTATAAACATTTGGCACATTCACATGTTATGAATGTCACTGAATTTAACATCCGCTAGTAGAATGTATACATGCAATGTTCACTGCCTTATATTCACGTGTTCAACATTTAGTCTAATGGTTGATCTAATTACATGTATGCATGTACATTGAAACTTATCAGCCGTGATATGTAATGAATAATCTGCATAATTTATATAGTCCCTTTCATATGCACGGTGTAATTCCAGACAATGACGAATGGTTAAGGTCTTCTGCCGGGGGAATTTGATTTCTTTCAAATGTCAGTTCTCAATAACTCGGCAAGGCTGTAAATAATAGCCTCAGGATCCCTCCCACACACTACCTCACTAGCTCTGCTGTCTGTAGAGTAAGAACCCATATCTGCCCAATTATTTGGGCGTGCCTACTTTCTATAAATTTTGATTTTCCAATTTTCATATCCCAATAAATTGTCACTTATTTGAGGAGTCCACCAGGCATTTTGACCTGCTGGGATACACACAGCACCTGTTCAATTTATTTCCAAGTTGTAAATTGCTACTTTAATTTATTGCTGGGGCCAGCATTTCGACTGTCTGGAGTCTGGACCTTGCACATGGATGATGAATTCTATGGTAATTGTAAATGTACTGAATATGGATGTATGGAACTATTCCATGAGATCCCTCTGGCAGTGTCTGTCTATGGGTTCGGTTTTTCAGATGAAGCAATTTATCGGACTGCTGATAATCTCTGTGAAATTATATTTACAATTCTAGTGCACAGGCTTTTATGGCTTGAAGTTTTGGCAGGGAAATTACATGCATTTTCAATGTTATGTGGATCGGTTTGGAAACACCATCGTTCGTACTTTCGCACTTCTATTTCATTCGTACTTCTCGTATGGTCTCTACGTTTCGACTAGCCTGCTCTAGTCATCATCAGGAGACATTGTGCATTGCTGAGGCTATTTGCTCATGCTAATAGCCGTCAATTTCTGAATGTTTGAAGTATCTTGTAGATTTGACTAGTGCAAATACTATGGACAAAAATAATCTGTGTTGATGTAGTTGTATGAAAATGACTCTACTACAGGAGTTGTGCAAATGTCAAAAGCACTGCAGAGGTTGACACAATGATTGTATGGTGTACTAAGATGATCTTGTCATGATGTTCTCAGTTTTCCTGTGAGAGAGTCTCTAATGCATTCTGTGCATACTTCAGATTATTTTTGTTTACCCTCTGAAAAGGATCCTGATATTTTGATTCCTCTGGGCAGCTCTTTGCGTTTCACCCTGAGGTGTTGTTTGACACGGAGTGTATCCGGCCAAATGTCAAGTTTCCTGCTAGAATTATGTGTCAGATCTTTGCTCAATACTGTGATGTCTTGATTAAAATTCTGTCTGAATTGATGACAGGGGTGTCTAAGAGTCACTTAGACTTGGTCCATTTTGAGAGAAGGACTGCTTCTTTTGAGTGACACAAAATAAAGGTCTGGGAGCAGTGGAATGTGAGATGTATACAGTACGTGTGGCATAGAGCAGGCAGTGTACACTATCTACCAATTGACTGGGACTGTTCAGTATTCAACAAGAGAAAGTGACTTGTATTTGCTTTCCTTGATTAACCACGTTAACTGCCTGAAGTACATGTACAGTGCTCGTGCCTTTTCGTTAAATGAAGTCATTTACTGAAAGCTTTTCTCTCAGTTTACCCTCTTAGTTAAGTTTGCCTCCTTCGGCCTGTTTCCCTTCTCCAAATAGCAGGAGCGAACAAAAACCGATTCTTTGTGGGCGTAAGATGAGCGCACTCAATTACCGTGCCTGAGCAGTCCTAGGTGAAAGAACTTACATGATGTAAATTCCTGACAGGATTATACTCCTGTGTGAGGATTTCAAGCCAACCATTCCTAACCGTTGGGTGTTGTTATTTTGAAGGACTACTTATTTCCTCATGGTGAATAGTTAATCTAATCAGAAATAGGCCAGGTTATAATGAAGGTGTGTTTTGAGATTGAGCAGGGCATGTAATCATTATTTACTCAGTCATATTTTAATTGCTACACAGTATGTGCATGCATTACCACAGTTGTTGAATCCACTGTGCAAAGTCTTGTTCATAGCTTGGAAAAAACTGTCTTTCACACAAAAGGTGCGTCTACGTCTGTGAGTGAAATGCTATTCTCATGAGAAATGTGTGCAAACCTTCAGTATTGGTAAACCCTGTCCTAGAAATCTGAAAGCTTTTTTAGAACGGAAAAACAAGTTTGCATTCCCTGCGGAAAATACTGGTTTCAGAGTACAAATACAAGCCTATATGATTTACAATACATTCAACATAGTGCTGGGTTACATGTGTATTATTAACCTACAATTCAGTACAGATGCTGTACATATATTACAAACCCATATTCAAGTTGTAGGCCTATGGGTATAGGCCTACTGAACTTTCCAGGAATACAGTAACCACAACTGACCATAAACATTGAACTTTTAACCAGGAGCATTTTTGTGGCTTCTTATAATGTGTTTGGATTGTTGGTTAAAACCTGAAGCCCTGACCAGACGTCAGCAGGCTTGGCTATTAGTTCTTGACATGAAGAGGCAACAAATTGTTGATTGTAAGGATCACATCCATTAGTCGAATCCAAACATCTGTAGGAGCATTTGAAGATGCATTGAGTCCATGACAGGGGGCAATAGAGGTCACGACCCCTGTGAGATGCTAGCCACTACCTACATGTTGTACTAGTAGCAGTTCATCAAGATAAAGCACTCTACATGTACTTTTTCAATGTCAGTGAATCTTTGTCACCCCTGCCATATGCTAGTAGAGTTTATTTCTGGTAAATTAAAACTGTATTCAATTTCCAGATGAATTTACGACAAGTTCATTGGAGTGGAGTACAAGGCCATATCCTCATACATTCATGCACTATGCATGCATCTAGCCTATAGGCATTTAGGAAACAGAGGCTCCGGCTCCATGTTGTGAATCCATTCAAAAATAATGTGTATCAAAATAGATTCTTTTGGCTGCAGTTCAGAAGTAGATTCTCTGGTTTGGAAAAGAAAACTGAGCTTCAGCTTCAATGAAAAACCACGACCTATATTTCCAGCATATGGATGACAGAGCTGAAGCCTGAGCCTGAGCCTCCGTTTCGTAAACCCCCTATGACAGTAGGAGACTTGGAGAATCACATGATCCATCTTAAGATTAATCACTTGATTCAAGTAAACTTAATGTAGAAACATGTGCTGGCACAGCATAGAATAGAAACAATCGGTATCATACATGTAGACCTTGGCCCGTTATAGGCAAGATGTGGAGTCACTACCCGGCCACGCCCCTAAAATAGAATAACACTCAGTTCACCTGGGGCCAGACCACTCATCGGGTCACATGAGGCGCCGGCAGACCAGCAAGAAAATACTGAAAATAAACTTGGCAGGTTTATGTTGTGATCATAATTCATACATGCTGATGTATTTACACAAACAGGTTGCAAGGTCTACAAAACGGAGTGTGTGCTAATGTGACACTGTGTTCAATGCTGTTGAACAGGTTGATCTACACCTACACATATAAACACGCAGCCTACTTATACTTGCAGGTGCTTCTGTTGCCTTGTCTTGGCTTTGCTCAGCCTCATGTTTTCTTTAGCTGTGGACTGAAAGATTTGCCTCCTGAATAACAATGAACAATATCGCCACTTAGTGGTGTGCTAAATGCCAAGGCTTCTTCCTCATGAAACATGGAAGCTGCACTGGCCTCATCACATCACTGATGACATGTGATGGACATTAACATGTACAAGTGGACCGAGTCCTAATCATATTTTTATAGCTTTGTTTCCCTGTAAGGTGGTCAGTCATCTGTGAAGATCAAATGATTGAATAAGGTGTGGCCCGACCTCCCTGATCCCCGGATGCGCATTGCAGCTCCTGTGATGCTGGCCATGTAACTGCCCGTTCGAATTCTCCTGGATTATTTGACACATCTTCTCTAACAGGTTGAATTACACCCACAAATTAGTTGCAGTTGCTCAAAATATTGTTTGCTTCTCTCATTATTTCCGTATGATGCCAGGGCTCGAAATAGTACTAGCCCGGCATACAATGTCTAGCAAAAACCACTCCGGGGTAGCTAGACTTGCTTCCTTGGTTGCCCATAAAAAAAAAAGAAGAACCTTCATGCTAAGGTATGGATCGATATATGTACGGGCTAGTAAAAATTTAAACGGACTTGTAAAATCCAGTAAGCTGGCCTGGTGGGCTAGCCAGGAAAAAAAGTTAGCGCAAGGCCTGGATGCACATAGTGTAATGTGTCCTAAAGTGTAAATATAATAATCTGCAATTAGATTTTCAACACTCTCTTCTGATCTTATCAGTACATCATTCAGGGCAGAATGCTCATGTTGTCAGAGGTTAGGATGAGTCTGCCCCAAGTACAAACTTACTGAAACAGTTGCATGAAGGAGTTGAAGTATAAGGGCTGATAAGGAATTAAGATACCACTGTGTGAATATTTCATATTCACAGAACATTTATAATTATACAGATGAATTAAACATGTTGGTACAGTAACATACTTATCAGTAACATGAATTTGTACTTAGCGCTTTGTAAGCCTGCCATTTACTGGAGGCCATGGCCTTCGTTGCCCTGGTTCTTGGCCTTGGTGCTCTCTTCAAATATTTCCATAGACATGATGATTTTCCAATGGAACCACCCCTTGCAATTGAAAAGTGGCCTTGCCCCTTTCAGAACCAAATTCCAGGCCTGTCATACGTTTTGGTACAGTAATATACTTATCAGTAACATACTTAGCGTTTCGTATCATTTTATAAAAGGTGTTTATAAATGTTATTATTTTAAGTGTATATATTGTAATATAATATATTCCTGACAAAACAATAAATTTAAAAAATTTCTTTTAATTAAGAAAAAATAAAAGAAATTTTACTGTACTGTACTGTAGAGGTACTGAGCAGTCATAGTCAATTGGTACAGCTGTATCACCATTACAATACATGTGAGTAGCCTTTCATTGATTTCCAAATAGCCATGTTACATGTGCATGGATATTGTATTCATTTGTTGTTTTACTCAGTACAAATACCACGTCAGCAAAGGACGATGGCTCAGACTAAGAGTCTGTTCGTTCGGAGACGTTTTAATTAAGCCTTTATTGACTCAGAGTTCATTTGTCGGTCATTGGTCCTTGACTATTGAAAGGGAAATTATTTGCAGTTGCGTCACACGCCACACACAGCTGAGTACTAATTGTCCTTGTTGCAAAATACATGCATTGTAAAGCTTCATTTTAATATCAGTGTGCAATGCATTGTATTCTTGAATACAATCAATAGTTATGATAATTTTCTTTATTTTCGCTGAAAGTGAATTTTGTTGTTGGATATTGATAATAGAAGTATGATGTAAGGATCTGTAGATGCTGAGTGGTTGTATTTTCTATAATGCACCTGTTATTGGTCACACCCTTGCTGAAATAACATACACACGTACAGGTGTATTTCTGTGTTACATGTAAGTGTATAGGACTGTAATCATTGTACAATTGGTATCTGTGTTTCTTCACGGTGTATTTGTTGCTGTTTTCATTTGTCATGTCAATCTGTTTGATTGACAATTCTTGAGCGAGCGAACACCCATCAATCACACATTACAGTGTGACATTGCTAGCTGCCTAGAGGTTGTGTGACACCATGCCTGAAATACGTAAAGTTCTGTTGCAGCAATTTGACTGCCATGTACAGTGTGCAATGGCTGTGGTTTAATTAGACTGGCCAGGTATTATTGGTAGCTACTACACTGGCTGTACTGTTGTATACTAGTGTAGCCTGCTGATGAATCACCACAGTGCTGTGGGATGGGATGACTCAGTATTACAGTATTGCATTTTCTGCAACTAGTTCTAGGAAATGGCTTGAATATTTCATACCATCCTCCCATCAAAGAAAGGCATAACGATATGACTGATTTTGACTCATATAAACAGAGGCAGTAAATATGGTTTGGAAAGAAGTTATATCGCACACACCCATTATCTGTGTGGTATTAGTTCTCCTTGTCACAGAAACAATTTGCTATCTGCATCTTCCTTCAATTGACTCACTCAATAGCAGTTTCTCAGTGGACGGAAAAGCCTGTCATTTGATATAGTCACGTACCCAGGCTTCTTTCAATACCTGTACCTGCGAGGTGCATTGGTGTAGTATTAGGGCCTTTACGAAACAAGGCTAGGCTTGGGACTTAATTCGCTACCGCCATTTGAGGCCCACAAAACAAAATGAAGGGATTGGGCCACATGACGAAGCCGAAGAAAGGCTCCAGCTTCGTCAAGTACCTCAAGCCCTTCATTTCATTTAGGATTCAAAATGGCAGTTGCAAAATGAATCTCAAGCCTAGCCTCAAGCCTCATTTCATATTAAGGCCCAGGAGGGGCACACCAAGACTCATTTAATGGGGTACCAGACTGAAATTGAAATACCCAGTTATTAAATTGCTTGGGTACAAACTTGATTCAACCAGTAATGTGTCACAGTTCCTCATTTGGAATTCTTTTCAATCCACCATGATCATCAACCGTCCAGTGATCACAGATTTCATACTCAATCACATCACTGTGATTCACCAAACCCCTCCTACGTACATGTACCCAGGCCACTGCCAGCCTGCCAGCCTGCCAGCCATTGTTTGTTTTGCTTGCATGAATGATGTGGTAGGAGGGTTGGGCAGAGACCTAGTAGATTGGATGTGTCAAAAGCCATTCACATCATCAGTGCGTGGCTAGAGTCATGACAGGGAGTAAGTCACTGAGTGACAAGAAATAAGACTTGGTGATGGTAACATCACTTCATGACTTCATCATACTGGTGAAACATTTTATTAGTCATGCAACATCTTCATGCCAAATGTATTTAAAATTTGTTCATTTTTTTTAAATCGTCTGATTTTTACACCCTGAGACCAATTTAAACCTCTTTGTCTGACAAAACATTTCCCAACCAAAATCATCAATATTCATGAAAACAAAAATTGAAACATGTATGATTTTATTACAGTGGTCACTTTGAAATTAATTGAAAACTTTCATGTGATATAAATTCTTTAATCATAAATGAAATGAAGAAACAAAATCATTGAAATAATTCAGAAAAACCTCTACAAAATATCAGCCTATTATCTTTTGAAATAGTGTTTTTGCCTTGGAATTATCTGAGGCCAAAGAGAGCCATGGTCTCTGTTGCCAATGGTCCCTGTTGTCATGGTCTTTGTTTCCATGGTCCCCGTTACCATGGTATTGGCCTTGGTGAATTGGTACATGCCTCTCTGAAATGCTTCTATAGATTCTATACTCTATAGATATATCTAGATTTCCTAGTGAAAATGCTGTGCCCTTAAGCGCCAAATTGGCAAATTCCAGGCCTTCTTTAGAGAACTAGCTTGCGGATTTGGGTTTGAAAAAACACTCATTCTGCAGTCAAAATCCAATATGAATACGTGGATTTCTGATTTGACCAAATCTGTGTTGCATTCACGACCCCTGTTTGTTTGTTGCAGCAGAATTCTCACTCCATTGAGTAAGTAGTGAATAAATGACCCCAGACACACAGCATGTCCATATGGCACTGTGTGTACATATACTGAGGCAGTTCTCAGTCAGTGGGTAGAACAGGACTTAATCAGCCATATAACACCATCATCACATGTTCACTGTGTGACACTGCAATTGCAATAAGTAGTTTGTATCAGATCATGTGAACCATGGAACATCCCATATGTTTCATAATGAAGATGGAGTTATTGAGGCTTAAGACAAGGCTGCATCTAGGATTTATAAATAGCTTACTCCAAACTGAACCGGGTAATGACATGCAAATATTTAATTTGCTTCACAGCGATACAGATTGTGCTTCTGCTTCCATAGGTTACGACAAAGAGAAGGTAGCAGTGTCAGGTCTTGATTAAACTCCGTTCGGACGGGACTGTTTTTGGTAAAACTCTCCGAGACAATGATTACTTTACCCATATTAACTCCAGTCCGAACGTGGCTTTAGACTGTAGAAACAACCTGACCAGTGCTGTGTCTTAATTGATTGCTTGTGCACCTGCAAGGAATCACTAAGACTATCCTCTTATCCATCTTGAAGATGCCCTCATACCACTTCCCTTCATAATGATCATGCCTTCCTCCTAACTGCCTTCTTCTCATCTGAAAGTCAAATTTTCTCAATCATAAGCCTAATTATTTGACTATCGTCGGGTGTGCTTGGTAAGCAATTCTGTAGCAATACAGGAAATTTGAAAGGAAATGAGATTTGTCGCGCTAGTCACATTAAAGTTAAAGCTCCTGATGATACATGTACACACAGGCATTCATTGCTACTATCTTGCATATTGCATTTGTATTTATAGCACATTTGAACGGTGAAGCTATTTCGCTTTGTAATCTTGTAAATAGTTTTTATATACTTTAATTTCCTTTTTTAGAGTTTATAATTTCCTTTCTCCATGACCATCAGTATTTCCTCACCACTTGACTGTAGATTTGAACTTTGAAGTTAATCCTGCTTCTCGTATACAGAGAATCTACATTTTTGTACTTCAAATACCCATAACGGGGCCTCAAAGACTATGCCATACAGCGTACACACTTCATATCGATATGCTATTGCTCAAACAAGTCAAGTCCTTGGTAGAACCTCACCAATAGTGACACGTTCAAGGTCTTGTAGGTGTCCCTAAATAAACTCCCAATTGCATTACATCGGCCATCCTCGCCACGCTTCACTTGATTCATCATTCACATTTGAAAGCTTTGCCATTTTTACGGTACATGTAAAGTGATCAATGGGCGTAAACTATGTGTTTATGCAAGTATGACAGCTAGTGTGACAGGCTGTCACACTTCATATAGTGGATCTAAGCACATTGTCCTCTGCATCACACCATATTTTTTAGCTCTATGATCACACTGTTATGGAGTAAGTTCGTTATCCTTCATGATTTACATGTTTGGTGGACAGTGTACTTTAGAACATCGGCTTTATTAATAATTTATTTGCCAAATTGAGTTGAAATAAGATATCTCACAGTGGAAACTGTATACCATCCATAGTTGGCTTTGTACTTGTAGTAATTAAACCAAAATTTAAATTTATCGTCAAATATCTTGTTTCATTCACTGAACTTTGTCAAGTCTCATTTTCAATAAACTCAGGAATGGCCTTTGAGAAAGATCCTGCTAGAATCGAAACAAGGAATGTTACAAGGAATGCACTGAATGATCCCAACTCCCACCATGTGACAGATTGTGTATTATTATAAACAAAATCATTTGATTTATCGTGGCATCCTTTTATTTCCGTCCGTCCAGTCAGCTAATCCCCCTCCGCCTTACTTTGCACGTTTGGTAGCATCATGTGTTAAATGTGATACCTATTGCTAGATTGCCTATCAGTCCTAAGGGGCGCGGTGCCTGACTTGGCTAAGATGAAGAGTCCATCGTAAATTGCATTGACCTGCTCCTGACCTTGCTATTATTACTGGACATTATTGTTCAATAATGGATTATTTACAGCAGTGTCACTGTCTCTTAGATGGCTGTGTGTAACTGTGAATCTTCTTGATTGCTTTCCGCAGTAACCTGTTTGACGGTAGTTTCCTCTGAGATTGTTGTTCATATGGTGAGCTTCATTAGATAAAGTAGGTCAGTCTAGATTCTACATTGACCTTTCATTGACCTGCCTTCATACACCCTCAAAGTTTTGTTTAATGCCAATAGTTTGTATTTCACAAGAATGTGAAAACGATTTATTCCAAAAATTGACAGTGAAAAATTGGGGCTCTACTTTCTTGTAATAAAATTGAACGGCTTTACATTGCTTTTACAGGTATTTGACTGAATGAAAAATGATAAACTGATTTTTGACGGGTATTAGTTTGATGAATGGTTCCGCATGGAATGGGGTCGTGTGAAGGTCTTGGGGAGCAATGGCTGGGGAACCATATGTATGTGATAGTGACTGATTCCTAAAAGATGCATACAGTACAATGTACATGTAGGCCTATGTGTGAACTGCACACCGACCATGCAGGCTGTGTGCTGAACAGTATTTTAAGCAAAGATGCCACTTTTCAGGTTTTAACCTGAATTCAGGGCTTCTTTCTCAGAAATTTGACAAATATTACATGATTTCACCTGAAACATCCAGAAAACACATTTTTTGAAAGGGGTAAGACCGTAAGGGTAGTATCAGGTTTTTCTGGGCCGGGTAAAGGTGTTTCTGTTTTTTTTTAAAATGAAATTCTCGTAGCATCTCTGATTAAGAGACATTAGACACCACTTGATGCGTCATCAGCCAGCCCAAAATATGAAATTTTCTGAGAATTTATCTTCTGGAAGTGCACAATATTTGCCCTCTTACTGTAATTAATAGATATGCCTCCCTTATAATTCAAGCATGTAGAATATGCAAACACGTTCCGAGTGCATTATCAAGCTGGCGTGATCGGAGTTAATGGATAGGGGGTCATCTGGAGGGCAAGTTCTTGGCTAGCCAGAGGCAGAATGGCAGGGCATGGACGTCAATCCCCTATGGTCAAACCATCGCGATACTGTCTGGGCCCAATGATATCAAGTTGTTTACCAACAAATGAATACTGCTCAGCATTTCACATTTGAAGCATAATTTGGGTTCAGCATCAGTCATTTATTTTTACAGTTAATATCATGTTTTTTTTTCCTCTTTGTAAATTGTTGGTCTTGGTTTTTAATATTAGATGAAGAGTTGCTTAGTAGTACACCATCTCGACCATTGGAACCTTTCTTGTAAGGTTCTTCAAATGTCAATCTTGAGAATGTGTGCTTACATTATTCTATGCTGGGATCCACAGACATCTTGAACCAATTCTACACTGACCTTGTCTGACCTCTAAGCAAGTGGAGCTGGGCTAGGTAGGCCTATCCGTGCCTAAATTATCTCACAGCTCATTATTACAGTCTCAAATTTGCAACTATTTTCGTTAACAGACAGTGACATTGTATTTTTATTGCAGACACACAGTAAAATTGATGGTTGTTATAATATGACATTTTACAATGTGTTGCGGTCACTAGCATCCTGGGGGTATATTTGTCTGTTAAAATGTAAACAGAGCATCTACATTTTCAAATAGTCGGGATCTATTGAGTTTTGCCACAACACTACACTTAGGGTACCATGAGATATAACATTGCCTGCAGAAAAACTCATCATTCACTTGTATTTGGTGGAGTTTTTTCCCTCTAGCCCTGATGAAGAGTCCAGTCAAAGTTGAAGCACCTCATTTATAAGCCTGTCACTTTGTTGATTCATGAATCATTCATCTTTGTCCGTAGATTTAAGTCATTGAACTAGTAGTAATTGAACTTCAGCATTTTAGAATAGAAACCAGACCATATGCTCTGTTTGGGTTTAGGTTATAGTACCTTATTAACATGTAGGGGCCTACGTGCAAAGCTTGAGTATTTATTTTTACATTGTAAAGAGGCACAAACCCATCAACACAATGCCCAGATATTGATAACTTCACTTCATGGTGACTTCATGCATTTATTGTTTAGAAGTGAGTCTACTGCATTCAACCTACCCCAGACAGTTACTACGATATACATGTATGCAAATTCCCTGCGCCTATTTGCTACTTCGCTGAAAAGACATGATCAACCGTGGTGCACCCTGATCTCCCACAATGCGTACCGACATAGCCACCAATGATCATCCTTCTTTTTCTCAGCGCCGCTACGAAACAGACGTGTCCCTTGTGGGCTCTTTCGACTTTCAAGTTCTGTTTCTGACCTACACCTTTAAGCTGTTTGGATTTGATCACTTCTCCGTAGATTATCATTGAATTGATTATCCGTTACCAATAAAAAATGTAACAGAATTCCTTTCTGTACATCTCTTTGGTATTTTTCTCTCTTTTTTCTGTGCATCCTATCGTATTTTGTAACTTTGTGGAATGGTTTTTCTCTGTAGGATATTGATGAGATGGATAATATTCCCAGCGGGATGTCTGTCCTTCCACCAGACCATCAGTAAGGATCAAATTCCCTCTATGTCAACATCAATTTAACCCTCTGCAGGTTGAGCAGTAGCCAGCCCTTGGCCTTCAATGTCCTCCCCTCAGGCCTTGAACTCCCAGAGGCAATTTCACGGTAGCCATTACCTTGACACCTTATGCAATTTTGCCATCTTACATCGCAGTGTTCTTATAGAAGCGCCTCTTTAAGAAGACATTTTCAGTCCTGCACCTGCACTGAGTCCTCAAGAGCATAATATCGGTAACAAGCTTCTGTTCCCCGTCTGCTACCTTGAAAGATACAGTTGCATTATCTTAAAAACAAGAAGAAAACTTCAACGACTTTTTTCCTTTCAGAAAAATGCACCTCATCTCCCACAAGTTTCAAGATCAAATTCCTTTTGCCGAATCGATTCCATTTGACATTTTCTCTCTGCTATTGAGAGACTACAAAAGCCTTATCACGTTATGAACAACCTTGCCGCACCTGTCTGGAAAGAAACCTCACGGGAAGCACTCTAAGAATTCTCCCTTCTAGACTTGACTGATCAATAAATGACCAGTGGGCTGATAGAAATATAATGTGCTTTTGCTAGTCAAGTGGAACATGACCGAGGTGCGTACATTTATCTGCCGTTTCTTTACTTATAGGCAGTTTCCCCTGCTTTTGTACGTACCGGGTGTACATTTACAAGTAGTTGTGAATGGGTTGAGGCTGGCGTTCACCATCCATCTGGCATACATCATATACATGTATGTCAATATGTACATGTAACCCAGGGCCAATTTCATAGAGCTGTTTAAGGAATAAGCACCAAAATTTGCTTAGCACAAAAAAATGCTGGTAAATCAAATCAGTATGCCAGCCGCCAAAACTCCTTGTGAATGTTATGCTCAGCAAACAATGGCCGAATACAAGTCAAAAGCAGTTTAACATCATATGAAAATTCGGTTGGTAATCCTGTTTGATCAAGGAAGACTTTTTATGCTTAAAGCAAATTTTGTGCTTAAGCAGCTCTATGAATTGAGGTGAGATTCTGATAATATGGAAGGCTTCATATCTTACAGCTGGATATATCAGTTGGTAGAGCACTGCGTCACTTTCTAGATTGTATCTGGTAATGAAATACCTCCTTTTGTGAGGAATTTACAACATGAAGAAACGAAGAAGTTCACAGTGAATTTGAGAATAAAAGAAACTGTGGTCCATTGGCTGCGTACCCTGACCTGTTTAAAATTCAGTGCAGTATGGCTAGTAGTCTAAACCCTCAGGCCTGTTTCTCATCTCTTATAGCTATCATTCATCGGATCTTGACATTGTCTAGCTTTCTGTCACAAACATCTCTTGATTTGCATGGGGCACTTGCTGGGGTGTATTATTTGTGTGTAGATGGACAGGTGCATTAGGTTTATCTTGAAGTGTTTATGGAAATAGTTTTTGGATGTCAGAAAAATAAAACGGCTCATTTATTAGATCATGCGCATGTCATTTCATTAATGATGGGGGTTGGTCCGATTAGTCTGCATATGTCACTTAAAATTTATTATGTTGTTTTTTCCAAACCTGGGACATCTTGTGTGGCAATTTTTTAAGACCATCCTTGAAGTTTTTTTATGCTGTACTTATACACTGCATATGCGTGTATACAGTACATGATTGTTGCTTATCTTAGCTTGAATATTAATAGGTTATATATGCACATTTCCGGAGCTGCTTTCCATATCAGCAACTTGTGCCTGTGTAATAGATTCTATACTGCTGCATGTTTGATGTATGCCTACGGTGTGTGTATTCCCAATGGGAAGCCTAGTGCATCTTATTATCTATACTAGAGCTAATGGATTTGTATGCACTAAGCTGCTGCATGACAGACTCCGGTAATGAAGTTTTATTGCAGCTTGTAGGCCTGATGAAATATGAGTACTGGCCATAGTTCCTAGTATTGCCCTGTCTTGTACAGAGTAATGAGCCGTCCATATGGTGTACAGCAGTCAATTAACCTTCAATTAGCATCTAGACATGTTTGAATCTTCCAGTCAGGAAAAAGGAGAAAACTTGGGCATAGAGTTGCCCAAAGACACAACAAATACTGAGACAAAAACCACATGAATTTATCATATTTTAGAAAATGTGTTTCTTTACATACGTATTTTGAATTTTAAACTAATCCTTCTTTCTTTTAGATAAAACATTTTTAGATTTAATATTTTTGATGGGGGCTATGAATAAATAGCAATTCAAGAAATAATTTTGAGGGAAAAAAATGTTTGTTGTGTAACTGAATGACCAGCCTTTGATTCAAATACAAACAGCTGTTGTTGCTGATAAATCTTATTTTTTCATTGTATTAGGACTGAACATGAAACTTCACAGTATAATACAAAAATAAGCACAGTGTGATAACTGTTAATTAAATGGAATGAAACATTTGAACGGTAAATATGGATTAAATTACCCTTTAGTTGACCTCAAATTAACAATAATAAAATAATTTGTTTTGCATCAAACTGTTAATTGTAAGAATGAATGATAATTCAACATCTGCTCTGTACAAACAGAAAACCCAGCCACGGCTGCAGGTCTAGACACGTCCATTTTCTTCTGGTGAGAGAAGAGATTTCATATTATGCATTGGTCTAAAACTAATGTGTGAAATCCCGGGGGCTGTATCATTGCTGAGTGGAGCATTTGGCTGGGCTTAACCCTGCAGAACCCGTGGCGCTTGTTTTGCTAAGTTATTGATTGCAAGGGGGGACATTGACTGTGGGAATTATTGATTGAGTTTTTTCTTTGTGCTGACCATATTGAAGCCGTGGCCGTAATTATTGGATTAAAGTGGTTCAGATTTGGCAGGGTCGGCCTTTTGCCCGTCCTGTGTCTTGAGACGGGATGTATAATTTATGAAGGTTATACAAAGGCCATAGCTAATGCTGCTTTGCATTTATTGATGTGTTAGAATAGTGTTAATGAAGTAATCTTGAATAAGAATAGCCGTAGCACCAACCCTAAACCTAATAGCAATGGTCATCGGCATTTAGCCTTTGAGAAAGATCCTGCTAGGATCGGAACGCGTCAGGCCCTCCTAACTCCAAGCATTTTATATATTTCAGGTCATTTTGGCTGATGAGCAGTTTGCAGCAGTTCATTACTTGTATTGTAGCAATGGTCATCAGTTGAAATGTGGAATTGTAACTTATAGTGTACATCTTGGGCGATTGCATAAGATCATTTGATGCATGAGGCAAGCAGTCAGTGTGTTATAAATTTCCTCACGGATGAAAATATTGCTGTAGAGTGAGTGAAAGTTAAGAATAACGAATGGTATTTATGATGTGTGGCATTTTACAGACACCATCCCCTTACTCCCCTTGAGATGTTGATGGAGTTTGGTTACTCTAATCTTATTATACTTGAAGTCCGAGAGCTATTTAGTTTTCTTTGCTTGTCAGTTGGCAGTATAATTACATTATGTGCTTATGGCAGCATGGGTATGCTAGTCCAAACAGCTTTACATAACATTTCAGTGTCTGTAGGACTTATAAGGTTAAATTCATGCAGTGTGTTGTCTTGTCATTGAATTAGCTTTTCTTAAAAATTCACACATCAATTACGGTAGATGAGTGGAGTCAATGCGTTATTAATTCATTTTATTAATGATGCAGTTGATTTGATTCTGTTTTCATATTAAAGAGAAATCATTTGTAAGATATTCTGTTCAAAGACGTAGAATCCTTGACCTAGTGTTACCATAGATACGGTGCTCCTGGAGTAGAATTCATCGGAGTTCATGATGGAGAAAGCGCCGTGTGGCAGCTCTTCTTCCTCCCTGAGCAGGTAAGTAGAACTGACCTCAAATCAGTCAAGGCTGGGAAAGAAATCTTGTCATGAAATACGGAGCATCTCCTTTTAGTTGAAGGTGGTCTGTGGTTAACCACAGCCAGAAGTGGGCACTTCAACTAAGGTCTGCTTCAAATACTTTCCACCTAGGACATGTACGTCGGATTTCTCAACGCTTCTTTGAGTTCAACAGCTTTTAGTCTGAGTTTGTTAGCAGTTTTGCTTTTCGTTCACTGCATGTCTTCCCCGGGGTTGATTTCACCAAACTCATTGTAACTTACTACCAATCATAGGACGTAAGATGCAATGCAGCCCTATGTAGGATACAATGGGTTATCCTTCGCAACTTGAGTTACTATCGAGCGTAGGCTTCAAATTGACCCCCTGCTCTGGTTGTTCCCAAGACAATCTGGGGTTGAGGTTGAGATGGGATGTCTGGTTGGTTAATCTAGTTTATACTGTCTGTACCACCACGGACTGACACAACTAATCATTACACGACCTGTCATCATGAAATGACAATCAAGAATTGTCAAAGACAAATATGAGTAGAATGATTAATTTTAGGGTTCTATTTGATTTATAAATTGACATCTCATCTATCTATTCATAGTCGTGTTTCTCTTCATAATGCGATTAAAAAAAAGGAAATAAAAGATGATGTCCTTGGTGGGGCATGGTGTCTTTTGAATAGAAATGTGAGATTAATTTATATGTGGATCGGTTTGCGGAAACACCATGTAAGAATCAATATTACCAATTGTCACCATGCAAAGCCTCTTATCTTTCTTGAGATAAATTTAGTTTTTGTAAAAAAAAACAAACAATTCAACAAGAAAACCAAGGCAACCGATTGTAATGTTATTTAAATTTGAAACTTTCTACAAGTTTGACTGAGTTGATTGTGATGTTAGGTCACATGCAGTAGCTCTTGGCCAACCACTCCCCAGACAATCTCACACAGTCATAATTTGTTCTGTCTCTAACACTTGCCCCAGGCATCAACTTGTCTAGCAAGACCAAATTGGAGCTTAGAGTTTGGTCCCTAAAGGCAGCAGAGTTATTGTTGTTGAGAAGTGAAACCCAAGTGCATGGTCCTTAGGAGTAACTTCATATTGCATAGTACCACTTAGTGCCAATTATAGGCCAAGGATATGGGGCAGAACCCGTGGTAAAACAGAGAAACAGTCAGAGGTTGACCTTAAAGGGGTGGAGACTTTGTTCCCAATTCATTCAGGTAGTCAAATCCTTCAGTTGTTCATGCCTGTGTGTACAACACAGTGTTTTCTGATTCAAAATCTGTGTTTTTTGAAATTTGGAAAAAAGTTATAGTGGTGGATTATGCTGCTGGGGAAGTGTAGAGCTGGTCGTGTAATCCCTTGGTCTCTGGTTCAAATCCCAGGTCATCCAAACTCTACCGCCCTCGCCCCAGAATGGTTCAAACTCACTCAGTTTCTTTTCATTGCTGAACCTGTGGTTTTGTGTTGAATTAATTATTTATCATATCCTTGTTTGTTCTCAGGGGCGCATCATCAGCTTGCTCCAGGACAACAGTCTGCATCTGTGGGAAGTCAACATCAAGGATGGCAACTCGGTCCTCGAAGAGGTCAAGTCATTCTCTCTGGAAGGAAGGTATGTCACCAAAAGAGGGTGCTCTGACTTTTACATTAAAAGGGCAGAGGTTAAAGAGTTTTTTCTCCATCGAGTTTACCTAAATAGATGAATGGTTATGTAAGAAAACTTGAGCTTTCTCCAAGTAACCGCAAGACCTTCTTTTCCTAGAAAACATTTTATAGATGATTTACTAAGATTGCAAAAGAAAAGTGAAAAGTGAACCAAAAAAATCACTGGAACTGGATTTGAACCAGCGATTGCCAAAATACTGTACCCTTGCTCTACCAACTGAGCTATCCAGCCCAATGTTGGTGGTGTCCCTAATAGTTAATTGTCTTTGTTTGTTTGGCAGTCAGAAGCCACGAAACCACTCACAAATTAATTAATTCAGTCAGTTTCTCTTGTGGTTATTTGATGATTAAAAAAGTTATTTATTTTTTAATGAGGTACTACTAGATATAGGGCCTGTTTGTTGAAGGCAAAGGATCCCAGATTTAGGGATCCACGTCCTATGCAGGGTACGCTTAAATGGGATCCGGATCTGCATAATTTGTGATCCTGTGCATTAAACAAACAGGCCTATAGTTGTGACAATTCCCCCCTTTTCTTTCGTTTGTCTCACTGTTCATATCCTTCCCTTATCGTTGCTTTCTTCATCCGCAGACTCAAGAAGATCTCTGTCTGCTGCCTGTCGGCCGACTGTAAGATCCTGTACATGGGCACGGAAGGAGGTAACATCTACCTGCTCAACATCGCCACCTTTGCCATGGATGAGCTCATCATCTACCAGGATGTTGTCATGCAGAAGTAAGTAGTAGAGGTTGATGATGCTGATGATGGAGGCTGGTTGGAAACATCTGCCTCCTCAGGGAAATCAGGACCTTTCTTGGGTCACGTAGACATCCACGTGCTCTTAGATTAATAAGACACTGTCTGGTAGAAGGTAGGTAGGCAGGGCAGAAGCTGATGACTTTTATTCTTTGGGCCGTTTAATGTAGATTATTCATTGGAGGATTAGGACCTGTCATGGTTTGTCTGGAGGTCAAGATGCTGACCTGTATTTCATTGGTAGTGTTGTTTAGAAGTCAGTGGGAGGATGGTGATGAGGTTGTAATTGAGTTGGTTGAAGAATCGTCTATAGGAGGATTAGAACCTGTCACGGTTTGTCTGGAGGTCAAGATGCTGACCTGTATTTCATTGGTAGTGTTGTTTAGAAGTCAGTGGGAGGATGGCGATGAGGTTGTTATTGAGTTGGTTGAAGAATCGTCTATTGGAGGATTAGAACCTGTCACGGTTTGTCTGGAGGTCAAGATGCTGACCTGTATTTCATTGTTACTGTTGTGTAGACGTCAGTGGGAGGATGGCATGAGGTTGTCATTGAGTTGGTTGAAGAAGGAGTAGAACCTTGCTCATGTCCTCTCAAAGTCAAGCTGCTCACTGATATTTCCTGGATATTGTTGTCAGTAGTGTGGTGTTGTCTTATGGATTTTAGAGGAATCACTTGTCATTAGAGAATTAGAACCTAATCCAGGACTACTCAGCATCAAGATGCTCACCGAGGCTTCCGGGACATTGATGTCAAGAGCTTGGAGTAGGAATCATTGGGTCTCATTTCAGTCTGGTTGAATTTGTCGACACATTCTTGGTTTAAAAACTCCCATACCTTATGGTCTCCTAGGCATATAATATGCTTGCTTGAGGTGATGTACGTCTGTTGATTGAATGTGAATATGAAGTCCAGTCATAATTTTCTACATTGTCCTGCTACCAACATCTATACACACTTTGCATATGAATCAGAAAATCCCTTATTACTGAGAGCCAAAATCCCAGATTTCCCCTCGTGAATTAACTTCAATATTTCCAAGGTGATGAAAGTCATTTATTGCACTAAAATGCAATAAGTGTCATTGTAAATCATTTCTTACTGTCACTTGGACATGATAGAGTATCATCATTTGTTACATGCGTAGAGCTGTTCTAGAGTCTGAAGTCTAAAATTCAAGAGTTGATGTTTGCCTTTAGGCCTCAAGTCCACAGCTTGGAGAAGATCCCACGTTCCCACTGGGCTGGATGCATCTCCATTTGACTTATACTTGTGCAAATGCACACGTATTTGCTGAATTTATTTTTATCTCGAAAGCCAACATACATTCTGTCAAATGCCATATTTATCATAAAGGACCTATTGCCCTCACAGAAACATACATGTACGGTGTATGATATGGCTAGTACTTAATCCAAGATTTCATGACATTTGACTTCATCACAACATGATCCTTTTTCAATTCATTCTATATCACATATGTTTTACATAATTGTTCTCGTTTCGTAGAGACATGTTTACATGTCTGGATTCATGTAATTGGAAATCTCAACCACCATCGGTTATGAAAGATCAAATTGTGAAATAGGAATCAATCAATTCCCACAAAGTTTGTTGATCTGTGAAATTTGAAAATCATATTTGTAGTGGCATTCAGACCATATCAGGTAAATCCGAGTGCATGTTCATGAAAGGACTAGACTCCGGTTATTCAAAGGTGCCTAGTGAATAGATTGAACAGGTTGTTTGCAACCAAACTTCAAGTTTACACAGAAGCTACATGTATGTGGAAAGGTTATATTGATCAGTACACAAAGTTATTCCCTATCCAGAAGCACAGCTGGTTATTGCATGCTTAGAAATGAAAGCGAAAGCCGCCATGGTGTGCCATAGTGGTATATATAATACAAGGGAACAATGGTAGGCCCCCTACTAGTAGCATTATCATGGAAAGCTTTCACTTCTATAGCTAGGTCGTATTATATTGTTCCCATTTTGTAGTGCAATGTCAAGTCTGGTAAGGTGTTAATAGAAAAGTTTACACACGTGCGAGGTCAGATGTAGTGTCAGGCTGTGTACCAATTCACTGGCTGCGGCTGCAAATTATGCATGTACCTATGGCAGCCACATCCATAGCCTCAGTCTCAGGGTTTGCTGGATATTTAAGATGTCAGGTGGTAGACAGTCTGTTACCTGGGGCCAATTTCGTAGAGCTGCTTAGCACAAAAATTTGCTAAGCATGACATTTCTGTCTTAATAAAAACAGGGTTAACAACCAAATTTCCATGTGTTGTGTATCACTTGTTATTGTTCTTTGGCTGTTGTTCGCTGACCGTGAATATCAAATGGAATTTTCAATGGTGGTTTGTTTTATTGGGTGAGACATTTTTGTCCTAAGCAAATTTTTGTGCTTAACAGTTTTATGAAATTGGCCCTTGTTCTCTTATTCATGGTAACCTAACCTCAAACACCCATGTGCATTCATGACTACACTGAGTTATCAAACATCATACTGAGTACCAATCCCATGCCCTAGATATCAAGGCTGAGTGATCTAGTTTCACCTTCTGTTCCATTTTGCACATTCATTGTGAAATGGCAGGCTTTCTGGCTACGGTTTCATATTGAATGAACATGTATGTGTGTAGGTACTCTGTCTTGAAGAGAATACTTCTTGTATGGAGTTATTTCACACATGTAGTATAAAGATACAAACATGTGATTTCAGTTCAACCTGTTGATTGCATATACGTAATACGTAATACAACAGACAACTCTGCTCAATATGTTGGTATTCAACACATGTACACATACATGCTTGCATACTGTACATGCATACACCCCGCCACATATTGAGTTAACTGCATACTGACTACACACATACTGTATATAATATATATAAATTAGTCATCAGGCATTTAATTATACATAGACGAGTTTGACTGGATTCATTTGGATGACATCATCAGATTGCTATTTCACTATGTCTGGCATGTTTGTCATATGCAGTTTATAATGATTCATTCCCCAAATACACTGAAATTGGTTTGACAGGCCCATATCTGATTTTACAGAAAAAGTAGATGTTGGTTACAGTAATCTGCTGTTGAATACTTAATTCAAATGAATTAATATTTGCGGGTATCACTTTTTTTCCCATGTACATGTAAAATGTATGTGATGAGTTATGTATTTAATTTATTTTCATTTGTATTTATTTTTTAGTTTTTTTCCTATGTTTTATGTTATTGTATATTTTTTATTTCTATTTTTTGGGTTGGGGTGGATTTGTTAGGATTCGTTAGGATTCATACTTAATGAATAATATATAACGAATGCACACCTATGTGAGATGCTTGAGGGAAGACTAGACCCTACTCAAGTCATGATACAATGCATGTTGGACACACCCATATTTTATACAGGGAATTAAAGCATTAGGCCTAAAAAAAAAAATTGTTGTGTTGCCCTCAAGTGGAAAAATAAAAAAGTTTGGTTTTGAGGAGACACGCTTTTTTACTGCTAAATCTTACATTTTCTGTCAAAAAAGGTGAGTTTTTGTACTTTATGACTCAAAGGAAAAAAAAATCCAGACCTTAAGTTTTGGCATTTTACGGTCGGTCGCTGAGGGCAACACAACAATTTTTTTTTAGGCCTTATAAAGGTCTTTGCTCCAGTCCTGCTTTGAGAACCTGCTCTTTACAGCAAGTCTGCTCATCTGAGAGACTGTAAACCCTGACCCAGAACTGAAGGCCTAATATTTACCGTTAATTCCTTTGCTTGTGATGTAGGCATTGTTATTTGCGTCCCTGTGTCTGCCGAACATCTTTCCCTATTGGCATTGAAGATGCATGAATATTAGATCCAAGCTAGGATGCACATCCTCTAGAGATAGTCTCATTGTCATCCTCGCATTGAATGAAGAATTCTATTTGTGACCGAGGAGGGGATTCCTGGACCTAGAGGAGTATAGGATTGTCCAGGGGCCAATTTCATGGAGCTGCTAAGCACAAAAAATTGCTTAGCACAAAAATGTCTTGCCCAATAAAAAAAACCACCGTAAAAAATTCCATTTGATGTTCATGGTCAGCGAACAACAGCCAAAGAACAATCACAAGCGATGCATAACACATGGACATTTGGTTGTTAACCCTGTTTTTATTAAGACAGAAATGTCATGCTTAGCAAATTTTTGTGGTAAGCAGCGCCGTGAAATTGGCCACTGGCGTGGTTGATTCAAGTTTCAATCTTGATCTTGAAGGTCTCTAAAGAAAGAGGAATTGTGCCGTGTTTAATATAGCACAAGGAGCACTCAAATATGACTCTGACATTTGGTTAGGAGTCTGGGGTATGAAATAGCGACCTTCTTTTGGAAATGTAATTAGTGAATCGTCTGGATCAGTAACTTTTATGGCAAAGGCTGTTGTATCCTGGGAATAGTTGAAAGGTTGGTATATTTACTCGACATGTCAGTTTTGTTTGCTTGGGTGTGTGTGTTTTCAGTGGAGCGTCAGATTGATTCAGTTCTGTGTATTTACCATGGGATGAGACTCTACCCTTTGGCAAGCAAACAAATAATTCTTTTACTTAGTATGATCCTGTCATTTTAATTGTTAAGCTCCTCATTGGAACAGAGAATCAGATGTTTGTTTGTTTGCTTATTCATCTAAGGCCGCATTCGAATCTGTTGTCTAGGGCTAGGTCTAGGTCTTCGCTCCATTGGAAATATGTGGAGACACCAAGACAATAGACCTAGCCATAGCTCTGGAAGTCCATTTCGGACAAGGCCTAAGCATCTCAGTCATCTCTTCATTTAAATGTTTTCCATAGATTTTGAAGAATTTAGAAGTAGGATTTTAATGTAAAGGAAGGATCTGAAAGGTTGCCCATGTAAAGTGGTTGACAGATTACCAGGCAAATTGTCATGGGAAGGATAATGCGTGAGGCTGGTACTTTGGTAAATTTTAATTAGCATGAAATTTTGCCAAGCTATGTAATTCCTGCTTACCATCATGTCTTCAATGATTTCCACTTATGACTAGCATTCAGTTACTGTTACCTTTTCAGCTTAGTCACTTTTCATCCTGCGCCATCAATTCATTATTAAGCTGAAGGGTCTTTCCATGAATGCTAGCTGATATTGATGTGATTTGGCTGGGTATAGCTGCTGTTGTTAGCCTAGGGGACTCACCACTGACATGAATGTTATGCAGACGTGATAGATACCAGGTCCCCCTTTGTTTATTACATCCATCCGGACATGGCTTGTTTTATTGATATTGATGGGGCGTGTGCAGGCCCATTATATGCTCATTTCACGAAAATCTGTTGTTGAATAATTTATGGTATAATTTCTATTGTGGGTCACTTGAAAATGTCATTACATGATTTTGAAAGCATTTCCAAAGTCTGATATCAGATTTTATGCATAAGGAAAAATATAAAAAGACACCCCCCCCCAAAAAAAAAAAAAATTAAAATTAAAAATTGTTTACTTTTTATTTCTGTGAAATTAGTGAAGTTCCTTTTCAGGTCATTTCAAATATACACTTGATAAAACGCTCATGTATGTGTAAAATATTCCAATTTCAACATCCATACAGCCATATGTTATGAGAAGATGACGTGTAGTGTTCTAATTGTCTGCACATATATAGGTAGAGAGAATTGAGGATTAAAGCTAAGGATTTGGCTTCCCTGATTAAGCCATCACACAGAGGGTGGAATTAATGACATTGCCCATGGCTGTGGCTGTTTGGGGCAACAATACACCTGTTTGTAGACTTTGTACTGAACCATAGGCCATATTGTAACAGATGTAGCCCTAGCCATTAATTTAGATCCTGCCAAAGGGGATAGTAAAGGCCTGACACGCTATGCAAATAACCTTTAAGACTGTGAATGCAGCTTGTCAAATAGAATATTGTATGGCTGCATCATCAGTTGCTCAATATGTTCTTTGGCTGGAACGGATACAGTTGTCTTTATAAATGGAAACAGAATTTTCGAAGCAGGCACACATGTAGATTACTCAAGCCTGGAATTTAACGGAGGCCATGGCCTTCATTGCCCTGGTTCTTGGCCTTGGTGCCCCTTCAAATATTTCCATCTTATAGACATTATGATTTTCCATTGGAAGTTTCCCTTGCAATAGAAATGTGGCCTTGCCCAATTCAGAACCAAATTCCAGGCCTGGATTACCAGCCCAAATTTCATATTCTGTTTTGATTATTTTTTGGCCAGTTTTTAGCATGAAAGTTGTTGCTCAATATCTAGGTATGTGTGTGAACACTCCTACTATGTAGAGATGGCTGTCATCACTCATTATAACACCCAAACTGTTGGACTGTGAGCAATACATGTTTCACACCTCATCTGTTGGCCATGTTATCCTAAGCACAGATTGCATTCATAATATCCATACATACAGGCTGCACCTTGCTTCATGTGCCTTGCCCCCTTACGCACCTGCACAATGTGCAAAGGGTGTGAATAAATCCAGCAGACCAAGGCCCGTCCTTCTACCCGTTGAAGGTGTGGCTTAGAGACAATAAACACGGATTGAATGCCATGTGGCACTGCCTTCCAAATCACTCATTGACTTGGCTGATTTTGTATGATTTGTATGATTTTAATGATTTGTGTCCCTTAGTATTGTTATTAATGAGTATTTTTTTTTTTATTCAGGGATATAGAATTATGCAAATTAGGCCTATGCAAATCAAGCTTATGTCAATTAAGCTTGCCCTTTGCGTGTCCCTTAGTAATTATGCGGACATGGTTTCAATTATCTTTGTTCATGTCAGTGATTTGCAACGGCATTTGTTATGGGCAATGGAACTGAATTTGAGTGGAGTAACTGTCTGTGCATAATTAGCTGCATGAAACCATTCTCTGTGCCGTTTGTCAATGTGTGGATGTTAGATTACAGGTTTGTGGAAATTGACGTGACAGTGAGCATTCTAGCATCTCGCTGCCATATGGTCGCATTATTCAGTTGCTACAGCAACATGTGTCCCTCGTCTATGCAAATTTGTAAGCCGCATAATATTGGGAGATGTTGGATTGAATCTAAAAAGCAAGAAAAAAGGTGGATTTTTAAATTTTATTATCAAAATAGGCATTTTGGTTTGTTGGCTTTTTTAAATTAAAACAATATTTCACAAAATCTAAACTGACAAATATTATTGTATGCGAGTTGAACAAAATCCGATTCATTGCAAATTGCTGGAAAATATTGAACGATGTTTATAGTGCTGTCTATCTAACTAGCTGTGTACATGTAATCTTATACGGGATATAAGCAGAAATAGGAGTTGGGTATCGGATCACTGTACATATTGCCTGGAGTAAGGCTTGTCAACATTATACCTCACTGACTGAGAATGAACATTAAGGATTGTCTCGGAATGTTTAATCTAAGATTGGATTCCCGTGTCCATAGTGTTATTACAATAGTGTCTTGTAGATCTTATGAGGCTGCATAACAGGTGAAATAAGAGACTCAGGATGCATCCACATTGATCTGACTGTGTTTTGTTTGTCTCGCTTCATCTCGCCTGTAAAAGTGCTTCACTAACAGAAGATGGAAGAGCCTAGACTTGTTTGTTAGCAAACATGCGCTTATATCTAAGAGCCTGACTATTGGAACGGAGTGATGCTCTTCGTGGTTAATCCAGCAGCATCTTAATATAAGACAAGTCTGTTTGTCGTTAGTTAATAGGTTAATGATTATCTAGTATTGTTTCATTGTGGTGACATCTGGATTACCAGGACTACAGGACAACCTTTAAATGTCTTGTGTTTAAGTTCCATTTGCTCTTCAAAAGACGTCCGACTTTTTTTATTGAGGTAGATAATTGCAATTCCTCTCTCTCAAAAGGAAATTATTATTGGGTGGCAGACCAATTTTGAAGAGTGGAATTGATGCCTCGATGAAGACAAAACAAGCCGTGTATGGTACAAGTACAAGATGGCGGTCTTTGCTTGGTGGGTTTTGTTTGCACAGCTTGGGTGCAGTTGCTCTTATCACAGCAATTGATGGTTGGACTTGAGACTTGGCTTGTTAAATAGGGCCTCTTCATGTCGTCTGTTGGAGGCAGTACATCATCCACACATGAGTGAAAGTCATATGCATTGACCACATTGCTCATCATGAATGGGAGTTAAACAGTCTTTATGATTTTACATGGTAAATATTTGAGTCTTGGCAAAGCAAAACATGAAAGGAAATAAAAACGTAATTAATTGAATGGTGAACAAAGAAAAATTGACTGGAGCGGGATTCGAACCGGCGACCTCCTGAATACTGTACAGGTGCTCTTACCAACTGAGCTATCCAGTCCTACGTTGGTAGTGACCCCAATAGTCAATCATCTTTGTTTGTATGTCAGCCAGAAGCCATGAAACTACGTTGTAGGCTTTCTTAAGTACATGTAGGAGTTCATTGCATATTTAGGGCGTGTCAAGTGATGTGGGTGATTGATAACTTGATGTATAGGATTGGAAATAAGCATGTGATGTTACCTTTAATTCTGATTTGGTGATATTTCAAGCTTTACAAACATCATGAATTCATTCATTAAGTGGAAACGTTTGTCATGGCAACAGTGCTACATCTTGATTATCTCCATGGAAACCACCTGTCCCTAGTCACCATGGCAATGTATAATATGTCTAACTCCTTCTTCTGATCACGATGTTGAAGACATTTTCCATCGGACCGTGATGACATTATCAAGCTATAGGCTTGAGTCATTGTATTGGTAATTGACTTATATGTAGGCATGGTGTCTATCGGTTTATTGGGAGGCCTTCTCGTGCCAGATGCAGTCAATCCTCACGGTTCCCTGCCTCGGTTACCAACTCATACAGGTTGTCTAGATTATTCAGGCAGTGCAACTGCAAGTACTTGAAACATGGAATGGTGTATGCATGCATTGATGACTGTACAATGCTGAGTCATACAGCAAGGGCCATTTAGGCCGTCAGGGTCTACGTGCTTTGAATTTTAATTCTGTTCTACTGTAGGAACAAGCATACCAGCACAACAGTTTCTGTTGATCACGGGGATTCAATTTATTCTATTTTTCTCATTAGGGATGGTTAAATTTCAAGGATCGATATTTTTAGCCATTGTGGGTCTGAAAAAAAAAACACACATAAAATCAGCAGAAATTTTAGAATACAGTTAGATTTTCAATTATTCCACATTCTTGATTGTTTATGTATTAGTTGACTCAAATTTGAGAATAAAAACTAATTATATGCACCACTCGAAATATTACCATAATTTGTTTGTATAATATTTACTGCATATGGTAAAGTTCTTGTTAGATTGTGGGCAATGTTTTTTAATATAATGAACATTGCCTATTATATTTCAAGTCTTTTTTTAAAGGATGCTTTTGTTTTCTTCCTATAATTTGATAACTTTCAGTGCATTCACTTTGTCCATTGCATGTCCATTTCCATCTTCATTGCAAGCCAGAAGCACGAATCACCAACAAAATAACTGACTTACAAAGAAAAATACGCTGACCAATTCCTAATTGCAACTAGGGCAATGTATTGAATCCTCTTTAAGATTTAGTTATTTATTAAAAGATTGCCACTGAAACTTATTATTTGGCATGATGATCAAAATTCTTAGAATTACCGGGAATGGGTTATTAGACTTTCTGATTGGGTCGTGCACAAACTTTACTTACCTATTTCTAAACATCCTCCAAACCAATGAACTTGAAATTGGCATATGTTCATATTGAGAACATTCTCTGTCTTCTATTAAAATATGGACACAAAAAATATGTCTTTAAAAGGTAGCTGGTATAATAGTGAGACACCGAAAAGTCTCCCTATTTGCAGATGTCTCCCAAATGTTCACTTTTAGACGCTAAAGTGTCTCCCTAATATGCAATTCAGATAAATTGTAGTATTCACAATTAAGGAAAGCTGATACTGTAGATGCCTATTTAAGCTACCCCAAAGGCTTTTCATATTGCCAAAAGAGCCTCCCAAAATTTGCTAAGCAAATTAATAGCAGCAGCTTAGCAAATACTTATGGTTAAGCATTTTTGCATGTAGAAATGAGCTTACACTGTAAACCAATTTAAGCAAATTCATGATTAATGGGAAACGGGAATTTATAATTTTGCCTCACAAATTTAACATTGATAATGCACCATTGATAACTGTGTATCGAATGCATTTCATTATTGCTTTTAAGTATTTGTACTAACCATGGTATAATGGGACACTGAGGCCGTGTCGCGATTCTCTGGCTGCGACTGCAAATAACACACAAGTCTATGGAAATGGCTGCAGTCATTGGCTAGTGGCTGCCATAGGAACATGTGTAATTTGCAGCCGCAGCCAGAGAATCGGGACACGGCCTAACATTAGCAGTCTATCATGCACATGGTATTGGTATCATGGGATTCATCCTTTACATGTACATGTGTCTAAGTAGCACTGGATGCTTGGTATATTAAATGCATGTGGTTGTGTACTCAGTGAGACACCTGCACCAGTTAACAGGAGGTTCAGGGTTCAAATCCTGTCTGATCAGCTCATGAAGGACGATTTTTACATGAATTACTAAGAGGCATTTTGGTTTCACCGCTGTTCAGAATATTGCACATTCAAATCCTCCATCATTATAGCCGAGTCGGTGAATGGTTAATTTTGAATGAATTCTGAAAACTTCACGCCGGTTATTTATTGGGCCTGCTTGTATTAATTTACATTGGCATTGTCATGTATTATTTGTGCTTTTGCCCAATATCAAAGGAGAATAGATCTCAATGGTGTAACAATTGGCCGGGATTCCTCAAGTTGGGTTTTTGAATTGGGATATCGCAAAGTTTATCAAGGGATAGTTAGAGGAATTTTTTTTTTCTGATCGTCAGGACATTATATGGAGGGTCATAGTAGTATTATTTTTTCTTAACTTGGCAAAAGCACAGATAATACATGTACCATTCATGGTTTAACAAACTCATCATTTGATCTATTCATTTACTGGACAATTCCCACAGTTACACAGCTGGGCCTCTTTGACATTGGGTGTGTTCATGCTTGTCCACAAAAGCAGATTGCCATAATTCTGTTGAGGGTTTTTGCTTTTGTGGTAAGAAATGAACTCATTCAGTGTGGAAGATGATTCGATGCATTCAGAATGTGATGTTGTGTAACTGTGGGTGTTGGCCAGGGCCCAATTTCATGGAATCCATTACCGTAAGCATAAATTCTTTGCTTACGGAGGCAGACTATTTGCTTACGGTTAGTTTGTTTCACGGGAGAGTATTCTTTTTGGTTACGGTAAGCAAGGACTTTCCTCAGAATACATATGACAGTGCGTCAGCAGAAAAAAATAAGGTTAGCCCAGAAATGTTTCGCAAACCGATTTATGGACTAAGCTTCGAAAGTCTTGCTTACATATTCCATGAAAAAGATTTCACACAAATAAGTGCCCATAAGCATGCAAATAGGCTGTAATGGATTCCATGAAATTGGGCCTTGTTGTCTTGTTAAATCATGGTATTGTATCACGTGGATGATACCCAGAGTGTGGTTGGGTTTGAGGATCACCCGCTTCTTAAACCACCTGCTTCACGGTAACCTATACCATGATTTAACAAACGACTCATTTTGTCCGATTCTTCTCCTGTCTCTCCGTGTTTGTTCTTCCTCACACGCTTCACATGTTTTCCAACAACTACTCGCTTGGTTTCTAACCCCGTCTCTAACCAGGTTACGTGATTCCTCCTCCTCCTTCAGCGTTCCCGACGACTACAAGGTCAACCCTGGCCCAGTAGAGGCCATTGCTCAACATCCCACTGATGAAGAGAAGGTATCCACATGGATTTAATATTGATTTCATTAGTTGCTTACTCATCACACCGTGAAATGGGTTCAAAGGGCTTTGAAACGGGGGCTCAGACTCTGATTCCAATCAAAAATTTTCAAATTGGAGTCTTTCAAGAATTATTGATCAAGGAATAGGTCAAAGTCACTTAACAGGTAACTTACGTTACCGTGGAATTGCCCATTTTGTGAATCCATTCTAAGACGACGGGTATCACAATAGAGGCTTTTGGCTGCAGTTCAGAAGTAGATTCTCTGGTTTGAAAAATAATACAGAGCTTCAGCTTCAATGAAAAACCACAACCTATATTTTCAGCATGGATGACGGAACCTGAGCCTAAACCTCCGTTTTTAAAAGGCCCAAAGACTCCTAAAGACCTCAGAGTATACGTTAAGAACGTCGGGTTAAATCCTCTGAGTGTCTCGGACCCGCCTCTGTTTTCAGAAAGGATTTTCACACGTAGCATCATCATCACGATATTATTGTACCCCCACCGTGGATAGTCTTCAATCTCATTCATCTCATTCCGCTCATAAGTCGCACTAATCCAATATTGAAGAATGAGATATAATGAAATGACTATGGAGAGGAGCTCTACTTGGTGTGTCGCACCTGAGAGCAGAGGTATCCTAAGAGTCTATTTCTGTCTATTTAAATTGGATTGTCACATTGTGGCCTTTGTAAGCTCAATTGGCTTATGACAGGTGGCCACGTTACAGTCATCGTTTCATCCTATCACAATTCTCCATTGGCATCTTGAAGTAAACCCTTCTCCATGATATTTTAAGCGTAGCAGGTGCTTATATTCTGTAAATTTACGAAGGTGTTTTAAACTAAGGCTTGATGGTCATGAACTTTTGATCATCGATGACATATTGCACAGTAGCATTTAAAATATTTTAATTGATATTCATTGTCACAGAAAATCTAATCTGAAGTTGTTTATTATTGTTTTGATGATGACTAGAGCAGGCTAGTCGAAACATTGAGACCTTACGAGAAGTGCGAACAAAATAGAAGTACGCAAGCACGAACGATTCTTACATGGTGTTTCCGCAAACCGATCACATACCAATTGTCACCATGCAAAGCCTCATATCTTTGTCATTATTGTTGTATTCCCAAGGTTTCCTCCACAGCAAGGTTTCATTTAAATCCTCGTCATTTATGCAAATATTTCTTGTCTCGATTAGTTTCTGATTGGCTACAATCGAGGTCTGATCGTAGTCTGGCACCCGAAGGAATTGACGGCCGAGAAGACGTTTGTCAGCAACCAGCAGCTGGAGTCACTGTGCTGGCATCGTGATGGTTTGCGCTTTACTAGTGCACATAATGATGGTAGTTACTGTGTGTGGAACACTGAGGAGTCGTCCCAGCCAGAGAAGGAACCTGTTATCCCATACGGTAGGTCTTGACTCCTCGACAGAACCTTAGACATGAATTCAGGTACATGTAACAGGTTTATGAAATGCTTGGAGTTAGGAAGGCCTGGTGTTACGATCCTTGCAGGATCTCTCTCAAAGGTTGCTAAGAGTTAGGAGGGCTTGACATTTCGATCCTTATAGCAGGATCTTTCTCAAAGGCTGCTTGGAGTTGGGAGGGCTTGACATTTCGATCCTAGCAGGATCTTTCTCAAAGGCTGCTCAGATAGAGTTAGTAGGGCCTGATTTTTCGATCCTAGTAGGATTTTTCTCAAAGGCTAAGGACAAGAACATGCAAGCAAAGATTCACATAAATGGATGAGAGGATCATAACAAAGGAGTCAGAGTGACCAGGGAAAGCGTGCAATAAGGCTGGGCAACCACAAAGAGAGGATAGAGGTGGGCAAGTGTGTTCAAAATTTATGAAATAATATTGGGATAAAGGTGATTTGGAAAAACACACTCAGGTAACCTGCTGGTCTCATCATTGTTTTCAACATGAAAGACATTTGGCATCCCATTCAGAGCATCAAATCCATCAATTCAATCCAATCTAATTGCTCAGCAGGTGTTTGGGGACGGAATGATTCAATTAGAAATCTGACGTTGACATGTAGGCTACTCATTCTTGAATTTCATTGTCAAAATGCACTAGACTGTTTTTTATGTCAGGATATCAGTCTTGTAGTCACATTCAGTGCATACCTAATTATATGTCTAGGGGTTGATTTCACAAAGCCCAATGATCGATCGTAACTCGAGTTACGAAGGATAACCCATCGTATCCTATGTAGAGCTGCAATGCAACAAAAGTCCTACGATTGATAGTAAGTTACGATGAGTTTGGTGAAATCAACCCCTGCTTCACAAAAAGGCTGCATGGTTTTCCTGTGAAAAACTGTAGGAAATCATTCCTGTTAGCAGAGTGACACTAGGGATTATAATTTGTTGGTTGGAGTTGTTTGATGACCCTGACTGGGAGGTGGTTTTGATGCCTGCCTTCTATCATTCATTCATTGATCCAAGTTGGTTTGTATGCTTGGTGTGGTCTGCACTGCACGGTCTGCTTTATATTGAAGTTTATGGTGATAGGGTGGGGGTAATTTATGAAGCAAGGTCTCCATGATGTCATGGAGGAATTGGAGCTCTTGGTCAGGCCTGGAATTTGTTTCTTGGAAGGGCACTTTGTCTGGAATCTGGTTTATGGAAGGAGCAATGCCTCTTCAGTGTTGCAAAGGGTACTCCCGGTGGACAACTCGAATGTCTGCGGGGACATTTAGATGGGAAATCCAGGGCACAGCCAGGGGTGCACCACACTAAATAAACTCCCATTGACCTTGGTTTAAAATCCCTCAACTTCACAGTTCAAAAAACCTCATCCAGGAGTCTCTCAGTTTTTCGTGCAATACTATGAATGGTATTTTGAACCATCATCTACCCAATTCTTTTCAATTTTGTCTTCAGTAGCCAATCAAATTTTTTGCTAATTGCTCCAAGAAAAAACAAAACGCCCCGAAATGCAATTTTTCCGTAACCGACTTGCTACCAGTTTTCATGATGCAACCCTCCACGTTCAAAACAATATAGGACTAGATTTTAAGCCAACATTTCTGAAGTCTACACAACAGGCTGAAGCACTGAACCCCCAGGTTGTGATAACCCGTCATAATTACACAATATATAGAAAAAACAAAACGCCCCGAAATGCAATTTTTCCGTAACCGACTTGCTACCAGTTTTCATGATGCAACCCTCCACGTTCAAAACAATATAGGACTAGATTTTAAGCCAACATTTCTGAAGTCTACACAACAGGCTGAAGCACTGAACCCCCAGGTTGTGATAACCCGTCATAATTACACAATATGTTGATTGCATGACCCCTCAAAATTGCATATTTAAAAAAACATTTGAGGGTACACAGAATATGATAATCAGCTTGGTGCATTGATTTACGGGCTATTTAATGTAGTGCACCCCAGGACAACACAAACCTGTGCAGTTTACATTAAATTCAAGGCTTGTTTGGTTGTGAGTGATTGAGTTGTATTGAGTTGTTTTTGGATGAGGGTTACCTTGCCTGGCATGTAGCATTTGATAATTAGCAGATTGATAATTATGTGTATTTGCATGTAGACATTGTCAAACAATGTAAGGAAATAATCATCAAATAACCACAAGGGAAACTGACTGAATTTTAAGTCACTGAAAAGTGAACAAAGACATTTGACTGGAGCGGGGTTCGAACCAGCGATCTCCGGAGTACCATACCAGTGCTCTACCAACTGAGCTAGTTGGCAGTGACCCTATAGCAGTTTGTGAATGGTTTCATGGCTTCTGACTGCCAAACAAACAAAGATAATTGACTAATAGGGACACCACCAACATAGGGCTTGGTAGCTCAGTTGGTGAGAGCGGTGTTCTGGAGATCGCTGGTTCAAATCCCGCTCCAGTCAAGCTAAGGAGATGTTAACATTGGAAGCATACAGAACAATGACTAAGTCACTGTCTCCAACAATCTACAAGCTCTAAAATGTCATGCGGTTTTCCTGTGAATGTTTCTGAAACTCTGATCAATCTGACTTGAAAGCTTAAACTGTCATCCATCTACATAGTTCCACTGGTGTCATCTTAGCTTAAACATTTCAGAATAATTATCATTTCATGTCATGAATTCCATTGAAAGGAAAGGGGTCATTCATCGCAGTAAATACTGGTAAGGAAGAAGGTGATCGATGTCACGCAATGTCGTGATGCTGGTAGCGACCTTTCGGCTGCTGGAACTGCCAGCCTTCATCAGGCTAAAGAAGAACTGGATGTTGCGGTGCCCATTATAGCCTGTTGGTCCGCATCCCTCATGCTCACCGTACCGTGCACTGCGGACGGCGAACGGGTCACTCTGGCGTGGGGCGTACACTTCACTCCGTGGGTTCTTCAGTTGCCTGATGAAGGCTAGCAGTTCAGCAGCCGAAACGTCGCTACCAGCAACACGACAACGTGTGACATCGATCACCTTCTTCCTTACAATTCCTTTGAAGTTCCATACATGGATGGGGTCATTATATGCTAGCTTATTGCGACACCAAAATTTCGTCAAACTTCTCATTCCGGGTTTCCTTAATACAAACTAACACATTTTGTCAATACACATGTAGTGCTATCTATCTTACAGTACAATACTCGATGCACAGTTGACACACATTGAACAGGAGCATGTTGTCCCGAGATTTGGTTAAATTTGCATGTCTAGTTCCCCACCTTAATCCCCCTCATGTGCACTGTTTATGATAACCATGTAGCTGTATGTTGCCATCCTGCTGTCAAAAGGTGCACCAACACAGAGGGGAAAAAATCAGTTAACAAAACAGGGTTGAGTTGTCTTTGTTACTATCATAATTTCAACCAGGTTGGTGGGTACGTTTTAAAATTGCACACTTATTTATAACATGGTCATCATGACATCATTCCATTAACTACATGTATACTCACATCACCGTGACATCCCTCCCAGCTAAATAGAACATCCCATGTCACCCCCTTATGTTCACAACTTTGTGTTTCTTTTCCCCTTTTACTCTATGTTACCCCTGACCACCTGCGCCCCTCAGGGAGCAAGAATAGTCCAATAATAGACGGGGAAGAAATGAATGGTAAGATATGATGTGCCAATAAGCCAAAACAAAGTCAATTTAATCATCAAATAACCACAAGAGAAACTGACTGAATTTTTAAGTCATTAAAAGGTGAACAAAGAAAGATTTACTGGAGCGGGATTCGAACCGGCGACCTCCTGAACACAGTACAGGTGCTCTACCAACTGAGCTATCTAGCAGTATGTTTGTGGTTTCATGGCTTCTGACTGCCAAATGAACAAAGATAATTTACTATTCGGGACACCACCAACGTAGGGCTGGATAGCTCAGTTGGTAGAGCGCCTGTATATTATTCAGGAGGTAGCCGGTTTGAATCCCGCTCCAGTCAATTTTTCTTTGTTTCCCTTTCAATGACAAAACAAAGTCAATTATGCAACAGATAATTTACAGAATGACAGGGTGGCAGTATCTTTATGCAAGCATGACTCTGCAATCCTCAACAGTTTTTCGTTGATTTCTTTATTTGGAACTTTTTATTTATCACTGTGAGGACCTCTGCAGCATTGATAGCATCCCTTTCCCTCTGCCCTCCTACCCTAGCACGTTGTAACATCTTCTTAATCCCCTTGCTGTTCCCTCAAACATAAGCTCATATTCTTCATACTTGCCTTCAATCTCAAGTACACCTCATTGATGATATGGAGCATTTTGGATAATAAGTTTCCACCAATCTACTCTCCTTCTACCTGTCTCTTCTTCCAAACCATTTTAATCAATCAATCAAAAAATGAAAGTCATCTAAAACTTCAGCTGCACTATAAGTATCCTATTCGTGTGATTTGTGTTAGTCTACATGATATTGCTAACAAGTTAAGTGAAAATATCAGTAACCATCATTAGTATTTTTATTTTTATTTATTTATTTTAAACTTTTGTTTACAAGGTGGCCTGCATTCATTGGTCGTATCAAGTGCAAATGTTTGTAACATATGCATATGTTGAATTTTGTTCATTAACAAATAACGTTTCCACTTGTCTGCTACTCCATAACTGATATCTTGAAATAGTGCAGAAAAAGTAACTTAGACTGTTGACATGGCTGATAACAAATTTGAGCTTTGAAATATTGACAAATGTGTGTAATATTCCTCAGGTGGTTGAACCACCTGCTGAGGTTTCATGTCAAAATGAGTGAATTACGCCCACAATTACCTGATACTGTTAGAGGTGTGTACATTTGGCTCCCGGCATAATTTAGTCCATGATAGTGACCTCTTGTTGGAAACGTGACACCAGTTTTCTGTGAAATATGACCCAATTTGACTGTCTCTTCTCAAATTTTATCAGAGGTGGTCAAGCATTTTTACAGATGTTTTCCAATTGTTTAACCTCTTCCTTTCTTTTCTCTAACTGACAACAAACCAAGTCTCCCAATCCCAGCATCATAATAACGTATTAACCAATGCTATAGGTCATTACTAATGACATGAAATTGGTAGCATTATTTATAAAAATTAGTTGTATAAATCTACAAAATGAATGGAAAGTAGCCATGTGTTAATCCCAAGATAACAGATTTTGCAGTAACACCTTGAGACTTGGGGCCTGTTTGTTTAAAGCACGGGATCCCTGATTTGTGTACCCACGTTCTATGCAGGGTACGCTAAAATGGGATCCGGATCAGTAGAATCAGTGATCCTGTGCGTTAAACAAATAGGCCCATAATTTATACTCTTTTGTTTTTTGTGGCTCTGAAAAGAGCTGATTAACTTGTTATTTCGGCCAGTATGCTCTGGCCGTCTTCAGGAGAATGCATTTTCTTACTCGAAAGAAAGAACATTCAAAATGCTAGTGAATATTGATGTATATCTGCTGCTTTCCAAGCATTTGAAGCTGGCCAGGGAATCCTTTGCTCACATGAATGTAGCTTATGTTATTCACGTTTATTCAAATTATTTTGGTCTGTTTGCTTGCCCTACAGGACCATTCCCGTGCAAGGCCATCGGCAAGCTGAAGTACCTGACTACTAAGAGGTAAGAGGTCGTGTTAACTCAGTTTGAGGTCATTTGAGAATCACAAGGCACAAATAGTTCTTTCAGTTTTACAGTTGAACCAATTAGTTTCTTAATCATCAAATAACCAAAAGGGAAACTGACTGAATTTAAAGTCATTGAAAAGTGAACAAAGAAAAAAATGGCTTCTGGCTGCCAAACGAACAAAGATAATTGCCATAGGGCTGGATAGCTCAGTTGGTAGATAAATACAGCATTTCAGGGGGAAATATTTTAACAGTATGTTTCTACCACCACCATCTTCATACCCTGAAAGTTATATGTAAATCTGTTAACATTTCTGTTTTGGTATGTTACCAATCCTGTACTGTACCTTTAATAAACAAGTCTATACCACTCAGGGTGGTTTTTTTTTTTAATTGGAACCAAGTTAATTTCAAGCATGAACAGAGATTACATCTACCTTAGTTAGTAGTCATAGTAAATGATAATAGATGTACAAGTTCAATGAATGTAACACGGACACCCTCATTAATCTTAGCCTAACTCACTGAAATGACCCACTTACTAAGGGGATAAACCCCAGGGGGAATGTAAAGGGAAGCACTTGGGATATTTCAGTGATACAATCAGGGAAGTAACTCAGAGTATCATTGTGGTTGTTGCTGAATTGAATTTCCTGTTGGTAAGTAATACAGGGTGAAGGACTTGGACCTGTGTCCTATCTGAAAGTATCAAATGTCGGGTGTAGTATTAACCTGAAATACTTCACGAAGGTTCAAATTTTAATTTTGTCATTAGATAGCGACAGTATTATAGACAATTGATAATGTAAGGCCATGACTTTTCTCACTTGAAAGTGAAAAGAGCCTTTGTTCCAGTCACGTTATTAAAGTGCATGTTATAAAATTAACCTGGGAACATTTTATCAAAATTTGTGATCACATTTTGGGGAAATCCCAAATCATAGTGTGCATTATATACAGAACTCTGTACACTCTCTACTGTGTTCAGTTCAATGGGAGACTTTTGAGAACCGGTCTTGAAGTCAACAGCGCACGCAATTGTGAGCATGCGCGCATTGTGTTGCGCGTGCGCTGTTGACTTGAAGACCGGTTCTCAAAAGTCTCCCATTGAACTGCAACCAAAATCAGCTGATGCAAGGTTTTCAAATTTAGTTTTACTTTTAGTGAATATGCCAGCTTTTCGGAGAGAAATTTAGTAAGAAGTATGAACTTTAGAAGAAAGAAGCTGTTTGACAGTATCTAAATGACAATGTGTTATCATTGTCAGTCCTGTACCTTACCTTGAATGTTATGAGTGAATTGTTGTCTTATCCTTCGTCTGTGTATTGATGTAGCGATCCATTCATGATCTTCTCTGGAGGAATGCCTCGTGCTAGCTACGGTGACCGTCACTGTGTGACTGTCATGCAGGGCAATAAGCATGTTGTCATGGACTTTACATCTAAGGTCATTGATTTCTTCACCATGTCTGATGTGGACTCTGTGTACGGTAAGTAGCAGGTGTAGTAAGTGTGTTACACCTGTCATTGATTGATTGATTGTGTGGTGGACTGAAAATGTTGGGTTGCTATACAGGCTAGTAGGATATGGTGCATTTGCTCATCATCAAGGCACCTTAATAACTTGTCTTTTAATGAACCAGCGGCCGTTTTCACAAAGCGCTGAGATTGATCTTAAGTGTGAATCCATCTTAATTGCTAAGCTAAATGTGATGTCACAATCTAATTCACTATGGTGATACTGAACAATTCATCTCAAGATTGATCTTAGTGCTTCTTGGGAAATCCAGGTCAGAACAGTTATCATTCCAATAAAATGTTTCTCAAAGTTTCACAATTCATGTTTTAGAGTAGTTATAATCACCACTGACCAACCTATATTGAGATTGCCTTTGAATTTAGCTCTAGCATTTGAAATAATTTGTCATGGACAGTATGTTTGTAAATATGGGATGAGTGTTTTGTTATTGATGATCATTCTATCTTGTTGTTTGGCAGAGTTTGATGAGCCTCACACTCTAGTGGTTCTGGCTGAGGAGGAGATTGTCTTCATTGATCTGCAGTCTGAAGGGTGAGTCTAGTCAACTACAGTCAGGACGCAACAAGGCAAAGAAAGAAACATAGACATGAGGTTTCCTCAAATGTTCATAACAATTACAAGGATCATCCTGGGGAATGGCAATGCCCTGTGGCACACAGTAGACACATCATGTGGATTATGTAGTACCTCACATAAGGGTCTTTCTCAAAGCTCGGCTCTTGCTCTGGCTCCGGCTCCGGCTATGGCTCCATTTCGTGAATCCATTTTAAAATTAAGGGTTTCAAAATAGAAAATTTCGGCTGCAGTTTGGAAGTAGATTATCTGCTTTAAAAGAGAAATCAGAGCTTCAGCTTCAATGAAAAGCCACTACCTATATTTTAAGCATATGGATGACAGAGACCCAGCCAGAGCCTAAGCCGGAGGCCCAAGGTTTAATATGAGGCACTATGGGCCTTTACGAAATAAGGCTTGAGGCTAGGCTTGGGATTTATTTTGCTACTGCCATTTTGTGTCCTAAATGAAATGAATGGCGTGAGATACATGGCGAAGCTGTAGCCTTTCTTTTGCTTCATCATGTGGCCCAATCCCTTCATTTCGTTTTGTGGGCCTCAAATGGTGGTAGCAAAATAAGTACCAAGCCTAGCCTCAAGCCAGGTTTCGTAAAGGCCCTATGTATGAGGTACTACTGGAGGTGTACCTATGGTCCTAGCAGAGGGTAGCATTAACATGATGTGCATGTTATGTCCTTTCAATGTAGCTGGCCTGTATTCAATCTGCCGTACCTGTCATCTCTGCATGCCTCTGCTATCACCTGTCAGCAACATGTCAGCAACGTCCCATCAGAGCTCTGGGATAAGATCACAGCAGCAGGAGAGCAACAGATGGCTAACACCATCTCACAGAGGGTGAGTAGGTTGGAAGGTAGCTCTGTAGCCACCACTTTACAGAGAGGCAATGGCAAATACACCTCACAACTCTAGCTTTGTGGGCTAGCACAACCCCACAGAGGGTAGGAAGGTTTAAAGGTAGCTTTGTAACCACCACCTTACAGAGAGGCAATGGCAAATACACCTCACAACTCTAGCTTTGTGGGCTAGCACAACCCCACAGAGGGTAGGAAGGTTTAAAGTTAGCTTTGTAGGCACCACCTTACAGAGAGGCGATGGCAAATACACCTCACAACTCTAGCTTTGTGGGCTAGCACAACCCCACAGAGGGTAGGAAGGTTTAAAGTTAGCTCTGTAGGCACCTCCTTACAGAGAGGCGATGGCAAATACACCTCACAACTCTAGCTTTGTAGGCTAGCACAACCCCACAGAGGGTAGGAAGGTTTAAAGGTAGCTCTGTAGGCACCTCCTTACAGAGAGGCGATGGCAAATACACCTCACAACTCTAGCTTTGTGGGCTAGCACAACCCCACAGAGGGTAGGAAGGTTTAAAGTTAGCTTTGTAGGCACCTCCTTACAGAGAGGCGATGGCAAATACACCTCACAACTCTAGCTTTGTAGGCTAGCACAACCTCACAGAGGATAAGAAGGTTTAAAGGTAGCTTTGTAGCCACCACCTTACAGAGGGTAGGTAGTTAAACTCAAAGACACCTCATAACTCTAGCATAGCAAGCTAACACAACTTTGGAGAGAGAGTAAGCAAATGAAGGTAGCTTTATAAGCACCACCTTTATACAGGTTTGGTCAGTCACCAAATGTGCTTCTTGTAATTTTACAGGACTGGCCCATGAATGGCGGCAAGAACCTGGCCGAGTTGCCCACACCTCATGACCTCCTGATGACCGGCCACGAGGATGGAACCATTCGCTTCTGGGATGCCTCCACCGTGTCCCTGAAATTCTTGTACAAGCTGAGTACCTCCCAGGCCTTTGTGACTGATGCTGAACATGCTGATGCTGGAGCTGGTGAGACAGAAGGAGAGTGGCCGCCATTCCGCAAGGTTTGTATCAACGCTCATCAATCCTCTCTTGATTGCACTCTGAGGACCTGTTTGATTGAACAGGTTCATAGAGAATGGATAGTAGGAGGGTACTACACTTCCCTGACTATCACATTCGGCATGTTATAGTAACACACAGCCTGTAGTAATCCGTTATATCTGAAATCATTTGAGAAAGACATCACGAGGATCACAATATAATTGTGGAACATTGCCTGTGTACACTTATTTACAGGCTTGCAAATTTTCCTGGGTTTTTTTTTCACTTCACTCTTATGCCATTGAAGATACTTTACAAAGTCTGGTAAAGATTGGAATTTCCTCAGAATTGTTTAAGACCAAGTTGCATGCCTGGGTTTTGAAATACCTTCTGTGCGTCAGATTATTTTAAATCCAGCACAAATTCCTGAGTCCATTAAAATGTTGGTGTCATTCCTCCCTAGGTTGGCAATTTTGATCCGTTCAGCGATGACCCCCGCCTTGGAGTACAGAAGATCGTCCTGTGCCCCATGAGTGGCACCCTGGTAGTTGGTGGAACAGCTGGACAGGTGGTGGTTCTCAACATTGTCACTGATGAAGTAGAGAAGACTGTAGAGGTAAGAATTCTTAGTATTTCACTATGGTGAGCAGGATGACTGCTTAAGCTGGTTGGTTGGCTGGTTGGCTGACTGCTTAGCTGGTTGGTTGGCTGGTTGGCTGACTGTTTAGCTGGCTGAATGGCTGACTGCTTAGCTGGTTGGTTGGTTGGCTGGTTGGCTGGCAGTCAAATGGTTGATTGGTTTGTGTGCTGATGGGAAATTGGTACAATGGGTGACCGACTGTTTTTATCGGCTGTCAGCCAACGAGTTGGCCAATCGGTTTGTTGGTTGGGCGACTGACAGATTTGGTTTGGGTTGATATCATTGTTAAGTTGGCTGGATCACTAGTATGTTGGCTAACTTGTTGCTAACTTGTTGGCTGTGCAGCCCATTTGTTAAAACACTTGTTGCCATGTTGCTAGCTTGTTATCCACTGGTTTGGAAGATAGCTGACTGGCTCACTCCCCGAATGACTTGTTAATTGGCTGTTTAGTCGGTCTTTGTTGATCAGCTGACTTCTTAATGTCTCAAATATTCTTTCTTTGCTTGCAGTGCTTCCCTCTTCAGATCGTAGGTGAACAGGACAAGTTTGTCTGGAAGGGCCACGAATCTCTGGCTGTCAAGGAAGACTCCATCAAGTTTGCGACTGGATTCCAACCCACAATGGTCCTACAGGCCCAGCCACCAGCCTCCATCACTGCCCTGGCCCTCCAGAGCAGCTGGGGTCTGACCACCCTGGGCACCAGTCATGGCTTCGCTCTCTTCGACAACGTTCAGAAGAAGCTGGTCACAGCTCACTGCACCCTGAACCCCAATGACCTGTCATCCACGGGCCAGCCTATGACACGTAAGCGTTCCATGGCCAAGTCTCTGAGGGCATCCATCAGGAGGTTGAGGAAGAGGAGGCAGCATGGAGGAGGTTCTCCCAAGAAGGAGAGGGCTGAGGGAGCATCAGGTGGATCGGGAGAAGGTGCAGCAGCCGCAGAGGCTGAACCAGATAAGGTGAGCTATAACTGATTACCCTTAGTGGCCAGTTTACACAGTCAATGGAGACCATACCTCTCTCTGATGGATGAAGGGAAGATAATGACCAAGTACCAGTTAATACTCTCTCATTGATCATCTGGATTGTCAGAGGGGTACAAAGATCAGCAAGATTCACCCACCACAAACTTAGATATTTCTCAGCATCATCCGCTTCCTGAAATCCTGGTGGCATTTCTGTTTCAGTGTAGGCCCTCTGTAGCTAGGTATATGCTTTCAATGTTTGTGGAGATTTCATTTAAGTTGTAAGCCTAAAATGGTTAGCATAAGTTTGTAATGTCCTAGTCACATAGACTGATGAATTGATAAGATGTCTTCTTGTTGTCTTCTTGACAGCCCGAGGGTAAGGAAGACAGCGGCTCCAAGTCCAGCCCAACCCGTGAGATGGCTCAAGTAGAGCGTAAGATTGAAGCCAGAGGGGATGACACCAAGACTAGCATGGTGCGATACCTCTACTTTGCCAACACCTTCGTACGTGACAGTAAGTCATCTCCCATCTTCATATGATTCTCACCATAAGGTCTTCCCTCATTGTCTTGATTGTTTTTGGGTGAGCAAAGGTAATTGATCTGGAATAGCACACCAGTGTTCGACCATCTAAATGAATTATCCAGCCTTATGATTGGACCTCATAGGCTTGTTGACAGTTATCTTTACTTAAGGTGCCATTGAAAGCTGTAGAACCCATGAACTGCCATACAAGCACTCAAACACCTGTCTACCTATAATCAATTAATTATCTTTGGCCCTTACTTTGAGTGGCCCTCCCAGGGCCCTGTGATGGGCGAATAAAAAGTATAGAGTATCCTCGCATTCGAGAGCTCACAAACATACCCTCTCATGTGCTGACATTTGCATCATAAGGTACATTCTAGTATGTTATTGCAGTAGTATAGTGTTATAGAATCTAAATATTGTCTTTGCAAATGCTATAATTGTGGTACTATTTGTCATCTTGTATAGGTCAAGTGGCGACTCCATCTCTGTGGTGTGGTACCAATGCTGGTTCAATCTACATCTACGTCCTTGGTATCCCAGCCGCTGATAACAGAGCCCAAGACGCAGTGGCCGCTGAAATCAGTAAGGATACACCTGTTCAGTGTCCATCATTCCCTCCGTCCTGCCTCTTAAGACCTTGACCAATCTCGGGGTGGCCCCGGTGCGACGCAGGGGTGAAAATAAGCCACAGATTCCCACTTGAAATGTTCACTCCCTCTGTCACCCTCGAGCCAACCCTGAGTCACCCCCAAGATTACCACTTCTCCGTGGTGAGTTCAACCCTGCTCGGGACCAGGGTTTAAATTTTTCTCCCTTGGGCTTCCCCGGGATGAGTTCGCCCGGGGGAAGAGCGCTCTAGTGGGAAAAGCCTTTTAGACAGACCTTTGAAACCTCTTACTCTGTTTATATCATGTATGATGAATTTCCTGGAGAGTAGTGTGCCTTTGGTACACCTGTAGAGTATACTTACCTGTCAGCCCTAGTCATAGTTTGATGTACTGCCTCCTTGAATCGCTGCTGCCCCCTTCTCTGAGGAAGCCTATTCCAAGTAGTAACTGCTACTGATAGGAAGCTCCTGTCATAGTCCAGCAATGTCTGCGCTCTTCTAATTTACCGGTATTTCTTCTCTCTACAGCCAAGGAGATCAGGTTGAAGCACGCTGCTCCCGTGTTGTCTCTCGTCATCGTAGACAGTGACTCTTATCCCTTGCCAGATCCCGTTGATGTACAGAATGAGAGAGCTAAGCCACCAAACATGAGTGGACATAGTCTCATTGTGTGCTCTGAGGAACAGTTTAAGGTATGGACGACATTTACTGCAATGCTTCTTCATTGGTTTTCTTGTAGGGCCTGTTTGTTTAAGGAACGCGATCAGTGATCCGGTGCTAATTGGACCGTTCCGGCTTTGCTCTTAAGCCCCGCCCACGTGTGTTTTACTTACCACATGTAACCGAGTTTGACCGAGGCTTTCGTGGTCACTTGATTAAAAGGCGTCCACCAATTGGTCAATGCGCACAGTTTGATTGACTGGCCGGAAGGGTCCATTGCTGCTCTGGATCGCATGTTAGCGTATCCTGCCTGCAACATGGATTTGTGAGATCAAATATGGGGACCAAGATCCACGGCGAAACAAACAGGCATTTAAAGTGTTGGTCAGATTCCGTCAAATGAGGTTTATGAGCACTTTGGACAAATTGTCACATTCATTAAGATTATGATAAGTCTGCATAAGATTGTTGGATAACATGTTAAAACTTGGTCTTCCCAGACTATGAGAATGAAAAGATATTCAGGTGATTTCTCTTACATTGTAAACGAGGAAGGCTTGTGGTTTGCTTGAGACAAATGATCAGTGTGAGTACTGGGGACAATTTCACAAAGCCCTACGATCGATCGCAACTCGAGATACCAAGGATAACCCATTGTATCCTACGACTTCTTTGTAGGGCTGCAATGCATCATAAGTCCTTCGATTGATAGTAAGTTACGATGAGTTTGGTGAAATCAACCCAGAACCCTTGAATATGAAGTTTAAATCTCTTAATCTGACCAAGTTGCACCTGTTGTCATCTTTGTAGGTTTTCCACCTGCCTAGCTTGAAGCCAACACGTAAGACCAAACTGACTGCCCAGGATGGATCCAAGGCTCGTAAAGTCAGCTACATCAACTTCAGAAGCCGAAGCGGTGAGTTGCACTTTCATCCATGGGCCAATTTCATAGAGATGCTTAGCACAAAAATAGCTTGCTCAATAAAACAAACCACCATTGAAAATTTGATTTGATATTCATGGTCAGCGAACAACAGCTAAAGAACAATTGCAAGTGATACACAACACATGGAAATTTGGTTGTTAATCCTGTTTTTATTAAGGCAGAAATGTCATGCTAAACGATTTTTTTGTGCTAAGCAGCTCTATGAAATTGGCCTCATGTCAGGTTTCAAAATTAATCAATAAGTGCGTCTCCTAATACACACATATTTCACGCTTGGAGTTAGGAGTGCCTGACACGTTTCGATTCTAGCAGGATCTTTCTCAAAGGCTAAAAAATGACAAGGGGACAAGAACATGCAAGTGAAAGATACACATCATTATCCTACGTAGGGCTGCAATGCATCATAAGTCCTACGATTGATAGTAAGTTACAATGAGTTTGGTGAAATCCACCCATGGTTTCTGAGGATTCCCGATGGTGTTTTCCTTGGAATGGTACCCAGTCAGTTTTCTCATTATCCCATTTGATTCGAGTTGATTCCTTTTCACCAACAGATGACAACTACTCTGAGAACTGCGTGAGTTGCCTGACTAACCTTGGTGAGCTAGCGATCTACAGCATCCCATCTCTCAAGAAGCAGCTAGGATTCTCTGCTCTCCGCAAGGATAATCACACTGGTATTCAGTCTCTCATCTTCACATCGCGTGGAGAAGGCTTCTATCTCCTCTCACCATCTGAGCTGGAAAGGTTAGTCAAGACTAGGTTATCTTTCTAATCATTGTCAGATAAACAGGGGCCAATTTCATGGAGCTACTAAGCACAAAAAATTGCTTAGCACAAAAATGTCTTGCCCAATAAAACAAACCACCGTTAAAAATTCCATTTGATATTCACGGTCAGTGATCAACAGCCAAAGAACAATCACAAGCGTTACATAACACATGGACGTTAAGTTGTTAACCCTGTTTTTATTAAGACAGAAATGTCATCCTTAGCAAAATTTTGTGCTAAGCAGGGCCGTGAAATTGGCCCTAGGTTGTTTGTTGTCTTTATATTTGGTTTGAATTCCGGAAAATAAATGTTTGAGTAGTCATCAGATTAATTACAAAACTTGCTGAGGTTGGTTTGAAAGCCTGACGTCTTGCGTATTTTACACAGGTTCTCCTTGTCAGCACGTTGTTTCACTGAGCCTATGTGCATGCTGGAACTACCCGAGGGTATGCGCCCTCCACCACCGGAGCCAGAACCCGAACCCGAACCGGAACCAGAACCAGCTCAAGAAGCAGAGGCTCCCGTTGATGGACATCCTATCGCCGAGGAAGCACCAGCTGCTGAAGAGGCTGCAGTTGCAGAAGAGGCACCTGCTGTTGAATCTGCTCCACCTGCTACAGAAGAGGAACCAGCAGAGCCTGAGGCTCCTAAGGAATCGACTGAACCTGAGTCTGCTCCTGCTGCTACGGTGGTTGTTGAAGAAACTGATATGGATGATCCTATGGCACAGAGTAAGTATAAGCAACTTATAGTTGTTCTAAATCCTTCAAGATAAGCACCTTTACTTCGTCAGACAGACATCCAAGTTGTCATTCAAATATCTGAAGCCACTGTCCTGGACTTCTTGTGAAAGTAGAATGAGTCTAAGGCTGTGTCCCAAATCTCTGGCTCTCTGGCTCTCTGGCTCTCTGGCTGCGACCGCAATTTTGATATGTCAATCCTTGCCACTTGACGAATGACTGGTCAAAGCCATTTGTTTTAAAGTAATTGAAAAGTGAACAAAGAAAAATTGACTGGAGCAGGATTCGAACCGGCGACCTCCTGAATACCGTACAAATGCTCTACCAACTGAGCCATCAAGGCCTACGTTGGTGGTGACCCCCAACAGTAAATTATCTTTGTTCGTTTGGCAGTCAGAAGCCATGAAACCACACACACGCCGCCATATACCAGGGATCATTTCATTGATACTCGCAGCAATGCTGCAACCTGGGAACGGCACATGGGGGATCACTCAAAGAGGATACACCATTTATTTTAATTTTATAAAACCCAGTTTTTCAAGACTGATGCTGTTTTCTTTGTCAGGTGGTAGCATGGTGCAGACATCATCTACGGTCACTTCAAGCACCAGAGTGATCAAGACAGAGCGGACGATCATCACATCCTCTAGCACCGGTGGTCAGACAATGGTCACTACTAAAGAAGAGACTGTAGTGACCAGTGGTGGTGATAACCAGACCGCTGATGGTGAGTGGACACACACACAATCCTAGCTCAGTATGAGTAGGAAACTAAGATTATGTGGATCGGTTTGCGTAAACACCATTTGAGAATCAACAATTCTTACATGATGCTTCCACAAACGGATCCACATACCAATTGTCACCATGCAAAGCCTCATATCTTTCTTGTAACTAAGATTACCAACCTAAATTCCATGCAGTGTGTTTTACTTGGTATTAGTCCTCTTAGCGTTAAGTTTTAAGTCATTGAAAGTGAACAAAGAAAATTGACTGGAGCGGGATTTGAACCAGTGGTCCCCTGAATACCATACCATATATACCGGCGCTTTACCAAATGAGCTATCCAGCCCTATGTTGGCGGTTTCCGTAGTAGTCAATTATCTTTGTTCATTTAGCAGTTAGAAGCTTTTTGATCATAGCGTTAAGGTTCGTTAGGAAGTAATTCAACTAGACAATTCACAGGGCTGAAGTAAATACATGTGCTTTTAAGAGTCCCTACTCTGTTTAAGCGATGAAGAATTCCATGTGATGATAGAATAATCCTTACTCAGAGCATGTTACTTTCAGAGTACTATAGGCCAAATCAGGGCACTTGTGGATGTCAACGTATGTTGTATACTGTAATGTCCAGGTGGTTGCTTTCTGGGATTGGTAGTGCATGTTTTTAACAGGTTGATGACATATAATGTCAGGGATATTAATTGATAAAATCAATTCCCTTATTGGTCCGTCCGAGTACCAGATACAACTTGAAGCCAACATTAATCCTAACCGTACTGATTCCACTAAAATCCTATAATAGAAGCACCTTGAAGGGGAACCCAGACACTGTATATTTATCTCTGAATCATCTTGACCAATAGAAGCCTGAAATAAGTTAAGTCCAAAGAATGTGCCATGGGATACTGCACAGTGGAATTTTGAAGAATTCAGGCATACTCCTAATGAAATGACTAATAGGTTAAGGTTAATAATCTCACAGAACCTCACAACATCCAACTTTCAAACCATCATTCACCATCACATACACCACATTCATACATGGTAGCAGCAATACTCACACATGGTGATAGCATCAACTCATCATTCCTTCATATGGCTACACAGTCAGGACATCAGATGCACAGGGTTGGACCAAATTCAAACAGATTTTCTAAAGTCATTGAAAAGTGAACAATGAAAAATTGACTGGAACGGGATTCGAACTGGCAACCTCCTGAATACTGTACATGCGCTCTACCAACTGAGCCAGTTTAGAAAATATCCAGTACATAATGTTTTAATCCTGACATTGATGGATACCAGTCATAATGTTGAGGATGATACATTGCATTTGTACAGTGCAGCAGCAGTGAAATTGGTTACCAGTTAAATGAAATGGTTGATTGATAATTCTAGAAGCCGTACCCAACAACCCACCCAGCCTTGGGAATTGGTAAACAGTTTGCCGTCTTCTTATTTTAAGGCATGACTCTATAAATAAAGACGGTTATAGAACCTGTAGTATTCTCCCTGGATGTGATGTAAACTAATCTAAGCACTCTACCAAAGTGGTTTCTTACTTTCTAGACTCATCAACATGGTTCTATTAGCCCTATGGACTTAAAAGGTATGGCTGGAACCAATAGAAGGGCGTGGTTTGAAGTGGGTACAGTTTCTGTAATGGACCCTTCCGGCCTGTCAATCAAACTATGCGCATTGACCAATTGGAGGACACATCGTCGTCCATTACCTCGATCAAACTAAGTCACATGTGGTATATAAAGCATGTGGGCGGGGCTTAAGAGCAAAGCCGGAACGGTTTAGACTTGGTACCCTCTTCAAACACTGCTCTTAAATTGTGCCAGCCCTACTTTAGGGGTAATGGTCTTGAGCATACACCATAGACTGTAAAATAATTGAAGTAGAATGCATACAATGCATGGCCAAACCTTATCTGTGGCTTTGAACTGTGGTAGACATGTGTATCTAGATAACCAAATACTAATCCATAGTCTTAACCCTAACCCCCTCAATACCAGAACTGCACAATGAGGTGGACGAGCTCCTGGCTAAGATTCCCAACATCAGCGTCAACATTGAGGGTGACACAGAGGAGAATCCAGACATCACACTCGATGAGGTCAGAGAGTACGGGTGAGTTGCAGCTATGTCACAGTTTTTATGTTTATGTTTGACAAACTTGAACCGTGTTCAGAATGATATTAGTGAATAGGGCTCCGCGCTCGTGACGTTACATTCAGATGTTTGGACAAACAAGTCGCAAGTTACCCAATTAACTTACACGTAAACGTTGTGAAATTTGTACGAACATTCGGGTAACTATAGCTATCGATATAAAGGGCGTATTCTATAAATAGCTCAACCGCAGAGCCCTACTGTGTTATTGATTTCAAGATGACATTACCATTTCCCAAGTCATTAAATCGTTGCTTCTTTTCTCTTTTTATCTCAACAGCAAAGATGAGCAAGGTAAGTCATCCACCTCATTCCATTCCTGTTCTTACTGACAATCTTAACCAACACCGTTAACATCTTCTCAAGGGGTTCTTTCTGGTGACAGTCTGTTGTTGTCTTAATCAATGTCTTGTAGTAAGAGAGACGTGCGAGTACTTATTGATATTTCATGTTGATACAAAGTGCCCTGATACAAAGTAACTTGTAAGTGACTATTGGGAGTTTTATAAGATCAGGGGTCGATTTCACGAAGCCCTACGATCGATCGTAACTCGAGTTGCGAAGGATAACCCATCTTATCCTCCGTAAGGCTTCAATGCATTAAAAGTCTTACGGTTGATAGTAAGTTACGAAGAGTTTGGTGAAATCGACTCCAGAAATAACATGATTTTCCTTCTTGTCAACCGAGGCTACCAGATAGGGACCTGATTTCTGAGAAGTGATTTTCGTGGCCTTTTTGTTGAGCACAGTTGTACATGGCTTGCATGAGTGGTTTTGAACCCTTCTGGCCTGTCAATCAAACTGCGCTTTGACCAATTGGAGGATGCCTTTAAATCAGGTGACCACAAAAGCCTTGGTCAAACTCGGTCACATTCTGGCAGGACTTCAGAGCAAAGCCGGAACTGTCCATTGCTTAGCTTACATATTTTAGCAGTATTTCAAGGTTGAAGGACAACTGTGAAGTAGGGTGTAGGGTTTCAGACAGGCAAAGTAGTAGTTTTTGTCTTGGGAGTTGATGCTCCATGGATGGCTCTAAAGGATCAGACGTGAGCTACTCAATGCCAGTTGGACTGTTCGAATGAATGTCTAATACACTTAACATACATTCTTACTGTTTTTACTATTAAAAGTGGCTGTATCGCAACAAATTCTATAGATACATGGGTTAGCTATTGGCCTTGGTGAAATAATGCTGATATGATACAATAGGAGGAAGTTGACTGAAGTAGTTGCATTGTATACAGCAGAATGCCCACTGCAAGTAGTGCTCCCCAAATCATGTCATTCCGACGTGGCAAAGGCTTATAAACATGGCCTCCTTTATGATAATTGAGAGATAAAAAGACAAGCTTTTAAGAATTTTGCAAGTCACGCTACAGAGTTTTAAATTTTGTGGATAGAAAGTCCTTGTTGAGGAAAATGACTGGTGCCAGTTAAAGGTAGTATCATACTTTGGTATCATACCAAAACAGAAATCTTCACCTATAACATACAGGGTATAAAGATGATGATGGTAGAAACATACCGTTAAAATCTTTCTGCCTGAAATGTTGTATTAATCCAGAAAAGAGTAAAACCAATAACCCAAAACAATTTTGATCTTTAAAAGATCAAAAATAATGGTGAAAAAATTTAAGAAATACTGCCGGGTGTTTTTCACTGTTTTCTCAAAAAGTGGGCACCGTATTGGACAGAAAATTTCACGGATAACTGTTACTGTATCTTCCTTGATATATTTGCCCATGAATCTGCATTTCTTTGACAAAAACCAAAGTATGATACTACCTTTAAAAAAAAAACTCGTAGGGACAGGACTAATTGATTGCTTTATGTAGGCCATGTGGGAAGCCATGAAAGACTCCTCGGATTTGTCCTTTGTAATCGTCAAATCAGGCCAGAATTAATTGTACGATGTTTATAGTGTAATCATTTCTATTGCTTTAAGCTTTGTCCTGGAGAAAACAAATCATATTAATAGGTTTCAGTAGGATTGAGATGTAAATTTTAGGACAAATTGAAACGATAGTCTTTATTATTGAGGAGAGGCTAGAATAACATGATGAAATTACGGGAGTTGATTAAATTTTTTTTCATTAAGGAATAATTGTTTTGTCTGCACATTGTCCGCATCATGCATCGGTGAAAACCACTTCCTAAACCACTCGGAAATGAAAACACATTGCAGCCTGATTATATTTGGTACAAAGTCTGTTTAACCACTCCAAGCTTTGATTGCAGAGAAATAATCAAGATCCTTATTTTTGGAGTGTTGCAAACTCATATAAAGTGCTTTTACATTTTGTGCTGGTTCAAAATGCCAGTGGGAATGAATTTGGCCTGTATGGTGTGCAGATAGGTAGATGTTTGTGACAAGTTTGGAACTAATGAGGAGATATTTGTAGATTTGAGTTTCTGCCAAAAATAAATCATTACTCAGGGGCTGATTTGTCAAGAAAAATCCTGATTTCAGGAATTTGTTGTGTCACTTTTCCAGTACAAAAGTATAGGAGATTATGTGATTTTTTGTATGTTTGAGATTGATAAGCATCTATAATGTCAGTGGTGATTTCACCAATCATTTCACTTAATCATGAACCAATCTTAATTGCTAAGCAAAGTTTAGCCCTGCCCTTTATTTGACCTTTTTAGTCTTTAGTTCACTGAACCTGTATCAGGCAAACACACTGAACACTTGATCATAAAGTACACACACTTGACCATCTGTGATCCAGCTCCACAAAAATCAAACATCATCCAAAATTCTCTAATATTAAAATGCTTGGAGTTGGGAGGGCCTGACATTTTTATCCTAGCAGGATCTTTATCAAAGGTAGGATAAAGATCCTGCTAGGATCGAAACGCGTCAGGCCCTCCTAACTCCAAGCATTTGATATATCTCAGGTCGTTATTTTGGCTGATGAGAAGTTTGCAGCAGTTTATTACTTATATTCAATATCAAACATTATTTTTCCCACCACTATTCTAGAAATGTCAGTCGATATTTAGGATTTCCATCTGGATTTTTTTCTCTCTCTTGTTATTTTTTTATTCATTTAATTTAATTTTTAGTATTATTTGTATTTTTATTTTGTTATAAATTATTTGTTATTATATTTTTTATGTTTTTTTTTTATTTATTTATTATTTTTTTTTTTTTTTTTTTTTTTTTTTTTTTTTTTTTTTTTTAATATTTTTTTTTGGGGGGGGGGGGGGGGGGGGTGTGTTGTCGCTGAATATATAATACATTGAATTATGAACTCATGGATGCCTGATACTTCGTCAAAGCTACACTGTATATTGACATAGCATGGCGCCTGAATACAGTTCATTGCATGCTGCAGATTTGTTTTTTGTACTGAAGTTGGTCGAGTGGTTTGCATTTGATGTGCTTTCATTTACTGTCTCATACCAATATTAACTGAAAGTTGCAATCATTGGTTAGTAGTGTGTGTCGTACTTGGCAGTTATCAGGAAATTACATGCCGATGTGAAGGATGGCCTGTTATATTGCCTATGTGTATCGCATTGTATCATCTGACGTGGCTAGGGAATTAGTGTAACAAGATCTATCTATGATCTAGTATGCTGTTTGAAGCTCAATAACATCATTATTATATTTATTCCGAGACTTAAATAAAGTGCCTCTTTTTAATTTCTTTTTTTTTTCTGAGGGGGGAGGGTTGGTTGGCAACAAAAAACAAGTGTTGTGAAAAAAAAATCTTGCTGAATGGTTTTAGCTGTGCGGACAAACCTGAGAGAAACTGAAAGACCGGATAGACAGTGGCTGTTTGTGCATACAGCCGCAGTCGCAGCAAATCATTCAGACACGGTTTTGCAGATTGAATAAGTGCGCTGCATGCGTACGTAGCTATCTTTGCACCAAAGCCAAAAGTTGTGTGTCTTAAGCAAGTACACAATGTAAGCCTATTGGCAAAATTTGTCTCCGAAATTTTTCATGATTATGCAATTTTTGACAGGGTCGGTGGCAAACAAAAAAATTGTGTGTTTATTTCTTCTTGGGTCAGAGCCAAAAATAAGAGTTTGTCGGAAATAAGAACCACAGGAATAAAAAGGGGCGCCCTACTTCACATGAACACAGGAGAAGAGATGGCTGTGAATTGTGTCTTGTCCGGCCGTGCCCATACAAACATTTGAAACATTTTACATTCTTGTGACGGAAAAATATAATTTGATTAATTCCAAGGATCCTGTCTGGAGTGAGGAATTGTACAGCATAAAATGTATGCTCACAGTTGCACGTCTCTGCTACTTCCGTTTATTGGCAGGGGAAATTTATCCAAATTGCCTTTTTCGGGGATGTTAAACTTCAGATTTTAATTTGATTTCAGTTTTTTGGGGGGGTTTAGAACTCAGAATTTCAGCTTTTTTGTACACTTGCTCTGTACAAAAGTATAGGAACTTTTAAATTTCAGCTTTTTCCTTGGTGTTTTCAGACTTTGGTTTTGGTGGCCATATCACATCTCTGGGAATAGGTGGATTAAAGCTCTCATAATATGGATTCTTAGCTAATTTCAAAATCATAATTACAGTAGGTTTTTTATCTAACCATGATGATGGCTTTATTTAGAGACTTGCACTGTGCCTTTAACTTTAATACACAATTGTTGACCATTAACACATTAGTTTCAATATATCATCGCAGGGTGATCTTGAGAAACAACTTTAGTCAATTTATGTTGTTACCTTGTAATAAAGTGACAAGATCATGGCTAAGATAATATAGAAATGGCATGCTTTGTTTAGCAGTGGCTGTGTAAGGCTTGGAACGTGAATGTTTTGATATTAACCCTAACATCATTACATCATTCAATAAATCAGTGTCATATAGATGAATACATACCCCGGTACATGGATTAATATCACATCACTACTTCCTGCTTGTCTAGAATCATTGGATCATAGGGGCTTACGAAACTCAGGCTCAAAGGCTCAGGCTCCGGCTCCAGCTCTGTCATCCATATGCTGAAATATAGGTTGTGGTTTTTCATTGAAGCTGAAGCTCTGTTTCCTTTTCAAACCAGAGAATCTACTTCCGAACCGCAGCCAAAAGCCTCTATTTTGATACCCGTTATTTCAGAATGGATTCACGAAATGGAGCCGGAGCATGAGCCTCCGTTTTGTAAACCCCCATAGAATTATGTACAAGATGTTACTTCATTAATGAAAGAGGAAGTGCATATTTAAAATAATTAAGGGTTTTTGCTTCCTTGGCCGAGGTAGAATTGTAGGGATTATTAAGTTTACTGAGGGAGAAATGCCGTTCCTTTTAGTCAAGTGCTTTAATTTAGCTTGTATTTTGAGATCTTGATTAAAAAAAGTGCTAGTCCAATGTAGTTAGATTTACATCAGTAAGTGTTATTTACACAAAGCAAATTTCATAGGATTTGTATATGATTAATGTTATGGGTGTACATTTATTAAAATAGTAATCAAGAATTTCAAATTATGTCCTTTCATATGAGAATATTTGGCTACATATTGATGATGTAGTCTGTACGCTGGGAGTGAAGCTAGATTGAAATTAACAAAATAATGATGCAATTGAAATTCCAAGGTTTGGGATATTTATCATATGGGCATATATGGGCACAGTTTGGGGACATTTTGCAACATAAGTTACCTTTTTGCATATTTGCATGCATTTCAAGGAATCTTAAGTGGTAAACTTGCTGATTCCAATAAGACATCTTTAAATCGGAGTCTTTCAAGAATGATTGATCAAGGAATATGTCAAAGTCACATAACAGGTGGAATTGCCCATACGTCAATTGAAGTGTCATTGTGACACTTTCATGATATTTACTTGGACTCTCATGGTTTTTATATAAAATTAGGGTGGACAGATAGTATTGTGAGGTTTTTAAGAAGAGATTATATCGCTAATGGCCTGGCATTCATCCTGGTTGAAGGCTGTTGCTTTCAAATTATTGTTTAAGTAGGTAATCTGACGTACTGATATCTTGTCTATATTATGATAGCATTGTAACCTATTACCATCCATGGTTATAGCAATAATCACCTATTAAGCTGTGTGAATGGATCTTGCTTTGTAATCCGCGGTTGTCTTGATTTGGCATGAACTGTGGTACCATCCTTGCAGTTTGAAAAACAAATTGATATTGACCCAAAATGACACATGGAACAATAGATTATTGTGCTTTTATCTCGGTCGATTTCGTCCCTGGTTTTGTCGTTCAGGAACAATTGATTCTGTGATAGAATTGAGGTTAATATCTCCTGAACTATACTGTCCACTGTCCAGTGTGTCCACATGAATGGTCATATAAGCGGCTACCTTTATGTCGGTTCATTAATTTTGTCCCATTGGACTATTTCAGCCAAACTGACCAGATGGTCGATAGCAAACTAGCTTTTTTACAAGTAACATCCAAGGATGTGTGCCTCTTCTGAACCAGTAGCTTTTGTAGGCCTTTTCCAACTTGACCAATCTGGGGGTGGCCTGAGGTGACGCAGGGGTGAAAATAAGCCACGATTTCTGCTTGAAATATTCACCCTCTCCGTCACTCCCGAGCCACCCCTGAGATACCCTCAAGATTGCCCTTTCTCTGGGGTGAGTTCAACCCTGCTCAGGACCACTGTTGAAATTGTGGGAAAAGGCATTAGATGGATTGCATCTTCAACCGTCCATCCATTATACACGTGATATTATATAAACCCTATCATACTGCTTCATAGCTATGAATCTCATCATCAGAGATATTATTATCAATGGGTTACACACTGTTACACATTGTCAGTCTGTCAGTCAGCTTGTTTGTTTGTTTGTGTGTTGCCTGGCATCTCTTCTGTTTGTTGCTGTTGTTGTTGTTGTTTATGTTGATGATCTCTTGGTACCGTGTGTTATATCTGTCTATCAGCAGCCGATGAGGTGAATACTGGGAATACTTCAAATGAGGTAAAGCAGACTGCTGATGAGCTTAGCCTGTAGTACCCATCCTACCCCCCTCCTGCCCCCTCCCTCTCCCCCACCTGCTCCTATCATCCCCTGCTTCCTGGCCTAGGGGAGAACACTCACAGGTTGATTTTACACTTAAGTGTCTTGACGCAGCCCAACACAATGATTAACGCCAACAACTTTAACTCTAATGAAATGCTGAAGATGCAATGCAATGAGCAGTAGATAGTAGAAATAATGATTGCGTAGACTTTAGAGTGACTACTTTACTGTGTGTTCACGTTCGGTCTTGATTCATACAGTTGAAAAAGTTCATGTTTAGGAATATGTGCATTCTGTCGTTGCTTTTGCTACAGATATTGAACAGAAGTTAGTAGATTCTTTATTTGAAAAGTGGCTGGCAGTTGAGATATCCTTTGAGATGGAATTTATAAATTTTCCAAGTAATTTTCAATGCAGATAATCTTGATAGCTAACATCATATCCACAGAAATTATCAATTTATTGCTGAATTATACAATTAAGGTTAGCCTAACAATCTTTGGGCCAGAAACTGACACGCTAGTGATTGACTTTATAGCTCGCATTGTTCTTGAAATGTTGAAATTTTCAAAGCCCTTTTGTGGTTGCTTCAAGTTGGGTCGGCGTCATTTCAACTTGAGTAAAGATCCCAGGGTGTGTGTCTGGCCAGAGTGTATCTGATTTCATGCAGTATAAACCGGTTCTTGATTGTCCCATTCGGGGATTGGGGCAGTTTTACTAATTTGTGACGTTATGAATCAGCCGATGGCAATGTGCCTTTTCTTGAAAGCTGTTTACCAAAAATTAAAATGAGAGTTTGACTGTGGACTGAAATCAGATAGCCTGGAGCCCAGATTCTCTCCTTCTTCTTCCTGTTCATCTTGAGTATGTGTGTTTGCTTGTGTGTATCTGATTTGGTTTGAATAGAATACAGGGGCCAATTTCATGGCGCTGCTAAGCATACAAAATTTGCTTAGCACAAAAATGTCTTGCCCAATAAAACAAATCACCGTCAAAAAAACAACAGCCAAAGAACATTCACAAGCGATACACAACACATGGAAATTTGGTTGTTAACCCTGTTTTTATGAAGAAAGAAATGTCATGCTTAGCAATTTTTTTTGTGCTAAGCAGGGATGTGAAATTGGCCCCAGGTCTCTATGGACACCAATGCAACAACAACAACTAGCTATTGCAATCAACCATGGCTCTGCGTCCTTTCTTTATTCCTTTGTATCATTCGTTAATTGACAGTAAGCGTATTGACTACCGCCTACACTAATCAATTCAATGAAACTACTCCTGAATTCAAACACGGCAAGACCGACTTTAATTGGCTCGGCAAATCTGATTTCGTTCATCCTTTTGGGAAATCAAGTTTTTGCTCGTAGTTCTTTTTTGGAAAATTAACCAGTTGTTTATTTGATTCAGTGCTGACTGTGTGTTCAGGCCTTGGATTTGGTTCTGAAAAGGGCAAGGCCACTTTTCCATTGCAAGGGGCACTTCCATTGGAAAATCATAATGTCTATGGAAACATTTGAAGGGGCACCAAGGCCAAGAACCAGGGCAACGAAGGCCATGGCCTCTGTTAAATTCAAGGCTTGGTCAAGTTGGTGTTTCTATATTGTTTTTTGGCCATTTGAAGTTGGATCATATGATACAGGGTTTGGTCAAGTCACGTTCATTATTGCCAACTCCCTGACGTCAACTGATGAAAACATTTAAGCAATATACGACAATATCTAGTTCTCAATATTATTTTTTTTTCAAAAGCAAGAGAAATTTATACTTACACACTGTCATGGCACATGGAATGTTAAATGTGTTTTTTCTTTCCCTTTCTCAAATCGAAATATTTCTAAAGAGGAATTTAGTTTGGAAACTTGTTGTTGTTGCTGTTGTTGTTGTTTATATTGGCCTTATAATTGCATATTAGTTCATAGCATGGTTGTGTGGCAGGTAGCTTTAATACATAGTAGTTATATGATCATTACAGTAGCGCTTGCATAGCATGCATTATCCCTATCTGTGTAGCCAGCGTCATTGACTGAAATCTTGTATCGTCAGCTGTTTCATTAATAATAACTGAACTCCCAGCTTGTTGTGATTGTTTACATCCTAGTACATAGACATATTACTGCACTTGTGCCTTGTTTTGTCATTTCTGTTCCTGACAAATTCAAGTTTGTGGGGGTTTTATACCATTTTGTGGAAAAGATGGGGTTACTTATTGCTAGAAACATTCATTTGATGATTGAAGATTTATTTATTGAATCTTTTATTCTTATTTGGATCTTTTTGATACCATTGACGTTCTTGTCCCTATGTAATGTATCATTTTCATAGGCTATGTAGAGACACTATGATTCCCAGCACATTAGCAAAGCAGTTAATTTACATATTTTATCTTTATTGATAGGTAGCATTCGTTGCTAATGGCACAGCACTATTACAGACTTCATATACTTTGGCCAATTTTTTTTTACTTTGTGCGCTTATTGTTTTATTGATTTATTTCCTTTGGGCGAGATTTTGTTGTAACAGATGTGTGGTGAAAACAAACATTCATTTTGTACTTTGGATCCTTTTGAGTTGAAATTTGCCTCCCCCTCGAGAAAGCTTTAAAAATGAGTGAGAGTTTAGTCCTGTTTCAGTGGTACGATGTTCAATTGAAGCAATTTAGACATTTCTGATTTGGATAGTTGGTTGAATTTAACACGACTCTGCAATATGTACTTGAACAAGTAATTAAAATGAAACTTGTCCTTTGATTGGAGTTGGGGTAGCATGAGGTTTAGCAATATGAATGGTTCTGTAAATACCAAACATTATGAAGGGGTTTTTTAGTCAAATTTGGAAGTGTGGTAAATAGGTGTTGGCAGATTTCTCAATGATAAGACAAATTGATTTTTCAGTGCAGACACCCTCATTTCCTCTGTTCAAAGAGTCATTTTGATTTTTGGGAACTTGAATTTTCCCTAATTTCCCCTAATATGAGAATTGCATGCGTATCAATGGTGAACTTGTGGCAAGGTGTTTATCCCCAGCTTGTTATAAGCAGATTAATCAAAGAATGTTCTTTTTCTTTATCCGTCTTTGTGCACCTGTGTGACACTAAAACAGCGTAAGTCATTCTAACATTCTCTAGTTAAATGAATTTCAGTCAGACGCGTGAAAGCCAGCTTGTTAAATATTTTATAGACCAGGCCATCTACCGTGTATGCTCAGTCCTATTAAGCAGGTGTATTAGATTGTTTCATATCAACAGTTGTCATAGATATACCTGCTTCTTTCTCATGCACCTGCTCGTTAATTATAATGCTTAATTCCCTATTGGTTATATTTTTACCCAAACTGCTTTTCAAGTTAATCAGAAACCCTTATTTCATTAATATTACATGTAGCATTCTGCAGTATGTTTGCTCAATAGGCACTGCTTATGGAGGATACATGTTGTACTATCGCAGCACTGGCCACTTGGTTTTTACTTAGTGCATCTCAATTTCCAATTATACCAATCAGTACACATTTTTATACAGCATATAACATGCCGTGTTATTCTGTACACTGATCATTGATTAGCCTGGCTTAGCCAGAATGAGTTATTCAAGGCTGTACATTACCCTCACTTTCCAGTATTCCATATAAAGTAACAGAATGTCCTTTGGTCAATTTCATCAAACTCATCGTAAATTAGTATCAATCTTAGGACTTATGATGCATTGCAGCCCTACGTAGGATACGATGGGCTTTCCTTCGTGACTTGAGTTACGATCGATCGTAGGGCTTTGTCAAATCAACCCCAGGTTAAATTAGTAAATCATTGACAAGACATACAGGTTTACCATGAGAAACTTATCATTAAAACAATCATTTCAGTGTCCGTTTCCTTAACCAAATTTAAAATTATGTTTATATGTCATCTATTGTTAATATTAATTGTGTAGGATGCATTTAGTGAAGAATAGGGATATTCAATTACATATCTGGTATAACTGTATTAACTGTGAATGGACATTACAATATCACCATGGAATAGGTGTCATTTAAATAAGGACAAATCACTTCAAACTCTCTCCATATACCAAGCTAATCGGGGTGCACCAGTATGATTTGAGTTGTTAAGCTTGATAGTAGCCTCCATGGCTATTCAGGTTATGCTGCTTATGACCATAATATTGCTGTACCTAAATAGGGTTGTACAAGCATTCTCTTTTGTCAGGGTACAGTTTGTAAGTAGCTTAGGAGTGGCAGGGCTCAAATTTCGTGAAAAGGGCACTGGACAGCAGGTCTAGTAACTGAAGCATTTTACTAGACCTGAACGTTTCTCACTAGACCTGTGGCATACATGTACATAGGAAAACCATAATTGTATGCAATTTGTGTCAAAAATCATCAACCTAGGCACCGTTTTAATTGAGCAAGGAAAACAAAATCACTAGACAGCCGGACTAGTGCAGTACACACTTTACTAGACCGACACTGAAATCGCTAGACTCGGTCCACGGTCTAGTGGATATTTCGAGCCCTGAGTGGACTTGTTGAAGCAGGGGAGCCAGCAGGTCTTGTAACTAACACACTAACTCATGCTTTTGTAGATTTCCTCCCCGATTGAGTGACTGACTTTAATACTGTAGAGTCTTTCTATTCCCCCTGGTCCTATACAACCATTCCATCTTACTACCTCATGTGTGTATGTGTGGTCATTTAACCTCTTAAATACTCGGCTATCATTTAAGCAAATTGCCATTGATCATGCCATAGCATAGATCAGTAATTCATTGTGTGAATTAGCTGTAAGTGCTTAACAGACTGACGGTTGCCTTAAAGGGATCAAGTTTCTTCTTCTGTCTTTTAAAGTTCCTCTCCAAGATAAAGTTCTTCTGAATGTTTATAAAGACAAGAAGGAAGAACATTGAAAGAGGACATTATGCATTGTGTCTGCTGCCACCTAGAGGCAGAAAGGCAATTGACCAAGGGGTCTTTTCTAAACCCTGGCTCTGGCTCTGGCTCTGGCTCTGGCTCCGGCTCCGGCTCTGGCTCTGGCTTCATTTTGTGAATCCATTCTTAAATAATAGGTATCAAAATAGAGGCTTTTGGCTGTGGTTCGGAAGTAGATTCCCTGGTTTGAAAAAGAAAACGGACCTTCAGCTTCAATGAAAACCCACAACCTATATTTTCAGCATATGGATGACAGAGACAAAGGCGGAGCCAGAGCCGTGGTTTGGAAGAAAGCCCCTGGTCTCATCCTTGATAATGGACTTCAGTTACAATCTTTTGGATTGTCTTATGAAAGCCTGTAACCAAATTATAAGGAATGAATCAGTCCAGATGCAGAATTGAAGAGATTTGCTATTCATAGTCTGTCACTCTCTTTGAATTCCTTCTGTAGTTTGACACACCTCTCCCATTCATGATTTCAAACATAGCTCTAGATGTGAACATAATGTCACCATGCTAATAAATGTATTCAATGATCACATTTCCGCTAACTCAGTTTCTCTAAGCTTTGAAAAGCTGCAAGTCTAGAAACTGTAGCCTTAGAACTAATGCTTGTATGAAGTTTCATTGACATTACTCACATAAGAGCTAAAGCCTAGATATGGAATTAAGGAACAAGAAACTTCAGTTATTTGATCGGTGTAACACCAAAGAATCAACAAAAAGACAGTCAATTTGAATATTCTTTTCAAAATGCGGACATTCACTAACGTTGAGCAGAGAAACGTAAAGATGCCAATGTATAATTTTTTCCCTACAGTTTTTCACACTCTATTGAAGAATACATTCTGTTCCCAAAGCTCTTTTTTGTTTGTTGTCATACTATTAAACTGAATATTAAATTTATTTTATTTTTATTTGTTTGCAGAAGCGTGAAGTAAAAGGTGTGGTAGAGCTTCAGATAACTGAGGATACAGACTGAGGTTATATTCATTTCATGCAGTTTGCTGTCAGCCGACCAACTTTAGTTTAGCTTCATTCAGTAACGCTTAACAATTTCACTTTTTTTCTTGTTGGTTTTTAATAACGCACTGCAAGTTTATACACTGATTCAATAGGGAGAGAAAAAGGTTAAAAAAAATACAAGAATGGTGGATTTACATCAATATTGAATTTCCACCTAAAAAAAAAAGAAAAAAGCCACGAAAAAGTGATAAAATGTGCCAGGCTTTTCTGAAAAGCCGCCTTCGATAGTACTATATCAGCTATAAGCTGGAGTGTGTAATGGCGCTTGGTTTAATGTTAGCATAAGACTGGAATAGTGTTATTCCTATGCCAAATAAGGAAGGGAAGTAACTTGATTTGGAATGTATTTTACTTGATAAAAGCCAGCTGCAATTCACACAACCGTAGTTTAAGAGTTGGACATGAATTTCTGATTTATGTTTTTCTTCGTTTAATACCAAATTTGTTGAAATAATTTTCAGAGTTTTACACTGCATAATTTCTTTTCTAGGAGCAAAAAAAACACTATGTGAGGTAGCCTTGTGTAGCATTTCACTTGATAGAGCCTGTTAAAAGAATTGTGTAATTAAACAATGTATTTCATCAATACAAGAAAAAAAAAATAGTAGTACTTGTAAAATTTGCTCTCTCGATACTTGATGTGCTTGTTTGTGTGTAAACAAAATTTGTGAGAGTGATTTGAAGTTTGCACTTGTTTCCTTCATTGTAACTCTCAATTAAAAAGCAGTAGTACTATAGTCACGATTAATATTAAGCATTTTGCCATGAGTAATATACATTTCTTACAAGAAAAGTCGATATTTTCAGGATTTAAGGGGCCAATTTTATTGAGAGATTTTCAATATAACAGCAGTACATTATATATCCCATTGACATGTGCACGTGTTTTGAATATTTGGAGAACTGCACTTGTCTGACAATTCCGCCTGGTTTTTTTAATTGTGGAAAAATTGGAAGCTGAAAAATATGATCACAAAAAAAAATATCTGTAAAGTGAGAAACCCTTTCCATACCTAATCCTAACTTTCCCTTAAATTAAAAACACAAAATAAGATTCCAACTGAATTTTTGTAAATGGGTTAGTGAAGACAATGGTTTTTGTATGAAGAATTGAATTTGTTGAAACGGAATGAAAGTTAAGGGATGAGAATGAAACGAAAGGTGTTGGATGGTGCTCTCTCATATTCATGTAGGTTTCAATTAGCTGAGATAATATCTCTGGATGTTAATAGTGTGAAATATTGAATGTGAAGTATGGGAGGGCTGTAAGCAATAGAGTAGATGGATCACCGATCCATTGTGACATGTTAGTGTTAGTTATGTCCCATATACCTGTCAGCATCAAGGTTAGGCCGTGTCCCAATTCTCTAGCTGCGACCGCAAATAACACACAAGTCTATGGAAATGGCTGCAGTCACTGGCTAGTGGCTGCCATAGGTACATGGGTATTTTGCAGCCACAGCCAGAGAATTGGGAACGGCCTTAGAATGGACCAGTCGATCTGAAATGATATCACCCAAATGGATGATTCTAACCAATGACTGCGTCTCTTCTCGCTTGGTATTGTTCATGGTTGAAAGTGCCACTCATTTTAATTCACCCCTTTTACGTTGCCTTCATTGAGGGTCATTTATAAACACGATCTTGGGTTGATTTCACCAAACTCATCGTAACTTACTATCAATCGTAGGACTTGTTATGCATTGCAGCCTACATAGGATAAGATGGGTTATCCTTCGTAACTCGAGTTACGATCGATCGTAGGGCTTTGTGAAATCGACCTCTGGTTCTGTATTGAAGCTATTAGTACCTAATACACCAATAGATAGTGTATCTGTTTAACATCCGATTAGGTTTAATCTGTAATGAATTGTATACCAGATCCACATTGAGCATGCATTTTGTATTCTTCTTCACGGCTACATGTTTGGTGTTCATATTTGGCAAGTTGTTCGTGATTTAACCATGGACAAATATTATGTAATTATTAACAAAGATGTGTGGTCTTATCATGATTTAGTGTCAGTAGCAGTCGTAATGTTCAACAAAATGTAGAAGTAGATTTTAGAATTGGGGACACGATAATTGTACTTGATGACAAAAACAAGCTCTATGAATTAATTATGTGCAGTAGTTGACATAACGTGTATACAATATGATATTTCTTTTTTGTTTCTGAATATTGTTAGCCGTATAATTTTACCGTTGTATTCTAATCGTACAGGCAGGTAAGCTTGGCTTTGCAGCCATATCGAATGTCATGTCTCTGTGTCAGAGATTGCCTAAACTTCGTTTTAATATCATCAAAGTGTAGTGCAATCTATGCATACATATCGCTCCAATTTTTGCTATAACATTTTTTTTTTGGCAGAGCATTTGCCTGTTTTATTTAAAATAACCTGCGTCACCATTATTCAAATAAATAGTTGTGTGTCCTATAGTAAAATACAGAAGCTGTTTTCTGTGATATTTCTCTGTAATAAGCCCGTTGACAATTTGACATGAACACCGACTTGTTTGAGGTGTATGGTAGAGTTCTACATCGTGTTCACACACTTGTGCATTTTCAGCTGAAGGTGTTCAATCGGGATAAATAATTATGAATATTCTTGGCCTTCTATTAGTTGAATAGTGTTTAGTATATACAGCAAGCATTGAATGTGTCCTATATTGTTTTGGTAAGAACATTCCCTTTATGTACTGTTATGGAATCTCCTATTAAAACTCCAGACACACATGGGCGTGTAACTAATACTTGGTGTTCAGAACTTGTGGATTTTTCATTGTTCTTGAAATATTTGTTTGATTCTACTTGCATCAATGTCTGGGTATTGTGTCTTTTAAATACTTCCTTCATCATAAAGATAGACTGCTTTGGGCATGATGTTGACCAAATTTGAATAGGATTTACGAAAGGTACTCTAAGTTTAATTCCCTTCCAAACAATATTTAATATGCTGACATAATTATGATGACTGCTAAAACAGTTTTATCTATCTCCCCCGAAAAACAAACAAACAAACACCCCTGCGAACAAACAGACATGCTTCCTAGCTCATTGCAAGGAGAACAGAAACACAATCTCTTCGTCACACGAGTTGCCATTTTGCATTTTCTAACCATGTAAATGGCAAAACGAGATTGTTAAATACCCCCAATGATTTTGTATTGTTGCATGGGAAAGATGCCAAGAATAAACCGTTTAGATGATGTACAACAAACGGTAATAAAACGTGGGCCATAGGGATTTTATGTTTACAAGAGTATGGAACTTACAAGAATAAATAGTTACAGGACTCAAATTGGACAGAATTTATATATTCCTGTGGGAAATTAAACGGACTTATCCCACGTAATTACTAATGATAAATGATGAAGAATGGCGTCTTAAGGCCTTTTTACACAACGCTTAAAAAACTCTCAACCATTGAGACATTTTCTCATGGTTGCAAAAACGGTTTACGCTGGCCGTTTTTGCGTCCTTTCACACGGCACAGTGTAACATTTCGCAAGCCTCCCTTGAGACGGAACGCGGGTAATCGATAGACTATGTATTTTATGAATGTAAAACACTGCTAGTACCATCACGACGCTGAGGTTGCGCGTGAAGCGCACGGTCTGCAGAGGTAATGAAACACATAGAAAACACACGCATGCGTACTGCAAAGCACTTCTCAAGGGACCCTTGAGAAATTTTGTCGTAGGTCTGGACCTCGGTCAAAATCTCTCAAGGATTCACTGGGGACGTCGGTCACTCTCAAGCATTGGTGTCCTTTCACACGATTACACTTTTGTAAGATTTCGCAACCATGAGAGAATTTCTCAATGGTTGAGAGTTTTTTTGTCGTCGTGTGAAAAGGGCTTTAGTTGTAGCCTACTGCATTCCATTTTGCACTAGCAGCCCAACAATGAGGCAGAATGTGGACGATGTATGGTGATACAGTATTATACACATTCATATTTAACAAGAGAATACCTATAGCATGGAACTTACAAGAATATATAGTTACATGACTCAAATTTGACAGAATTCATATATTCCTGTGGGAAATTAAACGGACTTCAAATCCCACGTAATTACAAATGATAAATGATGAAGAATGGCGTCTTAGTTGTAGCCTACTGCGTTCCATTTTGCATAAGCAATCCAACGATGAGGCAGAATGTGCACGATGTATGGTGCTACAGTATTATACATTCATATTTCTGTCTGAATCTTTCTGTCTGATGTCAAATCTTAACCCAATTCCTTTTTTTTTTCTCTCTGAATATCGACATTTTGGCAATTGTCTGACCAGAATTCTTAAATTTTCAATTCCATTACCATAAACTGTATCACGTCCCTGTTATGTGTTCCACCGACAACCAACGATTTCATTTACTGGCGTTATTTTATTTGTAGGCCTAAACCAATTATTGACGTGCACAGTCTTTTATTGGTTGAATTAGCCTACAAAAGGTAAAGTATTGAAGTGGATATGTGACTGCAGGTTTGCAGTTGGCAGTTTCTTATTGGTTAAAACTAACTGACGTATTTGGTGCACGTGATTATTGGCGTGCCGGCGTTGCTATGCTCGCTTGGTATGGCAGAAAATATCCAGCTGTGATGCATTGCTGTATCCCGTTGTAATTCGTTAATTCATAATAGGTATAATGGAGGCATATGTGTACACATTTTGTACCAAGTATAGTAACTAAAAATGCTTCTTAATTTGTCTCAACACCGCCAGGGATGTTCGCAAACGAAATAAGTCATTTACGAGTTAAATATGAACGGTATCTGGTACACGGGCACCCCAATTTGAATTTTCAAAAGACTAAAGACACTGTTGTTATATCGCATGATAATAGGGCAAGCTTTTGCTTAGCGATACCCATCTCTGGAATGGACTGGTTCCTTTGTGCCATTCTTATCCATTATGAACAGTGCATTGTTGTAAGACGTCTGTTATGTAACCAAGCAAAAGCTTGCCCTGAATCGTGATATAGCAATTAACAGTGTCTTTAGTCTGGGAAATTCAAATTGGGGTGTTGATATGCAAAGAAAGAAGTCTGTGTACCAGATACTGAGATTGAACTCGCAAATGGCTTAATTCAAACCAACCGTTCAATCACCTTACGCATCATTAACTAGAGTTGACCAGACGGGGAAGTAGTCCTCATGAACGTTGCTTTGGAAAAGCACGATTTGTTTTTCTGTACAAGCAAGCAAGACAAAGTCCATTCGCAATATACATGTTAGTGATCTCAGTCGCATGTTGCTTCAGTTCGGCGCGAAATGGAAAACACAACAGTGGACTACTCCGATGTTAGCCCGATGGGGCTGCTGCTGTCGCCTACCATGGATGCTTCGCATGTCAGCTTCAATGAAAGTTCCACGGTATCTCCAGTAGCAGACTTTACATCGGTTGAATTCACTGATATCTTCACTGAGCCAACAGGATCCCTTGAAACATTGAAACCGACTGGAGCAGCTGAGGATTTTTTGACTTTAGACGGTCTCCAAATCACAGTGGCCGTTCTCAGTTGCATTTTCTGTGTTGTAACTTTAGTTGGGAATCTACTCGTACTTTATGCGTTCTGTACAGAGAGTCGGCTGCGTACCTATACCAATTACTACATCGTGGGGTTGTCCTTTGCAGACTTGGTAGCTGGTGCTTTCACCATGCCTCTGTACTCCGTCTACTGGGTCCTAGGCTATTGGCCATTCAGTGTCGCATTATGTGATATGTATTTGTACTTGAACCATGTGTTCATTCATGTGTCTTTATTAGGCATTTTGGTCTTGGCTGTAGACAGATACCAAGCCATTTATTATCCGTTGAAACATCTACAGAAGCGAACTCTCCGTCATGCTAGTTTCATGATCTCAATCTCCTATATCATTCCATTTATACTATGGTTGCCATACACCCTTCTCTGGCCTTACATAGTAGGCGAACGCCGCATTGCACCTGATTTATGCCACCCACAGTACATCGTGGACAGTCTATTCTTTTCCATCCTGGCGCCTTTACTCTTCTTCTGGATTCCAGTTCCCATCATCTCGGTGTTGTATTGGCGCATTTATCTCGTCATCAAGAAGAAAACATCCCATAGGAAAGGTCCCTTGACGATGCAAGAGATAGATAGTGTCAGTACCTCTAACAGAGTCAAAGAGGATAATGAAGCTCCCGATATTAAAAGGTCAGGACCCAGACCTTCTGAAACGACGATGACCAGTCAGATTGCAGATACGTCCTTCGGGGAGTTGGGATTCCAAAACGGCGGCTTCGGGTGCGACGAAGATGACATTGCGTTCGTAAGTAGCCCTACTCTGAATAATAACCAAACCACCACCAGCCACGCCAAATGGCAACGTCGTGGTGCTGAGGACATCACCACGACGGCCAGCCTGCCATCTCTGCAGAATGAGCTCCCGATTCTGAATATCATCGAGACTGAGGAGCAAGGACCTCCAGATGCGACGCCGGTGAGTCGGCCTACCAAACGGGTCGGTCAGGAGAGTAAGAGGGAGAGCAATCGAGCACTACGTACATTGACACTCATCTTCATTGTACTCATCGTGTCTACCTTACCTTGGTCAATTCTTGTCATCATTTACTGCATCTGTCGGAGTTGTATACCGCTCATTCTGTACCAGGTAAGCCCAATTCGATCCCAAACATGTTAGGAGGCTGTCATGTCACAACTTGGTATATACCAACGTTTGGGTAATTGTGGTTTCTAAAACGGGGTTAGTGTGCTTTAGTCCACAAGGATTCCCAAATACACTTGGCATAATTTCCCTCAAAACTCAAGCTCAAAGCCCTGCCCTTTCCAAAAATTAAACCTTGCTAATATTGAAGAGGACATCACAACTGGTTTACATAATACTTTAGGTGAGTAAATTTACTGTAGAAGTCATGTCTGAAAATAGCCCTTGTGGACTAAAACACACCAACCCCCCTAAAACTATAGCAACCAACAGGTAAGAAAATTGTACTTTTTCACTGAAATATTGGGGAAATGTCATCAATCTAGGGTTTTAAGGACTCAGGAATATTTGCTGAAAGTCAAGAATATCGTTTGAGAGCAGTAGAAGCTTTAAAAGGTTGCTTTCCTTTCCTATAAACTTTATAGTTTTAGAAACCACTTGTCCTTTCCTTTATGGAAACCACTTGTCCACAATTATCAACGTTTGTCTCGGTACCTGTCATCGACATGGGTACACTGGGAATATAGATGGGAGATAATGGCAGCCTCACTACTGCAGCAAGTCCCGTCGGGCTAAAAAGTTTTTATAAAAATCTTATCTTTCTTTCGCCGACTTACCTTCGGTTGAAGTCATTTGCCGACATTTTATAGTTTTCGAAATTAATTTGGAATGTTTGTTAATTGAAAATATTGAAGATTTGTGTTCATGGTGTGATGAATAAGACTGGAAGCTATGCATGGTGAAAGTACTAAAAAGTAAGGTTTGCAGTGACACCATGTAATCTCTTCTGTGGGTGTGTGTGGTTCGGAGATAATAAAACTCTCCTGAATCACTCTCCTGAGGACGAACAGAGCACACTGTTCGGAACGTCGAGATAATACCACCGGTTCTTCTCAAAACAACACACTCTCACAGAAGAGATTACATGGTGTTACCGCAAACCTACCTTCTTTTATGGTGTGATGAATTGTTAACTTTTTTATCAACTCAGAGCCTTTTAGAAGTTGTGGAAAGCAATGGTGAAATATCTTATCGAAGATGTAAACATTCATTGTTAAACATCAGTCTTTTGTTCGATTGAACGTGTTGTAAGCGAATCCTTTGCAATTACCGACAATGCAGTACAGTTTCTTTTGTGAACATTAATCTATTTATCCCTCTAATTAAGTTAGTTATGAAAAGGGGTTAGTTTTAAGAGAAGTATATTACTTGCAGTGTCTACAATCGGGTCATGTTCGTTGCTTGGCAGTTCAAATCGGCTTTTTCCTATCAATTTTCCCTTTTTCAATCGAAAAGGCGTTTTGCCAAACGTTTAGATTAGGGATGCAGCTAAATAAACATTGCTGATTTACTGCAGGCATCACTAGTCTTGTTTAATATCCTTAAAGATATAATACATGATTCGTATAATGTCACAGAACAGCACTCACAATTTGTCTGATCCAGCATGTGTACATGAAATGATAAGCCTGTGGAAATTTGAGCTCAATCGGACATCTGAGTCACGAGAACATAGCGAAACCCGATTCAATTTTTCTTACAAAACATTTAAGAATGGTTTTGAACTTTTGATCTTACCCTAAGATCAAAACTGTTTTCGGTCTTTGTTTGACTAATTTCTGGATAAATACACCATTTCGGGCGGAAATATTTTAACTGTTTGTTTCTACCAGCACCATCTTCATACCCTGAAAGTTATACGTAAATATGTGAAATTTTTTTTTTGGGTATGTTACCAATCCTGTACTGTACGTTTAAATAGGAAATAGCTCTTAGCAAGGAGACATCTTTGCCCAACTGTATACACAGGGTAGTGACTCCTAATTTACTCCGTTAACCAAACTATACTACACGTAGTTTGATCAACCAATAACTATCCACATCGGATGTGTGTTCATTTACTTCATTGGTTGTGTGCTTGGCCATTCCCATGCTCAATTATCATCCGTTAAAATCACGACCTGTATTTCAACTGTCTTATTTACCACGTTTTTGATGACTTTCGTTCGTCTGAATTCGTTAATATTTAAGCAGAATGTGCGATAAGGTTAACACAGTGATGTCACACACATTTTAAGTTTGTTTGCTTAGCTAGAGAACAAACATCTTTCAAAGCCGTTCGGCGCAATGTAATGTGTGAAGTCGTCCAAAATCGAGCTGTTATTTTCAAACCTTATGTTGCTTTAGTACATTTTATTGTATAATCAATATTGTTCATACTGACTCGAATCCACCGATTTCAAGTTGATCGAATTAATGTCCGTTTGTCATTTCGTTGTTTCATTGTGCCTAACAAACGCCGTCGGCACGGGCAATTTTGTTTGAGGATTGCCATACAAACCGGTAGATGTTCGTGGTGGATATTATTTTTGTCTCGCCTTAAAGGTACAGTACAAGATTGGTAACATACCCTAATAGAAATGTTGCACAGATTTACGTATAACTTTCAGGATATGGAGATGGTACTGGTAGAAACTTACCGTTAAAATATTTTCTCCTGAAATGGTGTATTTATCCAGAAATTAGTCAAACAACGACCGAAAACAGTTTTGATCTCTGGGTAAGATCAAAACCATTCTTTATTTTTTATAAGAACAATTGAGTCAGGTTTAAGCTATTTTTCTCGTGACTCGGATGTCCGATTGAGCTCCAGTTTCACAGGTTTATTATTTCATGCACATATTGGATCGGATAAAGTATGAGTGCTGTTTTGTGACCTTTACCAATCATGTATTATACCTTTAATTGGCGTTTCCAAAAGATTAATAATCTGTATTTTTTGTCTGTTCATACCTCTAGGCCAGTGTGTATGTAGCTCACCTGAATAGCACCTTCAACCCATTCTGCTATGCGATAGCCAACCCACTCTACATTCAAGCATTCACCAAGCTATTCTGCCGTGGCAGGAACATCAAACCCAGAGAAGATTAGTCAACCAAACCAGAATATCATGAGCCAAAATACACATTTCTTTGGTGTTTAATTAATCATGTTCCCTTACTTTGTTCTACAGAGTTACAGGCTGGACTTTGTAACTATATGCGGACAGTTGTTTATACAGAAACCGCATTTGAAATGCCAAACTTTGCATTGTACACTTAAAATGGGAACTCATTATTTGTCAGGAAAACTGTTTTGCACAAACCATGCCATATGCTACCTGTAATGTATTATACAACTATTATTATTGCATTTGTAAATAGTATTTCTAAAAATGTAAACTTATTGAAAGTGAAGTGGTCTGGTGTGTTTAAAGGTAGTATCATACTTTGTTTTTTGTCAAAGAAATACAGATTCATGGGCAAAAATGTCAAGGAAGATACAGTAAAAGTAATCTGTGAAAATTTCAGTCCCATACGGTGTCCAATTTTTTAGAAAACAGTGAAAAACAGCCACAGTATTTCTTAAGTCTTTTCTCTTTTATTTTTTATCTTTTAAAAGATCAAAAAGATTTTCGGTCGTTGTTTTATTATTTTTTGGATAAATACACCATTTCAGGCGGAAATTTTTTAATGGTAGGTTTCTACCAGCATCATCTTCATACCCTGAAAGTTATATGTAAATCTGTGAACATTTCTGTTTTGGTCTCTTACCAGAGTATGATACAACCTTTAACTCAAGGTCCTGTGTATGAGTGTACAATGTTGAGGATGGGCAGGGCAGCACAATATGGCGCTAGTGTCCATAAAGCAAGTCACATCTAGATGATTTACCTCAACCAGGCTGTGCAGTGTGCACAAGTAGGCCTACATGTATCTTTAAGAAAGTAAGATTTGCGAAGACACCATGTACGATCTCTTTTCTCTTGTAAAGAACTGGTGAGAATTTTTTTCTCAACGTTTTTATTTTTCCTTGCAAAGACGAGTATAAGTTCCGGTTCTTTTCCTTAGTAAGAACAAATAGTTATTTACATACACCTGTAGTAAGAACGAGTACCGGCACAACCTCCCTTTTTTGTGAGAAGAAGCACATGTACTTTTCTTACTAAAATTCAGGCTCTTGTATACACTTGTATCTGATAATCTGACAGTTACTCCTAATTGTCAATAGTATACAAAATCACATGGTTGGGGTGGACAGTCGATTTTGATGGTGAGTTAACCAATTGGGATTCAGCATTAGGTCATGAATATTTATGAGGTATAGTAACTTAAAATATGTCAGTGTAACTAATAGCTGGAAAGAAGATCTAGTCTGAATATTGGAAAATGGAATTGATGATTTTGCAAGATATGCTCAGTTGGAATCAATCACATTATTTATCAATTTACTTGTAAACATCACATGCATTAATATCTTATTATAAAACGAGAAAGATCCTGCTAGGATTGAAACGCGTCAGGTCCTCCTAACTCCAAACATTTATAAATTTCAAGTCATTTTTTGGCTGATGGGCAGTTTGAATGCAGCAGTTTCTTACTTGATATTATAAAAAATACTTGAATAGCTGTACTGATGTTAAACTCAATAAATAGATTAAAGTTAGTATCAGAATTAGTGACTGCTAGTCCTCCTAGTTCAAATTAATGCATGATGTCAATCCTTCACAAGGTATCCTGGAAGAGTAGCTACTACAGATGCTTCATGTACTTGATTCTCTATATCCTGTGTACCCATTTGGGCATAAGTGTCTTTTACGCCACCCATATTATTTTCAGTATTTATTTTGGTAAGAAACTGTGTGTGTTTTTTCACTGAAATATTGCCGAATTATGTTCATTTTAGGGTTACAGGACCCATGATTTTTTGCTTTAAGTACCAATCTCATTTTGGAACAGTAGAAGCTGAATAAATACTGAAAATAATATGGGTGGCGTAAAAGACACTAACCCCCTAATTTGGGCCCTATTACTTAGATGGAGTTCCAAATTTATTTTAATTGTATATAAATCAAGTATTGTTACACCACCGTCAAAGCAGTGCAGTTGATATGAATAAAACATTCGTCCATAATACTCCATATTATTCTAATTAGTATACTTTGTAATGTATGACGACACCACAAACTTTTCTTGGCATTAACATAATTATTATGTATAGAGGGCGCTATATAAGGCCACCGTTAATTTTTCAGCCATCCACGACCACATGCTGTGTGACTCTGCAGGTAAAAGTGGGTGTTACTCCTTAGTGTATTGTGATGTACACTGAGTGATGACTGTGCTGTAAATCACAGCAACACTTCAAGTTGCAGAAGGACAAGTCCTTATCAACGTCTTCATTTCACTGGTGAGGTTTATAATTCTACAGCTATATCGGCTATCCTGTTAGCTGATTTTGGAAGTCAATCACTAGTGAAAAGTTGTCGTTTGTAGCTGAGAGGATCGACTGTAATTTTCGCCGGTAACCGCAAAGATGTCACAGAATCATTTCCCTAATCATCGCAATGTAAGTCTTACTTGTTAGTTTCGTACAGGTCAAGTAGGCCCAAGTAGGCCCTTATGTCTTGCTTGTCTAAGTTTCAGTCTTGTGTTGATCGTTTTGGTCTTGTTTATGTGAAATGCTACCCAATTCATGTTGCCAAATGATTTATTCAGATATTTACATGGATTTTGTTGTTTGAAATGTTCTAAGGAAAAGTCTTAAATTGTTTCTTTATGACAGGGCCAAGTCGTAGCCTGTGGCTGTTCTAACAAATGCTCACAAAAATCATGTGCATTTGTTCGAGTTGGCGAATTACAATAATTATGAAAAGTCAAATAATTAGGCCTATTTAATTGTAAATCTCTTTTTAATTGTTGATATTTGGTGATATAGACCTTTCTTTTGTTTACAAACATTGACTGACATACTTGGCATGGGCGGCCAAATGTTGCAAATCATTTCGTCTTCTTGACAGACGGCGTGACCAAATTCAACAGTTTTGCAAACTTTCCATAGCTGTACAAAATACATACCAGCATTGCTTGTGTTGTTTCCATTACATTCAGCATTCAGTTTATGAAACTTTGTGTACAAATTGTGGTTACTTTTCATTTTGCTTTTAGGTCATGGTGCTGTCCGATGCCCAATATCAGGGTGAGTTGAATTCATGCAATTAATTGAATATTTTGTTAAAATGAGAATCAGTTATGGAATAACGAGAGCACTGTTAACATCATTTATTATTGACCCTCATTTTGATTGTTTTGACAGCCATTTGGGTTTTTAATTTATGCATAGGCCTACCTGTATTCACTTCTAGATTTAGACGGGAGCCAGCCTTCTAAATCTAGAAGTAATCTTGTATTCATGTCTCAGAATTTATAGAATATGAGAAGATGATGGTGCAGGGGAATGCCACTATTACGAACGTGCTGTACCGAACATTTGGCTATACCGTACCGATCATCCTTGGCTCCCAATTTTTGTGTACAAAAATAGCGAATAACTTAAAATCACTATAATGAATGACCACTATAACGGACAATATCTGTGCATCCCGCCATGTTTGTTAAATAGCGACATTCAACTGTATTAACTTTGGAACTTTCCAATTCTTTATTGTTGATGTTCTGTGTAATTCCTGTAGAGGAGAGTTGAGACTTTTGTAAAATGTTTCAATTGGTTTTAAGAATCTTGGTCGAACAAAGCATGGCTGAATCATCTTAGTGATATTTCCAAAATACGGTATTGGTCAGCTCCCCTTCCCTACACAAAGTCAAGAAACTGATTCTATAAAGCCTATTTATTCTTTTGTTGTTTGAGTAAAGTTGCAGACGTTTGACTCAATTGGTAGAGGTTTTTTCCTCTTTTTCCTTTGGGCTTACAAATTCTGTCCGACAAGTAAAATTGCCTGAAAAGAAGGAAATGTACACAAGCTTTAAAGGTCCCTGTCTAATTTGCCGTGAAAAGTTAAGCTCCATACAGAACTTAATACACAGACCAAACACAGTCAAGCTCCTATATTACCTTGAGGGAAACTAGATTACCTAAACTGTGACATGACGGAGGTTAATGTAACAAAACCAAAACTATTTGAAAATTTTCCAGAATACATAAATCCATATAACAGTGTCTAAATAACAATGAGTTTATGAAACTTGCATGAAACATGAAACAGGCGTGGGAAATGTCCAGTATGGGATTTTTGTTCAACCCATGTAATTGCTTATTTTGGCTAGTTTTGCCTGCGGGGTGAAATCTAAGGCCTTGAGTTGCGTTCGGCTAGTCATAACAGAGGAGAAACTAGTGGAGATAATCAGCAACAATCGGGCATTGTTGTGGGAAGCAGAACATTCTTTCTGTAACCAGATTGTAGGCAGTAACATAGAGAAAATCCCTGATCGGCAGCAACAAAACAGTGGTTGGCAATTTTATTGTGAGTGGATTTCATCAGCCATGGTTATATAGTTGATATTATATAGGCCTACATATGTACAACAGTAGCTGTATCTAAGTATTTATGATGAAAATCTTGATTTGGTGCTCTAATTTACATGATAACAAGTTCATATTTAGATATCCTGCATTCCCTTATCATAATGTAAGTTAGATTAGTATGATAACATGCTTGTATATGGTTTGATGCTTAATACATGGTGGATACTAAGTAACGTACAGGTGGATTTACTAAGCACAAGCTGGGTTTTTCAAGGAAATCAATATTTAGTGTCTTTTCCAAAGATTGTTCATCCGAACGATTTAGTAGCATTTCGAAAGCATGGTGTAACCGTGAAGGATTCAGAGGGGGCAAGATTATTTCGGCCGTATTTGGGCAATTCCAGCGTAACGGACATGACAATTACACAGTTTTTGCCTTATTCAGAGGATCATAAAGTAGGATTGGCAGTTTGCAAAAAATTTTTATTAGGCTTATCAGACACATTTAACTATCAGTGACATATGTAGTAAATTTTATGTAATTTCATTGAACAGTTGTAGAGAAAATGCACTTCTTGTGACCGTAACGGACATGACACTAAGTTGTCATGTCCGTTACGGTCACAAGAAGTGCATTTTCTCTACAACTGTTCAATGAAATTACATAAAATTTACTACATATGTCACTGATAGTTAAATGTGTCTGATAAGCCTAATAAATTTTTTTTGCAAACTGCCAATCCTACTTTATGATCCTCTGAATAAGGCAAAAACTGTGTAATTGTCATGTCCGTTACGCTGGAATTGCCCATTTCTGCTATCCAGATGAACAAAGCGTTAAAAAGTACATGAAACAACGTCTGTAAGGAAGTTTAAGACCTTCACTTCTGTTTAAGTACCAACTTCAGCCAAAACGCACATCTTTGCAAATCCTATATGCTCCCTTTAATTGTTCACCATTGCTATGTGAATGTCATTTTTTGTTTCAATTTTGTCGTACATTTTGACCAGTGCATTCCATCTCCCTACCCTACAGGTTAATACCCTCCAGTGGTGAACCAAATTCATAACAATTTATTAAACACAAACATAACTTGAGGAACTTCGGAGGTTTTCACTTACAGGAAAAAAGTGTCACATTCTTTGAATATGTTTACCATGTGGGTTTGAGTGAGTTATGGGAAAGTAATATGCTATGATCTTGAATCATGTTGAACTTTAGCTGACATTGTATCCTGTTGGTGCTGTGTAGTAGCTAACCCGGCGCTTTCAGGTCATTCATCTTCCTCTCATATTGTACAAGTTGTGGCTTGTTCCTTTCTGGTTGCAATGTGGGTGATTTTTGATTGGCTATAGGGCCATGCAGTGTTACTGAGTCAGGGCAGTACCCATGGTGTACAGTACACAACCCTTGAACAGCTTCTAAACATGTAGGCCCTATACTTCAACCCAGCCTTGAATTTTGTAAAAACTGTCGAATTTTAAGTTCTTTTTTGTTTTCTTTAATACAAAAGTGAGTACCGGTACTTTTGGCGCAGTTGAGAGTCAAATTCTGACATCCATTTTCTAATGTAAGTTTTGATTTGAGACATTAAGAACCTTCTAATATGACCCGCAGGGATGTGAAACTTCAGATTTTAATCTGAATTCCAATTTTTGTTTTGATTAGATTTTAATTCAGAATTTCATTTTTTGTGTACACCTGCTCTGTACTTAAGTATTGGAACTTTTAAATATCAGCTTTTTCCATGGTGTTTTCAGATTTGTGTGTGTGTGGCTACTCACATCCCTGTAATGTACGTACCTGTAACATCTTGTTTGTTATTTGATCATGTGACCTTGAATCTAGAATGTCATTTACTAGAGATTATGCTAATACATGCTAATCAGAACAGTTTAGAATTTTTAGTGAAACAGAAAGTTGTCCTCTGCTATGAATAAATCAGAGAAAATGTTTGCTACATATTTTCACCAGGTAAATTACACAGAGCTTGCAGCCTGAAGTGGCCATCACTTTAGTCCTGAAATCCTGATTTACAGTTTGAAGTTGTTGAGTAATATTTACCTTTATTTCCAAGTGGAAGGCGTTAATTCCCGAAGCAAACACGTGCAGCTTTTTGTAGCTGCTGGGCATTTTACCCTAATCCTGATGGTGATAGGGACATAATGGGGGCAAACATTTTAAGAACAACCTGCATACAAAGACTTTGCACTGTATGGGCAGGTACTGGTAGTCCATGATTTCAATGTTTCAGATGCATATAGGAATTCTAAGTTGAAAGTTTGAAACCTTGCTTGTCTCCATCTTAGAAAGCAAGTAACTAAATCTCAAGTACTGGTACATGTACATATATCCAAAGTACATACATGTACATATTTTGTACATGTACACAAATACATGTACACAAATACATGTACATGTACATACACATGTTCCCTGTATACATATTATGTACAGGCGTATACTGCATAATGAACTCTGTATTCTAGTAAGAGTTTTAGATCGATGCAATAGGGCTCCGGGCTCGTGACTTCACACTCAGATGTTCGGACAAACAAGTCACACGTGGCCCTATAAACTTACTCGTAAACGTTGTGAAGTTCGTCCGAACGTCCGGGTAACTCTAGCTGTCGATATATAAAGGGCGTATTCTATAAATAGCTCGAGCGCAGAGCCCTATTTAGTCCCAGGAAAAAAAGGACAATTTGTTTGTAATTGGCCAAACCAATGCGACTTGTTGTTATCTTCCACAATATTTTATTTTAAATAAATTTCCACTGATCCAAGGTTAACATACTTTTACTGTTACAAACGGCAATGAACGTGCATCATTAGTTTTTTCCAAAAAAAACTTCCATTTAGGTTACAATGTCTAAATTGTGAGTTATCCAGGTCAGTGAACCATGGAATGTTTCTGTATTCATTGGGTCATTGCACTTCAAATACTGATCCACAAAGTGTGAATTATCAACAATTTATACCGAAATAAACACATTAATAGGAACTTACTCATCCACCCACATGTTGTGTACATGTTTTTAGTCTACCCACGTCCTATTTCAACCATAAACTGTCCTATTCAATCATAAAATGAGAAACCTTTTAAACACATGATACTGAAACTTGTTGTTTTTTTTTACTACATGTCACAATTTTATCTCCGAAAATGTAATTTCTATTGAATCAATGAATGATGAGTTTGATTGTTATGCAAATTAGCCTACTGCATTATAATGGATGTTTTGTTCTTACTGAGAAGTGAAACTAAGGAATTCTCAGTAAAAATTAGTAAATATACCTAACACGGCTCACCATGTATTTCATGAACCCTGATAATGTTTGGGAAGAAATGTTTAGTTTTAGAGTCGGGAGACCAAGACAGAAAACAGAATTCAGGTAGAATTGGAAAAAAACAAATTGCACAATGACTTTTGGGAACAAAATTATGTTGGGATGATAGTTTTTTTTTATTAAAATGGTTTAAAAATTACACCGGCAGGAATATCATGAAATTAATCTAGTAGTTGAAAGAGGTAGGCCTATTGTTCTGTAATTTTTTTAGGAAGAATATATTTTGAAAGTGGTCTTCATATTAATGCTGTAATGTTATGCAGGCAGAATGTAATGTAGTAAAGCTTCTTACAAAGTATTATTCCTACTAAACAATCAGTGTATTGTTGCACCTTAACAACGGAAACTGGAGATTTATGCATAGTTAGGGAAGGAACCTGTATGACATACAAATTACAAACTTCCATGAGTCACCTCATTCAGTGATCATAAATCCGGATTTAAGCTGAACTTAATACAAGTGCTACATTGATGACTTACATTTTTCAAGATCAATGAGTTTAATTGTCTAACTTTTCCCGAACCCTCTGGTCCTAAATAATTTTGTGCTAGCCTTTTTTCCTGGATTGAATGGTCATTTGGCATGACTGAGTTTGCATGGGTAGTGCGATTTTTGTTCCTTTTTTCTCAGTCGTCTTTCTTTTTGACGGCACAATAAAAACCTGTGTGTGGCTTTTGGGGTTTTCTCCATAATCTGAGGGGTTACACTGACTCAGTACTCCTGTTTGCATTGGAAAAACCTCTTCTTCTTCCGTTCAGCCACTTGTGTTGTTGTGGAATAGAAGGACTTAGCATGAGATGAATGGATGTTTGTACAGGAGCCCACAGGGTTACCTGATGAATAGAAGACGGGGATGAATAGGGAGTAGAAAGCACTGATTCCTTGCATATTGATTTGCCAGGACGGCCGGGGTCCTTCATGTTCCTTTGACTGTTCAGGAGGTTATGCTGGGCCCAGGCAGCATATAGGATTTGCAAAGATGTGCGTTTTGGCTGAATTTGGTACTTAAACAGAAGTGAAGGTCTTAAACTTCCTTACAGACGTTGTCTCATGTACATTTGTATGAGATTTGTTCATCTGGATAGCAGAAATACGGCCGAAATAATCTTGCCCCCCTCCGAATCCTTCATGGTTACACCACACTTTCGAAATGCTAAAAAGATCTTTTGGACAAACAATTTTTTTTAAGACACTAAATCTTGATTTCCTTGAAAAACCCAGCATCTGATGAACCAAGATTTCCTATGGTGACCGTTTGCACTGTTTACGAACTGTTGAGTCCATTTTCTGTCTCAAACTCAATACAATTTTTTTGGAGGCCTTGCAAATCCTGTACGCTGCCTTTAAAGGTACAGTACAGGAATGGTAACATACCCAAACAGAAATGTTCACAGATTTGTGTATATAACTTTCAGGGTATGAAGTTGGCCGGTGCTGGTAGAAACATACTGTTTAAATATTTCCGGCCAAAATGGTATATTTATCTAGAAATGAGTAAAACAAAGGCCGAAAAAAGTTTTGATCTCGGGTTAAGATCAAAACCATTCTTTATGTTTTATAAGAAACATATTGAGTCGGTATGTTATTTTCTCGTGACTCGGATGTATGATTGAGCTCACATTTTCACAGGTTTATCATTTCATGTACATGTTGTATCAGACAAAGTGTGAGTACTGTTCTGTGACCTTTACCAATCATGTACTATACCTTTAAACAGAGTGACCATGTCCAAAGTGTGTGACATATTCTCTGCAATTTCAGTTTTCAAACAATGTTATAATGTCATCAGTTTCTTTGATGTTAAACAATACATTTCAGCACTAATTAGGCCTAGCATATAGATTGTTCGTGGCCAGAATGCTAATTAAAAACCTCATTAATCCTAATTGCTTTAAGATATATCCTATATTTGGCATCCAAGAAGTAAACATTCTTCATTTTTAGAATGCCCGAGTTCCAGTGATCAGTTGTGTACATTCAATGCCTTTTGTTGTTCATATTGACACAAATTCCTTATCAACAATAGAATGGCACCTGTTTGGCTTAGTAGCCATGATGTCTGATTGACCAATTAGTGTAACATGGCAGGTCCCCTGTCAATGGTGAAGTCAGTATGTTACATCAAGGAAGAGACTTCCTTACTCTATGGTTACATACAGATGAACCAGTGGTGTACTGGCTTAGTTATAGGGCGTTTACAAAATGGAAGCTCAAGCTCTGTTTTTGAGGCTCCAGCTCCATTTCATGAATCCATTCTAAAATAACTGGTGTCAAAATAAAGGCTTTTGGCTGCAGTTCTGAAGTCTGGTTTGAAAAGGAAACATAGATTCAGCTTCAATGAAAAGCCACAACCTACATTTTCAGCATAGGGCCTATATGGATGTCAGAGCTGGAGCCTGAGACTGAGTCTAAGCCTTCGTTTCGTAAACACGGCCTACAAAATGTAGGATTGCTGCAGTGTAAACTGCTACAAATAAAACCATTTTTGGATTATGGATATGATCAATGATTCCTTCCTCTTTAATGAGAGCCATTGTCATATCATGGAGGAAGGAAGAGTGGTCATATTAATCATACTCGTGCAAAGATTTGACATCAAGATGAATTTTTGTCAAATATTTGGTTTGGATTTTATTAGTGGCTTGTATGGTAATTTGACCTGTCACAGAAGTCCATCATGCAATAGGCATGTCAATTGACAATTTTTAATTTGGGGAATATTTCAAATTGAAATAAATGCTTCAGTGTAATACTGGTTAAAAACATAATAGTGCAAAAGGGTATAGATGACATGAGCATTGCTGTTACTAAGAACATAACACTGATTTAATACTGGTTTAGTTTGGCAATGAAAATCATCCTCGCCCAATGATGCATATTATGGGGGATGTGCCACGTTTTTCCTAAAAATGATTATTGATACCAGACATGATGAGTCTGTGAAGTATTTTTGCCGTCCATCCTACAGGCGAACCAGGGTGTGGCTTGAATCTGGTCCTTTCACTTTCTCCTTTAGTAGGTCATCAAATGTAAGAGGCGCAGGGATTGGGACAATAATGTCCGTTTCACGGTCTCCAGAATAAAATGGCTGCTAGTCCTCACTTGAAACGCAATGTCCATTAAGGTATAGTGTTTGTGTGGGTGTTTCTAAGGACACTACTGAACCATGGAGGATTCCTTCCTCCATGACTGAACCTATACCTACAGTCAATCCATTTCTCACCCTTCTGCTTAAACACAACCACACAAAGCACCTATGATTGTGGGCACATTGTGGAGTGTTGGTTGGTGTTTGTAGACATGAGGCGTGTTGTGGTTGATAATGTATATTCTTGGCTATTCCTCCAGGGCTGTGCTTTATGTGTCCTTGTCTACTCTACTGAGTCTACTCTCCAACTTTGCTCACCCCAGTTTACCCTTCCTGTTCTGGCTCCCAACAGGTTAAGTGGATTATCCCCCTACCCCTGTGCAAACAGGTAGTTACTACAGACACTTGCTGCTGTTTTCATGCCACTTTTAAAAGCACAAACTACTGTGTGCCAGGGTGCCTGAAGCTTCCAAACAGTTTTATTGTTGCCATTTTTAAAAATTCTACTAAAAAGATGGAATAATTGTCATATATTAATTGGACATTGTAATAGCGGTCCGCACTAATGACGTCACAAAATCCCCCGATGTCAGACAAACATTAACTCACACACGTAGTGTACATGCATGCGCACACGCATGTACACGTTTGCATGGTTGCAATGTTTGTCTGAGATCCGGTGCTATTTTTAGCACAAGTGCGGAGCGCTATTGAGGCATGTTCAAAGGTAGTATCATACTTTGGTAGCATACAGAAACAGAAATCTTCACAGATTTACCTATAACTTACAGAGTATAAAGATGGTGATGGTAGAAACATACAGTTAAAATTGTTCTGCCTAAAATGCTGTATTTATCCAGAAAAGAGTCAAACCAGTGCCCACATTTTTGTTGATCTTTTATTTTTAAAGATCAAAAATAAAAGAGAAAAGAGCAAAAAATACTGGCTGTTTTTAACTGTTTTCTCAAAAAGTGGGCACCGTATGGGACTGAAACTTTCACAGATGACTGTTACTGTATCGGTCTTGATATTTTTGCCCATGAATCCATATTTCTTTGACAAAAAACAAAGTAGGTATAAATATACAGTCAGGTCGAACTTCATACTGATTTCTGTCTGTATCATATTAACACTGTTATATGTAAGTTTGGGCCAGCGATATGTTGTTAAAAACTTTTGGGGTAGTTTTACACGGAGTGTTTTTTTTTTCCAAGTTTGATTGTAAGGTCTCTTGAGTTTTGACCATACACTGTACGTAAAAAACAAATCCTATTCTTGAAATAACACTATTCTGTCCATTGTCAGTTTTTTGTCACACTTCAGTGGCTGGGGCCTTTCTCAGTGGCGCACCCAGGGGGGGGGGGGCTCGGGGGGCTTGAGCCCCCCCCCAAGAGGGTCCCTGAAAAAAAAAACGAAAAAAAAGAAGGAAAAAAACGGAAAAAAAGAAGAAAAAAAACGGGAAAAAATGGGGGGAGAGGGAAAGGGAGAGGAGGAAGGGGGGGGGGGAGTCACAAAATGTTTTGTGGGAGAAAAATTTTCTTTGAGCCCCCCCCAAGACAAAATCCTGGGTGCGCCGGTGGCCTTTCTGGTATTTTTTGGTATTTTCAAAAGGTATAGGACCTGAAAATCCTTTTGGATGAAAGAAAATTCCTGTTTAATTCAGGGATTGATAATTTGTTTACTGAACTTACAGTACCGTCCTTCATGGAAATGTTTTGGAATTCTGTTCTCTACTTGTGATTTGTGAAGTTATAAATATACACCAAGTTTGCCTTTGGGTTGTTCGAGGTCTTTTATGTGGGGTTTTAAGTGTGTTTTCGCATAGCATATTATTGGAATGACCTTGGCAATCTCTGTGCACCTTCTGTAGTGGCCCTGACCTCAGCCTAAATGTTGCAACGAGGAATTGCCAGCATTAATCAAAGATCAGCAATTGAAGGTTTGAATTTGGAAAGGAATATAATTCTTGTGATGTGTGGTCTGCAGTTGGAGTGGCATAAAGGTCATAGAAGCTAATAAAAGACCGGTCTGAAATATTGAAGGTAAAGTTGATTTGACAGTGTTCGTAAAACTTTGTATCGGTGGCCTTTTTCCTTGGCGTGTACAATAATGGTGTTACTGTTAGATTGTGGAATATACAGGTTATTCAAGTAATTTAGTTACAGGGGATTATTTTCCTTCGGACTTGCAATCTAAATGCAGTCTTTCCCTCACACCACCTGTGTCTGTGTCTGTGTCTGGGAAAGACTTGGCACCCCCAGTCCACCAAAACACCATTACCTAGTTACAGCAAATTAGGACAAAATTTCTGCAACCATACCAACCAGACTCAGCTGGCTTGTAGTCAGGTAAACATTGAACAGTTACACCCAGACTGGGCCCTTAGGCTATGATATGACCACTCGCTGTGAATCCAGGCCACTACACTGTGCTTGAGCTAGCTTATACACAGATCCATCTATTGACTGATGGGTTTATTACATGGCAATTAGCACTCAATAAACCAGACTGGACTTGAAATATGATCTCCTTATCGGCCCTCTATGAAAGGAAACTTTGACTGAAGTGTTGATCTCCCCCTCCTTGTAGTATCACATCAATTCCTTACCCTATTGTTGTGAAAACATCTAGAGTACTGATGCTACAGTCGTTCCTTCCTCCATGGTTTAACTCATTTTAGTTTCCTCATTTTAGAACTATGCTGAAAGCAGGCATGCAACTTTTCCTTGGATCTTGTGATTTCCTCTTTTTTCATTTCACTCTTTTTATGCCATTGAAAAGTGAAAAACACTGTACAAAGTATGGTTAAGATTGGAATTTCCTCTTTTTGGAAAGTCCAAGTTGCATGCCTGTTAAAGATACGGTCCAGGATTGGTAACATACTCAAACAGAAATGTTCACAGATTTACGTATGATTTTCAGGGTATGAAGATGGTGCTGGTAGAAACATACCGTTAAAATATTTCTGCCTGAAATGGTGCATTTATCTAGAAATGAGTCAAACAAAGAGCAAAAACAGTTTTGATCTAGGGGTAAGATCAAAACCATTCTTTATGTTTTATAAGAAAAATTGAGTCGGGTTTTCACTATTTTCTCGTGACTCAGATGTCCAATTGAGGTCAAATTTTCACAGGTTTATTATTTCATGTACATGTTGGATTAGACAAAGTGTGAATGCTGTTCTGTGACCTTAACCAATTGGGTATATTCTTATTTTAGTATTTATTCTTATGGTTTGTTCTTGAAAGATTTTAAATTTTTGTATGTAAGTCTTACGGGTCTGTGTGAGTTTTGAAAAGGTCAGTAATTGTAGTATACATATCTGCAAATTGATCTTTTCAGTGTTAATTTGCCCCTTTCCTTTCCAACAAGTTAGTCATTTTTCTCCAAGAAATACATTTGAGATTCTACACTCTGCACATGTAATACAGTTTGTAGAACTAGAAGGTGCTGAGAACTTCTCTAAGAAACTTGAATTATTTTGAATGATTAATCCCCAAAAAAGTATGGCCCCTTCCCTAAATAAATAAATAATGAAGCGAACAAAGGAATCAAGTTACAATCTTTTATATTCCCATTGAAAAAGAACTGCATTTTCAACTTCCCCCGCCCCGCCCCCATTTTTCCCTCCCGGAAAGCTACCCAGGAAATGAATGGTTCATGCCATACTCAGCACTTCCTGCCCTGAAACTTACACAGGACAGTCCCAGACACACGGCCTGATCTACATTGTAACGGGTATGGTCTGTATGGGTTCACATACATCGCACTGTAAGCGGAGTGGACTTGATATACAAATCACAGCACACCCTGCTGAGATAATGTAGCGTGTGGATCCCTAGTCTAATCATTCTGAACATTACGGACAGATTTGTGAATCAGTGACCTAGATCCTTTGGTTGAAATTTGGGGTGTTGTTTCTGGATTGAGACCTGGACCAAGAGGTCACTACAGAGAGGCGTTACTGATCTCTTAATTCAGGTAAGAAGCTTTAAGGCATGACTTATGGACATGTGCTTGGAGGTTAGAATCTTGTCTTACTTATAGAGACTGCTATAGGAAGCTTCCTAGCGTCATGGTCCAAGCGAGCAACAGATATCAAGCTGACTAATGTATCCATTCCATTCACTGTGCATTCTCTGCCTTTGTACTTCATGCCGTTGCCCTTGTTAATGTGTGTTACTTGAAATCTTGAAATTTTACAATGTTTGTTCAAATATCATTGACACTGTGTTCATAATCTTCCAATTAGTAATAGGGAGGTGTGATATGACTTTAAAGGTACAATACATGATTGGTCAAGGTCATAGAACAGCACTCACATTTTGTCTGATCCAGCATGTACATGAATTACATGTAATAAACCTGTGAAAATTTGAGCTCAATTGGACATCTGAGTCACAGGAAAATTGTGAAAACCTGACTACATTTTTCTTATAAAGCATAAGAGTGGATCTGATCTTATTCCTGGATCAAAACTGTTTTCTTACTAATTTCTGGATAGATACACCATTTAAGGCGGAAATGTTTTAATGATAGGTTTCTACCAGCACCATCTTTATACCCTGAAAGTTATACGTAAATCTATGAACATTTCTGTTTGGGTTTGTTACCAATTGTTGTACCGGTACCTTTAAATCTGAGGTGTGTCCTATAAGGCATTATAATTAGGATACATGATATAGCATTTTACATTGTACATGATGTTATTCAATGACTTTGACATTTTGGCTCTCTTTGTCACCAATGTTTGAAATTGAACAGGTTAAACAGATGTTGATTCTCGAGTAATTGACTTATATGGTCATCATTGAAGCGATTTTTAAAGTTGTGCTTACTGGATCATAAAAACATATAATGGCATTGACATCTGGGGCCAATTTCATGGAGCTGCTAAGCACAAATAAATGCTTAGCACAAAAATGTCTTGCTCAATAAAACAATCCACCATTAAACATCCCATTTGATATTCATGGTCAGTGATCAACAGCCAAAGAACAATCAGAAGCAGATCACAACACATGGACATTTGGCTGTTAATTCCTGTTTTTATCAAGACAGAAATGTCATGCTTAGTAAATGTTTGTGCTAAGCAGGGGGGTGAAATTGGCCCATGTTGTGAGGATGTTACAAATATGGGTGCGAATCAGTCAAGAACATTGGTCTTTTTGTTTTTGAAATTGACACGATGAGTCATCTATCCAACTTAAACACACATGTAATATCCATTACATACTGCATCCATTTGGGTCAAGTTTAAAGGCCCTTACTAGAATTGGTATACAGATGTTAAACATTCCAATTTCTGTAGCAATAGACTCACTGCAGTCTCTGTGTCTTCTTTGTTTGCTGAACTCCTCACAGATGATAAGAAGATGTTTTATTTCTTGTTCCTGACCACAGGTACATGTATACATTGTGCTTAAAGGTAATATCATACTTTGGTTTTTGTCAAAGAAATACAGATTCATGGACAAAAATATCAAGGAAGATACAGTAACAGTCATCTGTGAAAATTTCAGTCCCATACGGTGCCCACTTTTTGAGAAAACAGTGAAAAACGTCCACAGTATTTCTTAAGTCTTTTCCCTTTTAATTTTATCTTTAAAAGATAAACAAAAAATTGTGTCACTGATTTTATTCTTTTCTGGATAAATACAGCATTTCAGGCAGAATAATTTTAACGGTATGTTTCTACCATCACCATCTCCATACCCTGTAAGTTATAGGTAAATCTGTGAAGATTTCTGTTTCGGTATGCTACCAAAGTAGTACCTTTAGGATAACATGTACAGTATGCTATACATATGCATGAGTTTTAAAGTTAATATTTTTCTTATCCTAATCTGCTGGTAGTGTTTCCTCTATAATAACCATATCTCAATCATTGATACATGTGAATGTTTGTTTGTTTGGAGATGACTCATTTCATTTGTTGGTGTTTGTCCTTTAAATCATTCCAAGCCTTCCCAGCTCTGTAGCTGGTAGACTTTACTGAGGATACAAAATTTACAAATCCTTTCTCCTTATGTGACCTTACTTTGATTATGCGTTTAAAAGGTAATATCATACTTTGGTTTTTGTCAAAGAAATGCAGATTCATCGGCAAAAATATCAAGGAAGATACGGTAACAGTCATCTGTGAAAATTTTAGTCCCATACGGTGCCTACTTTTTGAGAACACAGTGAAAACGCTCATGTGGACAGAATTTTTTAAAATTATTTCACCATTATTTTTTATCTTTAAAAGATCAAAATTGTTTTTGATCATTGGTTTGACTCTTTACTGGATAAATATGTACAACATGTCAGACAGGCAAATTGCAATGGTATGTTTCTACCATCACCATCTTTATACCCTGTAAGTTATAGGTAAATTTGTGAAGATTTCTGTTTCGATATGATGTTACCAAAGTATGATAGTACCTTTAAAGAATGTGTAGACAGACATGATTTACATTATGAAGGAGTAGCTGCATATTATAATACATAGAGTCATAGATGACTCTCTAGATCCTAGCTGTATCCTTCGTCTTGTTGAGTCGTTGTTATCCATCTTGCCTTTAGATACCAAGCTGTCAGTCATCTCCATAGAGGAAGTGTGTATATCTACATGTGCCATCTGGCTACAGCACTCACCATGCTTAATCCTTATACCTAGTTGCATTCCTATGGACATTCTGTGCATTCATTTGATGTACATATAATCACTACACCAGTTGGGAAATTACAAGAATGCTACAGATAATAAATTCATCCGTGGAAAAGTATTAAGATGGCAGTCTGAACTTGTGCCAAATTATGTGAAGCTGAAAATGGCAAATTCTCAATTATATTTTTTTATAATTTTGAATTCTCTAAGGATTGAGAGCAAAGATATCAATAAAATAGATTCACATTTATCCAGGAAATGTACCCGTACCTTTTTTAATTTGTTCCTTTCTATAGATTCTGCAGATTAGTTTGTCCCTGCCAATTAACTCTTTTTAAATGCCACTGTTTCAATATTGTGTTTTATTGCAATTCATTGTCCATGTTATTTCTGCACTGTGCTGGGCTCCAGTAGAGTGCTTTGCTTTTTTCCAAACCAAGGAAAATACAAGTAATTATAAGCTTAACAAATTAATACTACAATATTGTACAGTGAAGTACAATCAATCTTTGTTTGACTGAAGCTACAAACTTTCTGCTGAAACATAGCATATAATATCTTACATGACCTCAACGTAAAAATATAGTTCATTTTAAATACATGTTTACATGGCAAATTCCATCTTGTTCGTGTATTTAAGCAACCAGCAGAAAAAATGTGATATTGACATAGTATGCATGTGTGATACATCATTACTTTGTATACAGTTAAATATATTATCAGTGTTTACAAAATCAAATGATTGAAAAATTAAAATCTAGTAAAATTTAAGTGAAATATAAAACCAGCAAGTTTAATATGTATACGGGTGACATTAAGAATGGAATATGAAGTTATGAACAAGTAAGAGATTATAGGTAAAATCGATTGATAAAAATGTTTAAGTGATATTTCACTTCATACATATTCAGTCATCATTCATATACATCCAGAAAGTAAATGTTTATAATGTGAATGTTCCTCGAACACAAGTTCCTCATTCTTTTTGTACAAAGCTGTATTTATCCAGTGTTTATTAAAAACAAAGACCGAAAACAGTTTTGATCTTGGGCTAAGATCAAAACCATTCTTTAGTGCCTATGTTTTATAAGAAAAATGGAGTCAGTTGTTCACTATTTTCTTGTGACTCGGATGTCCGACTGAGCTCAAAGTTTCACAGGTTTATTATTTCATGTACATGTGTGATCAGACAAAGTATGATGCTGTTCTGTGACCTTTACCAATCATGTATTATACCTTTAAAACCTGATACCTTAAGGGGGCATATATTGTACCTGTAGGGCTTGCACATCTTGGTTACCAAAGAACCAGTTTCTACAAAAGGTAATCAATCCTTCTTGAGGTTAGTTGCTTGTTTCTGATCATGTTTCATGCTACATCAATCAGCCTTGATAAACCAAGGTCCTACACGTAATCTCGTCTAAGAGCATAAACATCTAGAAATGTATCCATGCACTTTATTGGTACGCTAACAGATGGTATAATTGATATAGAGAAACCTTCCGGGATTGCAACACAATGTAGACTGGAAATAACTGGTATATGAAGCTGAATCACATCCAGTGCTGCATAAGGATGGAATCATCCGGATGCTGTTATTTTTCTTGCGTAGTCTGAACATGAACTTGTCAACAAAGTTCTCATATGACGTACGTGGTGTTGTAATGGTATAATTCATTACCATGTTATGGTATAATGATTTACATATGCAGACCATGGTGCAATTTACATTAATCTCAAAGGATTACAGTTTTTTGGCCGACTTTCAAACATTTAAGAATAAATACAGGATGTATGGTCACCAGGGCTAATAAATCAACGGTCTTGGGTCGTTTTGAGGAGACGCGCCTTTTTATTGCTAAATCTTACATTTTCTGTCAAAAATTGTGAGTTTTTATACTTTAGGACTCGGAGAAAAAAAAAAAAAAAATCCCAACCCAAAGTTTTGGCATTTTACGGTCGGTCGCTGAGGGCAACACAACCATTTTTTTTTTGGCCTTATAACAAGCTTGGAAATAACAACAACCCGGATTTAGCGAGCATGAATTTCTCAGTCCCGATCAATTTGTGAACATTACTATGGAGAAATATTTGTGGTTATTACGAGTAAGAGTTGTAAGTAGCAAGAATACTTTTCCAACAGTTTGCCTAAAAGTTACAGACAGAATACACTTCTTGTGCTTCTGTTATTGGAATGTAACTGTAATTCCATAGTTTTTGCTTTAATCAAACTTATACATTGTGATTTTCTACAAATAATTTAGAGTCATGTTTTCTTGGCCGGCGTGCACCATTTCCTCGTGTGGTTTATCATACATGTAATGCATTGACCTTTGCAGGATACCGACCACATCCCTCTTCACTTAGCCATATCCTGATCCACTATGAATAACCACACACTAATGCTCTATGGGAATAATGCCCAACTAACTTAAAACACGTAGAACATGTACAGTCTGTTCGTAATGTACACGCATAATGGGCATTTCCATGGTTTTGGGACATTTTGTAACGTAAGTTACCTCTTTTTTTGGCATATATTTGCCTGTATTTCAAGGAACCATAAGTGGTATACTTGCTGATTCCAATAAAAAAAAAATTTTTTTTTATTGCATTCTTTCAAGAATGATTCATCAAGGAATAGGTCAAAGTCACTTAAAAAGTAACTTATGTTACCGTGGAATTGCCCATAGGCTAGACTGTCGTTTCTTACATTTTTGCCTCTTTTTCGATGTCTTTACAGCTCTGAGGTTGGCCTTTCTTGAAGTAGACCAAGAGAAGCAAGGTGCTATTGACTCTGCTCTTGTACCAACTTTAGTCGGGAAACTCCTGGGTAGACAAGTCACCAGGAATAATAACCTCGTCTTCTACAATACCACAAAAAACGGTAAGTAGACTGCTTGAAAGTAAATTCTGTGATCATCTGATCAAATCATAAATTCATCGATTATTGGGCATCATTAGCTGTACAGGGGTCAATTTCACATAACATTAATAACATTAATATAATATCAAAAGATGAGTTGTCAATATCACTATTTGTGATTTGTATTGTGACATCACAATCCCATTTCAAACAATCAAGGTTAAACAACCTAAACATTTACAAACAGTTTCACTATATCATCATGCCTTCAGCCTTGAGCCTATTAACCTCTTACTAAGCAGCAATTGACATTGAAGTTCAATCCTAATAGCTATCTATGCCACGTATTCCATTACTTCATCTCAAACAGCAGGAACTCAAATAACTTTAATACCATAAAGCTGCCACAGATGAGCAAGTCTGCTAACTAATATTTATTTGCTTAGCAAAAAAATGAAGGTGAACAGATAGGGGAGTGTAGAGGAATGAAGTTTAGCTGGTAAGCAATTTGCTTGCACACTTGAAATTGACTGGTAAGATTATTCTTAATCTTAGCATTTAACAGTAGGGATTGAGCAGATGTTTAGTTTCTGTCAGTGACAGTTGTTGCTTCCTACTGGCACTGGGAATTCCAGCATTCTGTATATTTGCCTTCCATTCATCGTAATACATTTACTAGCCATTCATTTTGTGGCATCATTCTGGTCTTGACAATGCAAGGACACAGGCATTGGAAATTCCTACACGATTCAGTACACATGCATCATGTGCAACTTCTTTAAAGGTCCATAAGACAGATGAATGAATTCAAAGACAGCAATGGCAAGTTAAAGGTACAGTAGAGGATTGTGGTAACATGCCAAAACAGAAATGTTCACAGATTTACGTATAACTTTCAGGATATGAAGATTGTGCTGGTAGAAACATGCCGTTAAAATATTTCCGGCTGAAATGCTGTATTTTTCCAGAAATTAGTAAATCAAAGACTGAAAACAGTTTTGATTTTGGGGTAAGATCAAAACCATTCTTCATTTTTTTTTAAAGAAAAATTGAGTCGGTTTTTCTCTATTTTCTTATGACTCATATGTCCGATTGAGCTCAAATGTTCACAGGTTTATCATTTCATGCACATGCTGGATTAGACAAAGTGTGAGTGCTGTTCTGTGACCTTTACCATCATGTATTATACCTGGTCAATATGACAGGTGATTTCAAAGAGATGGCAAGTTAACGTCTCATCTTGCTCTGCTTGGTCTACATCTGTCCCTGAATACATGATTGAATCCATCCCTTCAACCCCTCGTTTGCCGTGTCAGCCTGTCAGACCATGGAGGTACATGGTCACAGACATAGTGTACATATAATTGGGACCCAGCTGTGATGTTGCGTATTGAATAACCTGAACAGAGGGGCGTGTACTTTCTAGAAGTAAACTGCAGGGTAACTAGGAATGCATGTGTGACTGCCATGAATAACTGCCATGAATAACCTATTGTGGTCTGTGGGCACGCTTAAGCAGGGCTGTGATTGTACTTGCATAAAACAATCCTGAAAATTTCCTTTACTTTTACACAGGCAAAGTGAGGCAAAAAACCTGAAATCAGGATTTTTCCAGAAAAATCACATCCCTGCTTAAGAAACTTTGGTGAAAGTCAATTTCAAGTGTTTTGAGAACAGATTTCTGTAAGGCATTTTTACTTATTTGGAAAAATTGGTCTGGTTTGGAAAAATCAACTGGTGATCAGTTTGAATTCCTAAAAATCTATTAGAGATATGCAAATTCAACTTGTATTTTGTGTACCTCAAACTTTTTTGTAGTCTGAACTTATCGTACTAATTTCCAAATACCACACACTTGAATTTCTGGTCTAGTCCCTGGATCTTGCCTTTAAGTTGCCTTCTTATTCCTGTAACCTACTATAACCCAGACAAGTCTCAACTGATGGCTAAACAACCTGCATATCATTGTCAACCAATAATAACAGGATTATGTGCTTGGAGTTTATTAGGTGCTTAGCGGCAAACTGACCCTGCAAACTCAAAAGGCTTTAATCTTACCGCTACTCAGTATATTATCGATCGGCCGGGGTATAACCAACATTGCCTCGCTGTGATTCATGAGCAACTAAAGCCCATTTAAATTTCACACAACCATTGGTAAAGTAGAGGTCTTGGGTTATAGCATAGGTCCATGATTATAGACTCTTGTGTGTCACCTCACTTCAATCTATACCTCAAATTGACTGCAGTTTTATAGCAAGCTTTACATCAACATCCTCGGTTAACCCTATGAGGGTCAAAGGTCATGATTGTGCAACCCTGGTACTTCAAACCATGGAGCTATAGGGGCATTTTCGAAATGGAGGCTCAGGCTCAGGCTCCAGCACTGACATCCATATGTTGAAAATATAGGTTGTGGTTTTTCATTGAAGCTGAAACTCTGTCTTCCTTTTCAAACCAGAGAATCTACTTCTGAACCGCTGCCAAAAGCCTCTATTTTAGTACCTGTTATTTTAGAATGGATTCATGAAATGGAGCCGGAGCCTGAGATGGAGCCTGAGCCTCCGTTTCATAAATGCCCTAGAAAGAGCTCTATGTTCAAACCATGGAGGTAGGAAACAGTGCTCATACCATACCACATGACAAGTTCCAGTGGTTTCCCCCTCATGGGATGCAATTTTTAATGCAAAAATTTAGACGGACTCGATCGTGCCTATAAATTATGTCGCGCATGGCATGCCGATTTCTATTATGCCCTCTCATGACGTCATTTCACCAGCAGCAGTAGAACAAGCTTCGGGTGAAATGAAGTCATCTCGAGAGGGCGCAATAGAAAACGGCACGATCAAGTCCGTTATCGAGTTCTGCTGTCTTGGCCCAAGACAAGGAAAAATTAGGCTAGTAATTCTTTCCACTACTTCGGTGGAGACTGGAGCTTTTCTGACAACAGAGGGCCAAAATGTCACATGATACAACTCATATATCCGGATTAAAATAGCTGCATTTCCTTTCAAGGTTTTTTTGGTATAATTGCCAAGGCCCAGGATATGCTAATTAGATCTTAATGTATGCGTGGACATGTACATTTTACCTGGGGACACAGAATGTACAGTTAAGAGCTTTTAATTTCATTTGTGGAAAGTCGAGCCTTTCCAATGCACACTTTCTAATTCCTACATTACTTGCCATCGCAGGTACAGTAGTGTTCTTTGCTTGGGGTAAAGCCTTTGAAGTTACATAGATTTGTAGCTTAAATACATTCAAGGAGCAACCGAGCAAGCAATGCCGAGATGAAAGAAGTATTTAGTTTGTTTTCACAATGCTCGACCTGGAGTCTTTTATGATGTACTCATGTAGGTATACACGGCAGCCATGTTGGTTGTACAGCTCATTATACGCATGAAGCCTTATGCGTGTTTTAAGAGGCCTCGTTGAATACAGTTGATAATTCTAGAAATCCTAAGGCTGTGGTTACTCTGCTGTAAGGCTAGGCCACGTTGGTATTAGGCCTAGCAAAATCTAAACTCGGATTTATTGATTGTCAATTTTTTGTTGGTCTGTCGATGCATGGAGGAAGAAATCCTCCATGGTCGACGATCGAGGCAGGCTAATTATCACTCTTGGCAAAATGCCTCCAATGTGCTTTTTAAAAACTAATTCACAATTAAACATGTTTTCGTGAACATCCCTCATTTACCAAATAGGACCAGCTTAAAAGTTACAGAAGTTACAGTTACAGAATTTGAATGAAAAAACCAATAGGCCTAATCTCAGAAGGTATTAATTGCATAACTCCAAATGAATTCCCTCTCAAAATAGTTGTGAGTTTACAATTTATAAAACAAAATCAGTTTATTAGATCCTTTTTAGTCTGGTCATGGTCTGTTTTCTGAGCAGACTTTAGAAGCCAGGTATTCTCAAGGACCCAGGTCTCGAACTTTTTTTACTAGACCTGTGGCAAAATAGGAAAACCTTAATTGTATGCAACATTGTGTCAAAAATCATCAATTTAGGCACCATTTGAATTGTGCAAGGAAAACAAAATCACTAGACAGTCGGACTAGTGCAGTACACGCTTTACTAGACCGACACTGAAATCACTAGACTCGGTCCTCGGTTTGTCTAGTGGATATTTCGAGCCCTGAAGGACCTTGTCACATTGTCACACTGGGATTTCCAGGGGCTGCCCCAGATTCATTTTTGGAAGCCTCCCCACACTAAACCCACCCCCCTCTAAAGTCACCCTCCCCTCTTAGATACATTTGTATCTATAGAAACCTGAGTTTTTTCTGGGGCTCGTCGGGCAGAAACAAATCTTGTTTAAATTTTGCTCAAGAAAATGTTTAACCCTGACTATACCCTCAAGATGATTTGACAGTGGGTTGAACAATCTCTTGCCTCGGGTCTTGAAAGAGGTGTGAGTTTGCCCTGAGCCTAACGACCAAGACCTCATTAGACCATGGCCCAAGGGCACAGGATGTCTGATGTGAAATGTTGCATATTTAGCTCCAGGGGATCCCTTCTCAGACCCAGACCCCTCTTTAGTACCTCCCTTGTAGCATGACAAGGAGAATAGAAAGAGCTGCATCTCAGAATGCATTGAGGGTTAGAAGGAGAGTCCTTGGAGATGTTACTTGTTTGCAATTTGCTTCTCATCAGCAAGAGAGTAGAATGACTCCGGATCCATCCAAGATCACACCTCACTGGATCCACCGGGGGATTGAATTTTACAGTACATTGGCAACGCTAACAAAATGTCTGCATCAAGCCTGAGATACATCCAGGCGTTTTGTTTCATTATTTTGAAAAGCTCTATTCTGTTATGTTTCATGCTTCTTGTTCCATAGCTTCCAGTCTTGTCTAGAGTCTGTATAAAATGGCCTTGTCGAGATTTGATTGACAAAAGACTACAGCTATTCAGTTTATGGACAGAGACTTCGGCATGCTTGTTGGATTACTAAACTTGCGTTTAGAGCAGGCTAGTCGAATCATTGAGACCTTACGAGAAGTACGAATGATTCTTACATGGTGCTTCCACAAACCAATCCACATACCAATTGTCACCATGCAAAGCCTCAAATCTTTCACGATGAAGATCATCAGGAGAAAACTTAATGCATTTAATGATTATAGGCCTACATGCTGGAAATCACTGCACAGGAATGACAAAAGATGTTGATATTGTCCGAAAAGGTGAAAACTACATGTATTTTGTAGAGGCACTCCCTGAATTGCAGTGACGTGATTCTTGGGGGTCACTTAGAGTGAGAAATACTGCTTGAATTTCACTTCTTGAAAGTGAAGTTGTGTTTTGTTCTGTTGTTGCATGTGTAATGATTCTCCAAATCAAACTTACATCCTGTACATGTGTAATTGTGTATTGTGCTGATATTCCGGTCTGTAGGGGTTGTCCGCCGGCATTTACCAGGGTGGGTGCAACTTTGTGTCACTGAACTAAGTCGATTGTTCTTCGGTAAATTTTTTGTGCGAATGTAATTCTTGATTTTGTAATTGAAGTCATTGGCCTCGGTGATAGTATTTGGGGGGCGTTGGCCTTTACTCCTGAGTGCGTCTTGAATGTGCATTGAAGGAGGTCAGATGATGGTTGCGCTGGCCTAGATTGGTTGACTGACATCCCTGGTATTCTGTTTTGTTCAAGCGCACCGTCTATTGATAAGAGAATAAAACAACTAGCGAAACAGAAACTAGGATTTTTTTGTCTAACCCCTGATATTGATTAGCCTTATAGAAACCCTGTGTGTTTCCTGCTGTGTGTTGTAGCTTTTGTTCCGTTTTGCTTGCACGGAATGCTGGTAAGGATTCGGATCTTTTTGAGCGATTCAAATTGAGCATAAATTCAATCTGACGTGTCGGGGTATCGTGTCGGAGTTTCCTTGTCACGTCTGTAGTGGCTTGTAAAAAAGATTGTTTGTTTTTATTTAGCAGTTGGAAATAACGGGATTGGGTGGTGGGTTTATTGTTGTTGGTGAAAGAGGTATGGCTTACAGCAAGGATAGGCCTCAACAGTGTCACATTGTCACATTGTCACATCGTGCAACGATATCTGGTTGACTAGCTTCTGCACATCGTCCATCTACTCCCAGGAGTCCAAGCCTCTGTACCAGCCTCCTTGTGCCTCCTCCTTTTAGGAAATACATGTACATCAACCTCTACACATTATGTACTTAAACAACCCTCAGGATTGTCTGAGAGTTGCAGAGGATTTGACGCTAGAAACACAGGAATAACTCCATCTTTAGGCAAATTACACATGTAATCTGAAGAAACATTTGTTTCACTTTTAGTAAATAAAAAGCCCTTTTCAGGGCGTTGACCTTAACAAAAAATCCATATATCCATTTTAACATCAATGAGAATAGTCAACTTGTTCTATTTGTTGACGTACAACAAAGCAGAAATTACCAAAAATAATGTCTATAGTTTCAGGTGGATGCATTGATCAGTTTTGCAATCATTAATGGAAGTACTTTTGATTGTTTCTGAGAAAAAGGAAAGATGAGTTGCCATGTAAATGAAGTAATTTATCCTGACAATGTTCAGGTACACTTAAAGTGAAATGTGTTCAAAGGAAATAAATGATATCTAGAACAAAACATCAATTGGCACTAACCAGACATGGTTATTTAAATGCTCCAGCATTGCTATACACTGTATTCTAGATCATACTGATTTTAGCATGATTATCTCACACATTTAACCCCCGGCAAATTTAACCCCTTCATTTCGTAAGGCTGTGTTTAGATTCAGCAAAACCAAGTACATATTGGCTCCATTTAAGTCCAAGCAATCGAAACACAGATTCTACATAATCTTCTTTGGAAAAGCAATCTAAAAACATGAATTTTGTTGACATTCGAGTATAGTGAGAGAAAATATCAAGAATCAGTTTGAAGAAGTATGTGTTTGCTGTTTCTAAACAGGCTGGGATTATTTGATGTGACTATTTAACATCAGATGGTGGAATCGCTCAAACATCTTTGTAAGTAAATAGACCAACAATCTACTTCAAGCTAACAGCATACCATCACCATGATCATAACTTATAATACAATTAATATTCGGTATTTGTTCGGTGTTGTACATTTGTTCATATTTGCAATTTATTCAGAAATTATTTCAGCAATTTATTCATTTTTACTGAGTTATCACATGATGTTGTACATGTACATGTACCTCAGGAAACAGTTGGATTAGGCTGTGAATTCTTAATACACAATTTCATTTTAATCCATAATTATGCATTTCTGTCAGTAAATTTGACGCCATCATTCCACGAGAGGATCCATGATTTTCCGGGGGGGGGGGGGGGGGGGCGTGGAAATAAAATGTGCCATTTCAATAGCCACAGATGCATTTTGGGGCGATCAAAGCTAGCTAATTTTTTTCTCCCCCTTTTTTTCTTCTCTTTTTGTGTCTTTCTCCCTCCCTATTATATTCTTTTTATCTTTTTATCTTTTGTTTGATTTTATTGTTCTTTTTTTCTTTTTTTGGGGGGGGGGTCAGAAGAAAAGGGGTGGGGGGCGTGGGCCCCCCCACGACCAAATAAGCAAATAAGACCAGTACAAATCCATTCATTCATGTTCAGTTTTCTTTTGTTTTCATGTTTCTGTTTGACAGCATGACAAACTCAACATTTTAATTGGCAAATTTACAGACCTTTTTACTTTTTACTTACAAATTTGCATTGTTACTTCTTCTTTCAGTAATGTTGGTTAGAATGTACCCATCCTTTCTGAATAAGAAAGATAAAGATCATAAACACTAAGCCTCTTAACCCAAAGTGTGATTAAAAATGTTTATTTTTTGCTCTTGATCTCCAGGTGTTGTGAAATTTACAGACTTTGTTTCCATAATGTCCGAAGCCATGGCTGAATCGACCAATTGGGGCAAACTACAGACAGAGGTCAAAGGTTACGTGGGCATTGATACTATACAGGAACAGATACGGAAGAAGGCTCTTAAGAGAGGATTTGAGTTCAATGTCATGGTTGTAGGTAAGAACATTAATGTTACACCACAGATCAGACGACGTTATTCCAACAAAGTGTAAACAAAAATTCTTCACTTACGATAGCAGATTTTCTTTGGTGGCTTACGGTTAGCATATTTCACGGGACAGTTTTCTTTTTGGTAATGGTAAGCAAGGAATTCCTGCAGAATGCATATGACACAATCACAATTAGCCTAGAGATTCTTTGCTAACCGAAAAGCCTTGCTTTAATTACTGATTATGAAATAGATTTCATGTGTAGCAGTGCCTGTAAACACAAAAATACAAATCCATTCATTTATTCTTTTTCAGTTTTCTTTTCTTTCATGTTTTTGTTTTCTTTTATAAGGTGATAGCATATGGCAAGCGCAACATTTTTATTTGCAAACTTACAGACTTGTTAACTTTTTTCAATACTCATGCTGAGTATATTGCTTGAAACCAGGTTTCTGGATGATAACATAATTATTTTACAAACCTTTGTTCGATCAAGAACTCCACACGCCATGTTTTAATAATCACATCTCTCTTACTTTGAATGGTCTTTATTGCCAAATGCTTATGTGCCTCATGGTCTTAATTAAATTTATATAACACTTCCTGTTCATTAAACTGAGAACACAGTCACGCGATTGTGTCGGTTAAGCTGGTAAATCCACCTTAAAGGGATGGTACAGAATTGGTAAGACAAAATACACTTCATGATTACAGATTCACATAAAACTTACACAGTGTAATGGTGATGATAGGAGAAAACATCCCATGAAATGTTTTTGTCTGAAATGCCATATTCGTTGAGAAATAAATGAAACTATTTTCCGATTGGAATAAATCGCTTCGAAGCATTTTATTCATTCGTTGAAATGTGTACAGTTCTCTGTACACAGGTTTTCACTATTTCTCGTGACCCAGATGGCTGATTGACCTCAAACTTCTACAGATTTGTCAGTTAAGGTATATGATGGATTACATAATGTGCTTTCACTGCCAGCAACGGTTTTGTCGCAAAAACCAGTTCTGTACCATCCCTTTAAGCATTGATGCATGTGCATAATTTTGTGTTTTGCATTTGACCAGGGAATATATTTTTGGCAACTCGCTGTCCTTGTGGGAGCTAGTAACTGATCCAAGCCTCCATTGCATATAACACAAGTAGACATTCCCCAGGGTTCAATTTCACAAAACTCATTATAACTTACTCTCAATCGTAGGATATGTGATGCATTGAAACCCTACGTAGGATAAGTAGGATACGATGGGTTATCCTTCATAACCCAAGGTATGATCGATCGTAAGGCTTTGTGAAATCGACCCCAGAAATGAAACCTCAATGGGAGACTTTGTAGAACTGGTCTTCAAGTCAACAGCGCACGCACACGCAATTGTGAGCATGCGCGCGTTGTTTTGCGGCTTTGCGCAGGCGTGCGTGTGCGCATGTGCGCTGTTGACTAGAAGACCGGTTCTCCAAAGTCTCCCTTTAATTAACATGATAGTGTAGAAAGTTTTGAATTATGATCATTTTTCTACAGCCCTTTGAGCTACTTTGGTGGATGTGTTTTGGCCGCAGAATTAACGTTTGTAGGATTATCTTGTCACAGACTCATTCTCCAGCTGTCCGTTCAATCCAAGTTGATATTTAGAGTCCAACAAACTCCTTTTCCTGATTTGTTTTTGTGGTTGTATTCTCAGGTTCTAGCGGTCTTGGCAAGTCAACATTAGTTAATACGCTCTTCAAGGCAAAGGTTAGCCGACGATCCTGTATGGCCGCTGAGAAGGATCCAGCGCTTATTATTCCAAAGACTGTGGAAGTACAGTCCATCAGTCACGGTAAATATCGTCTTGTCAACGTTTCATTAACCCTCATGATGAAATAGAATGGATGGCCAATCCATAGTCCAAACAAGTTGAGATGCAAAGCAGAATAGGGCTCCGCGCTCCTGACGTCATATTCAGATGTTCGGACAAATAAGTCGCACGTTGCCCTATTTACTTGCACGTAAACGTTGTTAAATTTGTCCGAACATCCGGGTCACTATAGCTGCCGATATAAAGGGCATATTCTATAAATAGCACGAGTGCAGAGCCCTATTGTAGCAATATCAAATTTACAGCTAGCACTTCATGTATTAAGTCATCCAGGGGTGCGTTCCACTCCAGCTACCTACGGGAATGCGCTGTTCGCCAAACATGTGCTAAACGGTGTAGAGGGGGTGTTTGCTGAAGTTGGCTAACTACATTGAATGAAAGTTCAACAAGTTCACCATTTGTTGCGTGTGCGTTCCGCTTAAAAATCCAAGCGTAACACAAATGGCGCGAACATATTTGCGTGTGTTTGCGCAAGCGGAATGCACCCCCAGCATAATACATGATTGGTAAAGGTCACAGAAAGCACTCACACTTTGTCTGATCCAGCATGTACATGAAATAACAAACCTGTGAAAATTTGAGCTCAATCGGACATCTGAGTCATGAAATAGCGACACCATTTTTCTCATAAAACATAAAGAATGGTTTTAATCTTAAATTTCTTTTAGAGTATGTAACCAATACCTGTACTGTACCTTTAAGAAGAAGTTGAATACTCTTGCAAGCACATAATTTTATTTGAGTAATATTGAGTTTTGAAAACTTAGTCAGCATTTCATAACAGACAATTTCCTGGTAATACTGCATTTCCTCAATGACCGTAAATCATATGACTTTAGTTCTAACTTAGTCTGTCATATTCAAACAGGTGCCCAAACCTGTCTACCTGGGAATAAAGTCTGACACATTCTAAAAATATTCAAGTGGGTTTTGAACTTTGACTGAACTACAATTTAAACTCAGTACAAGTAATAAACTGCTGCAAACTGCTCATCCGCCAAAATAATAGATGGATCTCATTTTGTTCTTACCTCTTTTCATCTTTCCTTGCAGTCATTGAAGAAAATGGTGTTAGGTTGAAGTTGACCGTCACAGATACGCCTGGGTTTGGCGATCACATCAACAATGAAAACTGGTAAGGATATGTCCGATTATTTCATTCCAGTGTATACTTCCATCTTCTTGTTAAGTGGTTTCAAGAAAGATTTGAGACTTTGCATGGTGACAATTGGTATGTGGATCGGTTTGCGGAAACAGTACACCATGTAAGAATCGTTCCTACTTTCGCACTTCTATTTCGTTCGCACTTCTTGTAAGGTCTCAACGTTTCAATTAGCCTGCTCTAGTCCTCATCAAAGTGGTTTCAGTTAAGACGATGTTGATGATGTTTGTTTTATTTTTTCCTGAACAGTTGGTTGCCGATCTTAGAATACATCAATGAGCAATATGAGAAATATCTATCAGAGGAAATCAACGTTAGCCGGAAGAAACAGATTCCCGATTCCAGAGTCCACGTATGTCTGTACTTCATTGCTCCCACAGGCCACGGGTAAGATTACTGTCAGACCGACTCTTGGGGCCTTTCTCAAAGCTCGGCTCCGGCTCAGACTTCATCTCTGTCATCCATATGCTGAAAATACAGGTTGTGGTTTTTCATTGAAGCTGAAACTCTGTTTTCCTTTTCAAACTAGAGAATCTACTTCCGAACCACAGCCAAAAGCCTCTATTTTGAGACCTGTTATTTTTAAATGGATTCACAATATGAAGCTGGAGCTGAAGCTGGAGCCGGAGCCGAGCTTTGAGAAAGGCCCCTGATTCTGTTACAAACTTCGTACCCTATCTAGCTCAATTAACCATACCTCAGTCTTATTACAGTTCAGTTCAGTTCATTTTTTTTTCAACTCATGTAAGTTAATTCACAGTGAATAGAAGAGCATGATTGTAAAATACTTTTAAGTGGGGGAATTAACTAACAATACAAAGGGACAAGGATAAAAGGATTTGATTTAAAAGCATCCTTGTTATTCCAGGGGCCAATTCCATTGCTGCTTAAGCACCAAAATTTGCTTAAGCACCAAAAACCTTGGTGAATTAAATCAGCATGCCAGCCAAAACTCCTTGTGAATGTTATGCTCAGCAAACAATGGCCGAATACAAGTCAAAAGCAAAAAACATCACATGAAAATTTGGTTGGTAATCCTGTTTGATCAAGGAAGACTTTTCATGCTTTATCAAATTTTGTTCTTAAGCAGCTGTATGAAATTGGCCACAGGAGTTAATGTACAGATGGCTTTGACATTGTCATACTTCCTCCATTTCACTGACCATATATCATTTACTTAAACACAAGAATGATTTTTCAAAATAAATGTCCAAATGTTTCAATTTTGACAATAATCTGGTTTCCTTTACCTCAGTTTGAAGCCGTTGGACGTAGAGTTCATGAAGAGACTGGATAAAGTGGTCAATGTTGTACCAATCATTGCCAAGGCAGATACACTTACGATTGAGGAGAGGGAACACTTCAAATCAAGGGTGAGAAATGTCGTCAAGTAGTCGTCACAAAATTAATGAACATGTGTGATACTTGGTTGGATCCTAGCAGGATCTTTCGCAAAGGTTTAATGGTCAGAGTTAGGAGGGTCTGATGTTTGGATCCTAGCAGGATCTTTTGCAAAGGTTTACTGGTCAGAGTTAGGAGGGTCTGATGTTTGGATCCTAGCAGGATCTTTTGCAAAGGTTTACTGGTCAGAGTTAGGAGGGTCTGATGTTCGGATCCTAGCAGGATCTTTCGCAAAGGCTAAATGGTCAGAGTTAGGAGGGTCTGATGTTTGGATCCTAGCAGGATCTTTGGCAAAGTTTAATGGTCAGAGTTAGGAGGGCCTGACATTTGGATCCTAGCAGGATCTTTCGCGAATGGTCAGAGTTAGGAGGGCCTGATGAGTTTTTATCCTAGCAGGGTCTTTCTCAAAGGTTATTAAAATGACAAAATGGCCAAGAACATGCCACTAAAGATACTTGAAAATTATGGATGGGGGACAGACTGACCAGGGAAACGCGGAAAGCATGAATGGACAAAGGGGTGTGGAGAACATGATGTTTACTTGTTCAACATTTAATTTGGTCATTACAATGTTGGTAATTTGTTTTGTTTTTAAGATAAAGCAAGCCCTAAATGGAGCTGGTATCTCAACGTATCCCATGAAAGAATTGGAAACGGATGAAGAGGATGAAGATATCAACTCACGCATCAGGGTAAGAAACTGCATTCAACCATTCTACGTTTATGAAATTGAGGCTCGGGGTCAGGGTCAGGCTCTGACTCAGGCTCCGGCTCCGGCTCCGGCTCGGGCTCCGGCTCCAGCTCCAGCTCTATCATCTTATTGCTTTATATAAGTTCTACAATTTAGTCAACTATCTTTGCTGGAGTTCCTTGCTTTTTGCATCTTTATTTTGAATCATTTATGATGAGGCTATAGTATCCTTCAAGGTCAAAGGTCACTGCATATGTATTTTTTCCAACAGGATCAGATGCCATTTGCTGTCGTTGGCAGTGACAAGTCGCATCAAGTAGATGGCAAGGAGGTGTTAGGCAGGCTTACCAACTGGGGTCTCATTGAAGGTAGGAATGGGGTAGAACACAGGGTACCAGACAGACCTGGGGTCGATTTCACTAATGCTTTGCGATCATCGTAAAGCCCAAATCCATCGCTAAACGGAAAATTGCTATGCAAAGAAGTGATCGATTTTCTGTTTAGCGATGGATTTGGGCTTTACGATGATCGCAAAGCATTAGTGAAATCGGCCCCTGGGGTCGATTTCACGAAGCCCTATGATCGATCGTAACTCGAAGGATAACCCTTTAATTGTATCCTACATAGGGCTGCAATACATCATAAGTCCTATGATTGATATTAAGTTACGATAAGTTTGGTGAAATCATCCCCAGGAATGTTTCTAGTGTTGATCATTAATCTATTCTGAAACCCCCAAACCCTAAAGCCAAAATCCATCGCTAAATGAAAAACCGATCGCTACTTTGTGTAGCATGCAATTTTCCGTCTAGTGATGGATTTGGGCTTGAGTGCTGATCGCAAAGCGTTAGTGAAATCGGCACCTGGAATAATCATGATGACAATACCTCCTGAGTATATGTCTCACAACATTCTTGCTTGGAGTTTGGAGGGCCTGACATTTCTATCCTAGCAGGATCTACGTTTCAATCCTAAGCAGGATCTACGTTTCAATCCTAAGCGATGAAGATCCTGCTAGGATGGAAACGTGTCAGGCCCTCCTTATTCCAAGCATTTGATACATTTCGAGTCATTATTTATGACTCATGAGCAGTTTGCAGCAGTTTATTACTTGTATTGACAACATTCTTGACAACATTTTGCTCATTTTTTCCCAGTTGAGAACCATAACCACTGTGAATTCTCAAACCTCCGAGACATGCTGATCAGAACACACATGCAGGACCTTAAAGACGTGACGCATTGTATCCACTACGAGAATTTCCGCTACGAGAGACTCAATGCCCACAAGAAATGTGACAAGTCCGAGGACCAAGAGAGCAGATGCTGATAGCCAAGGTAGTAGGACACTTAGAATATAAGAAGGAGTGGAACTTGTTTACTGAGTACCTTCCCGTCGGACGAGAGTAATTGTAAAAGATGAATTCACCCACCTTGAAACTCTCAACATTCACAAGTTTGAGGTATTATCTGCCAGAAGTTCTACGTACAATCCATTGATTATTAGCAGGGGCGGATCCAGAGGGCGTGGGGGCGCACGCCCCCCTTTTTCCTCTGGAAAAAAAAAATAGAAAGAAAAAGGAAAAGCAATATATAGTGAGGGAGAAAGACTCAAAAAGAGAAGGAAAATAGGGGGAGACAAAATGAGCTAGCTTTGATTGCCCCGAAATGCATCCGTCGCTATTGAATGGGAACATTTTATTTCCTCGCCCCCCTTTTGGAAAATCCTGGATCCGCTCCTGGTAATACTTAACTGATTTAACTTTCAACCATACAATAATGACTTGACGTATATGAAGTTAAGCTCAGAGCTGGGTTGAATTAACCGGGAGCAATGTTAGTCAAACCAGAGGTTGATTTCACAAAGCCCTGCGATCAATCGTAACTCGAGTTACGAAGGATAATAACCCATCATAGGGGCCTATCCTATGTAGGACTGCAATGCATCATAATTCCTAAGTTTGATCGTAAGTTACGATGAGTTTGGTGATTTCAACCCCAGGTTCGTCTTTCCATAGTTCATTCAATTCAGACATTTAAATCGAAATTCCTCAAGTTCTACCTTCTCTTGTTTGTGTTTTATTATTTGCCTCTTTATTTACACATTTTGGCAAAAACATCAAAAGAGGAAAATGAAATTGACATTCTGCTTCAAGAATTATTGGAAAAAAAATTACTCCGAAACCAATTTCATCTCTCATTCTTGTTTAAGTGCTTTCGGGAGCCGTTGAAATTGTCTGCAAGCTGCAGTAACATTAAGCTTCAATTGAGAATATATCATTTATTCCATTATGTGTACAATTCTAAAACTGATTATTAATCTCACTAATCAAATTGTATTATACTGTAATTATTCCCTTACAAGTTCAAACAAAACAGCAGTATTGAATTAATTGCAGTTATGTGTAGATCAATGGATATTAAACCCGGTATTTTAGTATAAATTTGATATTTTTTAATCTCATGCTAGGATTATGTCCTAATACCTAGATGTTTATGCTTGGTGCTATATATACACGATTTTAAACCACCCCAGGGTTGATTTCACGAAGCCTTACAATCAATCGTAGCGTGAGTACAGTGGAACGCCACTATAACGAATACCGCTATACCAAACATTTTGCTATACTGAACATCATCCTTGGCTCCCAATGTTTGTGTACAAAACATACCCAATATGGTTCTTTAAATCACTATAACGAACGACCACTTCAATGGACAATATCTGTGCATCCCGTTATGTTCGTTATAGCGCTGTTCCATTGTATACGTAGGCTGCAATGCATCACCAGTCTTGCGAATGACAGCAAGTTACTACAATGACTTTGGTAGTTTGGTGACATGAAATCAACGCCAGTTCTGATTTTTCATCTGCAGAATCTGTCCAGGGTTTATTCTTACATTTATCATTAATATCTTATACTCACTGATACTAATTTGTGTATTTTTTACGTTTCAAAAGTATATTTTTTGTGTATGTGGACGAACATTTAAAAGCACTAATTTGGTTAACTCATTATTTCTCCTTATATAGTTACTGTTATATTTTACTTGGTTTTATAACAGTTTCATGTTATGTGCTTCTCGTTCTTTTGCATTTTATTTATTCTACCTAGTATGTATTATTTTAACAGTGGAAAACAATATTCCATCAGATTTTGCCAAAATATTTCTCAGAAATATGGCTTTGCAAATATGTACAGTAAATGTTTTAGATATAGATGATTATTAACAGTAGAAATGACCATTCTTTTTAACATGCAATTTTTCTGACCTGTAGTTGATTAATTCTATGAAAGTTGAGCCCCATTAAAGGTACTTTGGTTTTTGTCAAAGAAGTACAGATTCATTGGCAAAAATATCAAGGAAGATACAGTAACAGTCATCTGTGAAAATTTCAGTCCCATATGGGGCCCAATTTTTAAGAAAATCATGAAAAACGGCCACAGTATTTTAAAAGTCTTTTCTCTTTTATTTTTGATCTTTTAAAAGATCAAAAAGATTTTCGGTCGTTGTTTGACTAATTTCTGGATAAATACGTAAATCTGTGAACATTTCTGTTTTGGTTTCTTACCGAAGTATGATACTACCTTTAAGATGCATAATCCTTGCATTTCCATTTACAGAGATTCATTAACATTGTATCATGGTTTCTTCTTAGAGCAAGCCGAAGATACATATTTATCCTGTTTCAGCTTTATCCAGTAGAAATTATTTCTGGATAATTATATAGCATTTACTCCCAGGATTAGAACTTATTAAGTCACTGTTTGAGCCTCTCATTTCTCAGAAGATAAATGTTCAGAAGCCCATGTGCTCATTAAATGTTCCCTGAAGTAAAAACTGACCATACCACACAAAGCGGACCACTGATTTTACTTAAGATGTTTTTACTTCTTTACAAGAAGTTTTTTTATCTTTACAAGTACAGTGAACAGTTTAAGATTTTATTTCTGATAATGTGTGAATTTCTGATGAAATAACATTTTTTGTATAAGAAGCTGCTATTAACTTTATCTTAATATAATCTAATGTAATAGTCGTTGTGTCTGCTTTAAAGCAAAAAAGTTCATCTACATGTAAAAAGTATTATACCAAGTAATTAAGGAGAATTAACAATGCCGCAGTGATTTGCTTCATTGTTCCTAATTATATGTGGCTCTATAGATCGATCCGACGGCGCGATATACTGTCCGCCATTACTGCGGTGTCCGCGCCTGCCTTTTGTCCAGCAACAAAAGAATTGACACTCCGCCGCACTTTATAATTGCAGGGTGTACGTCCCATGATTAGGAGATGGTCACCCTGCTGTCGGATCGGCGTATTGACTCTGAAGAGCCTTACAAATTCAACTCCTTGTTTATTTTCTCTGCTACACAAAGTAACAATCAATTTTCCGTTTAGCGATGGATTTGGGCTTTAGCAAGGATTGCAAAATGTTAGTGAAATTGGCCCAAGTTTTCATGTGTACTTATTTGTGGAAGAATATTTTCCAACTCGTATACAAATGAAAGCTTATTCAAGTTAATGTCCTATCGAGTTACTTATGTCAGATACAAACTCATTCATACAGAAACGTACAATTTGTTTTGACACTTCAATATCCGTTGATATCTTTTTGATAGTCTTAGGAAATGATATGATAAAGAACACACCAAATTATTTCCAGCAATATTTAGTTCCAAGTGACAATTTTCTACCAATATTAAGTTCTTTCCTTGTTTAGATTTACCATTCATGTGCCTTGTCCTGTGCTGCTTATATTTTTTCAATTAATGGTTTGAAATCTTATAACTTTCTACTTTTTATGAATATTTGTATTTGAGAAATACATGGTGTACCATGTCTGTAAGGAATCTATTAAAATATACATCACAATGAAGAATATTTTGCTGTTGTTTGTGTCTTTGTGTACAGTTTGTATCAGTGTATTGATACATTAATTGACATGATACATTATGGGAGACTTTTGGAGAGTCGGTCTTGAGTCAACAGCGCACGCACGCGCATTCCCGCGCAGTACAACGCGCGCATGCTCACAATTGCGCAAGCATGTTTTGCGCGTGCACTGTTGACTCAAGACCGACTCTCCAAAAGTCTCCCATTGACATGCAGGGTAATTTTTGTGACAGCTTTTCCAGTTAATTTTGCATAAAATGAAGGGTTAATTAAATATAACAAAATATATGTTTGTCTTGTCACTTTGCCTTTGATAAAGATCCTGCTAGGATCGAAACGCGCCAGGCCCTCCTAACTCTAAGCATTTTATAAATTTTAGGTTATTGTTTTGGCCGATGAGCAGTTTGCAGCAGTTTATTACTTGTATTGAAGATATATTTCAGACAAGAAGATTGTAATGCTCATAGTTAGCGTGATCTTTGTCAAAGGCTGAAGAAAGATTAGCCTTTGAAAAAAATCCTGCTAGGATCGAAACGTTGGGCCCTCCTAACTCTGAGCAGCCTTTGAGAAAGATCCTGCTAGGATTGAAATGTCAGGCCCTCCTAACTCCAAGCATGTTATATATTTCAGGTCATTATTTTGGTTGCTGAGTAGTTGTCAGCAGTGTATTACTTGTAAAGAAAAAAATTCTAATGACTTTTTGAAGGGTTGGAGAACATTTTAAGCATGATTTGAGCAAGGGGCGTGTCACCCTCCCCTCCCCCACCTCACCCCACCCCACCCCACCCATCCATAGAAGTTGTTGATTGATGATAAAGAACTCCTGCATCTTATATCTGCACCACTGTATACACCAATTACGTGTATCACTTCCTAAACTGGCTTAATTTAGAAATCATTTCAAGTCCAGTACATTTTATTGAGTACTATTTCTGTATCTGGACACGCCCACCTTGATTCCACTAATAATCTTAAGCCGCGCGGTGGCGCTCTTTAGAGCCACTGTACAAATAAACACTATTCTTGGAAAGGTGAGGTAATTTTAAAATACCCTTTAAACCAAACCTCGTGTATTTGTTGTTAAATTCACACATTGCTGCAATTAGGGTCTTACAACAATACCCAATTATTATCTCAGCCTGTTAATGCTATTCATTCTCGAGGAAGAAATCCGTAAGAGCTGTTTATTTGCTGCCTAGATTACAGATCATCTTCACTAAAACCTCAAATCAGTACACCTGCGTGTATAGGCCTAACAGGTTTATCCATGTAGCTGACTGGCTTACTAACTTTATGGGTAGGTTCATCAAATGAGCAACAATGAAGTCATTGAACCGGCAACGATACAGCTCAGTGCTTCCAGCTCTGTTTATTAAGGTAAGTGTACAGAGATTGAAAGGTAAAGGACATGCTAAACACACCTTTGCTAGCAGGAGTGACTGTGATGAATTGGAATGTATTTTCACTAGTATGGGCTCACCCAGTTAAGTTAGATACAGACATTATTCATTTCACTTCCTCACTTGGACTTGTAAACCGTAAATTCCAACAAAACAGGGACTTTATTGAACACTGTCTGCTAGTCCTCACCTCGGTGTACATCGATGTATTGTACGGAACTGGAAATGAAAAAGTGTAAACACAGCACATCATAATTTCATATTGTTTGCTGCGTTTTATATCTGTATGCCGAGATAAACTTATTGATGAGTCAGGATAACTCCACAACGTCACTTGTTCGTACTTGTGCTTGGCGCAAAACAGGTAGGCCAAAGTAATTAATGTGTACACCTTTATTATAATGTTTTGTTGCGTTTATTGGCCAAGTTCCTGTCTTATGGGCTCGTGTAACAAAAGAAATTGAAAGTGTGATACAAATGAAATGCAATTCTAGGTTTTTGTTACAATTTGAGGAATTCATTATAAACCCAGGGTCTATAAGCTGTCATTCTAGATTGTAATTTTCATAAAGAAATGAACCATTCTGTATTAAACATGTTGAGCTCTAAAATTAGTACAAAGAAAGTATAATTGATTTTAATTGGGAAGAATTCCACTGATGACCATCATTTACACACAAACCTATGGAACTGAAATGGAGGACATTTTGGTAAAAATGGCTGCCGCTGCATTTGAAGTATATAATAGTAGGTAAAAAAACCGTAAAACTCACTTTTCAGATATGCTACCCCAGTGTAATACACCTGAGATTGAAGTTCATCATGTCTTGTATCCAATAATTTAACTCTTGGAGGATATAATCCTTTTTCCGTAATGGTCACTGGAATTCTTTCCTTTTAAACTTCTAGTGAAAATTCATATTGTGGGTTTGCTCTCGTTCGAGTTGTACATATAAATTAAGATGAAATCTAATTGTGCAGACTTATTATATTATTTCTTGTCTCAATTGTAGATGGTTGATGATGATGGACCCAGAAATTATCGAACGGCTCCGCAACGCCGGCAAAGGAACCAGTGGCAAACATGGCTTCACTGGAGGTCTGTTTCAGGAAAAACGAAACAGCATCAGTATGCTGACAGACCCTTCAGTTGTAGCCCACTTGAACCAGTTAAACCAAACGGCCATGATAGATCAGACAAAGGTGGTTAGGATGCAGGATAATAGTGGAGACCAACGGAATACGGATGAATCTTCAGATCAAGAAAGGCTGAGTCTGAAGATCGCTGCTTACAACCAAGGAAGACAAGGAGCATTCTTGATCACTCAGAGAGAGGTAAGAATACAAGTTACAAGCATCTTGGGCCAATTTCATGGAGCTGCTTAGCACAAAAAAAATGCTTAAAGGTAGTATCATACTTTGGTAACATACCAAAACAGAAATCTTCACAGATTTACCTATAACTTACAGGGTATAAAGATGGTGATGGTAGAAACATACAGTTAAAATATTTCTGCCTGAATACTCTATTTATCCAGAAAAGAGTAAAACCAGTGACCAAAATTACTTCACAGAAATTGTCACAGATGACAGTTACTTTATCTTCCTTTATTTCTTTTGCCCATGAATCTGTATTTCTTTGACAAAAAGCAAAGTATGATATTACATTTACCTTTAACACAAAAATGTCTTACCCAATAAAACAAACCACCATTAAAAATTCCATTTTGATATTCATGGTCAGCTTACAATTCAGCCAAAGAACAATTACAAGTGATACACAACTCATGGAAATTTGGTTGTTAATCCTGTTTTTACGGAAATTTCATGGTTAGCAAATGTTTGTGCTAAGCAGGGCCGTGAAATTGGCCCCAGTTCAGCCTTTGATTCGTTCTACTTTAATACAGAGCGTTGGTAATTATTTGTCAAATTACTACAATATTATTGAACTGGAAACAGGGTGCTCTAGTTGTAAATGATTTTGCTCTTTATTTTTATCTTTCAATTTCAAATAGGAAGTGTCTTTTCCTCAAATCTGTATTTCCGAGTATTTCTAAATAAGAAAAATTCAATACAATTAATCACCAAACACAAAATTGAATTTGACACTAAAATCCATCATCCGGGCACAATAACAAAAGGATAATTTAACCTTCCCTGTCAGATGGTCTGATGAGGCACGGAACGTACACAACACCAACTTGAATATAATGGGTCTATATAATAGCTGGTTTTAGAAGGCTTGGCTAGATTCAGTCAGTGACCTAAAACTCAAGGTTCGGGATTATTGTATGGTGGGGTGCATGCCAGACTCTTGTCAAACCACAAAAACATTTGGATGGCATACTGATGGTTTTAGTGCAGATGTCAAATATAATTTTATATGTAAGAGTAATGAAAGGTAACATCATACTTTGGTTTTTGTCAAAGAAATACAGATTCATGGGCAAAAATATCAAGAAAGGTATATACATGTAGTAAAAGTCATCTGTGAAGTTCCCAGTCCCATACGGTGCCCACTTTTTTTCACCATTATTTTTTATCTTGCATAAATTACTATTTATAATACACCATTTCAGGCGGACATATTTTAACAGTATAATTCTACCATTACCATCTTTATACCCTGTACGTTATAGGTAAATCAGTGAACATTTCTGTTTTGGGTTCCTACCAAAGTACGATACTGCCTTTAAAGATTTTATCAAATTTTATAAATTGTGAGTGATTTCATGGTTTCTGAAACGAACAAAGTTGATTGACTATTAGGGACATCACCAACATAGGGCTGGATAGCTCAGTTGGTAAGAGCACCAGTACGGTATTCCGTGGATCTTGGGTTCGAATCCTACTCCAGTCAATTTTTCTTTGTTCACCTTTCAATGACTTATTTCCAGTCAGTTTCCCTTGTGGTTATTTGATAATTACTATAATTAAAAAGCTGTATCCTCTTTGAGTGATTCCTTTATACTGTACTGCTTCTCAGATTGCAGCATTGCTATCACTAATTTCTATCTTCATTTGAAAATAAGGTGATTTTCTAAATTCATGTTTGAATGATTTTAATAATGTATTGTTCTTTTAACATATTGTTCCTTAAGCCAGAGGATGAGCTGTGAAAACATTTTTTTATATGTTTAAATGATTGTTATGTCGTGTTTTATGTCTTTTTCTTTGAATATATTCCCTCAAAGCAGAGGATGAACTACGAGGGCGCCCTGAGGATTTATTTTGAAGATGGAAGTAAGATGATTGCCAAAGCAGTCTGGTTGACTAATAACACTACGGTCGATGAGCTTATGCCATCCATCAGGCTGAAATTCAACACCATGGATAATAACAGATGGAAGCCCGTCCTCTACAAAGTCCAGAATCACGGCAAGTACATAACATTTTGATTTTATCTTGAATTTGGTTAAAGGTAATATCATACTTTACTTTTTGTCAAAGAAATGCAGATTCATAGGCAAAAATATCAATGAAGATACAGTAACAGTCATCTGTGACATTCTCGGTCCCATACGGTGCCCACTTTTTTAGAAAACAGTGAAAAACTCCCACAGTCTTTTAAAAATCTTTTCACCGTTATTTTTTATCTTTAAAAGTTCAAAATTGTTTTTGGTCATTGGTTTTATTCTTGTCTGGATAAATACACCATTTCAGGCGGAAACATTTAACAGTAGTTTCAACCATCATCATCTTTATATCCCCTGTAAGTTGTAGGTAAATCTGTGAAGATTTCTGTTTCGGTATGCTACCAAAGTATGATAAAGTACCTTTTAATGAGGGAGCTTTCACAATGTGCTAATATTTGTTGAAGTTGAAAATCTTCATCACTGAAATCTGCAAATTTATAAAGTCAGTGATGTTAAGACTTAACCCAGATAAACAAGTGTTGTGGTTTGTGTGTTTTTAAATTTTACTTAACTTGGGAAAGCCGCATGAATTAGCAGCATAAATCCTGTTTCCCACTGTCTTACCTGTTTCCTTTATTCCCAGTAAGAAATGAAAATAATAGTTTTACCAAAGGAAGTCGGTCATTATATGAATAAGCCAAAGTTCCTGCTTCAGAGTATTGAATGAAAATACATTCAGTTTAAGTACTTATTGTAGTCCAGTCCTTAGTCCTAAGAATATTGATTAAAGGTAGTATCATATACTTCGGTAGCATACCAAAACAGAAATCTTCACAGATTTACCTATAACTTACAGGGTGTGAAGATGGTGATGGTAGAAACATAAAAAAAATGCTGTATTTATCCAGAAAAGAGTAAAACCAGTGACCAAATTATTGTTGATCTTTTAAAGATCAAAAATAAAAGAAAAAAGACGTAAGAAATACTGTGGCTGTTTTTCACAGTTCTTAAAAAGTGGGTACCGTATAGGACTGAAATTTTCATAGATAACTGTGACTGTATCTATCTTGATATTTTTGCCCATTTTATCAGCATCATCTTCATATCCTGAAAGTTATACGTAAATCTTTTTCTGTTAAGGTATGTTACCAATCCTGTATTTTACCTTTAAACACTACCTAGTGGCCAAATACATGTAATGTATGTATCCAGATAATTTACTAATTATAGGGGCTTTGTTGTTTAAAATGGTCTAGGTAGTTTTAATTCTAGTCAAAGTAATTTAATCAATTCAATTGAATTAAAATTTGTATTACAATCCTAATGTATGCATTGGCAAACACTACAATCAAGATTCATTCACTAAAAATAACCTTTTCTCTATTGAGTTTGTGAAGTCAGTGACACTCGGTCCCAGTAGTACAAGCCCGCCCTCTATCACCCAAACAGGGAGAGTTGAAACTTTGGTTTTATAGGCTGTCTGTTGTGGTTTGGATATTATTGATTGTCAGCATTGAATAGAAGCAGGACACCTTCCATTTATAAATACTCTGGCTTCATTTGGCTGTAAGGTATTATTGTGACAGCTTTATACAGACGAACAGGCGCATCGGTTGTACATCTGTGCATAACTATCGCTGAAGATTTTAATGTGGAAACATTTTAAATGAAGCCTTTATCTCGCATGCTGCATTAATTTCACTGAGATTGTTCGACTGCAACTTGCAAGTAAGTGTGATCTTTCTTAAACATTTGAATCATTTGTGATTCTTTTAATAGGCTGGATATTCATCTAGATTTCATCATATGGCATGTATGGAGCAAACAAAGAAATCATTGGGCAAAGAAATCATCGGGATTGATTGATTGAAGCTTTTGTACTTTGGTGTCTTTGAAACCCTTCTTGCATTTTTCTTTTAGGCAGGTGTGTAACATCTTGCTTTTGGGAGATTTCATTGTGTTTATTAATTTCAGTATAGTTCTAAAAATGTAAATAATCTGTTCTTGGAAATTTATTCTACCTGCTTACGTCTTGCAACTAATATTGCAACTTGAAACTATTTCTGATAGAAATGACTGAGGCAGAATATTCACATATTACATTATTTTTTTGTGCTGTCTTACAAAATTTGAATCTCAATTCAAATTTCTATCTGAAAAATTATCTGTCAAAATGTCTTTATGTTTTTTTTGAAAAAGGCAGAAATTATTGCAAAATAGAAAATACAATGGACACTTGATGTTTATTCTAGGAAACTACAAACAGTGTGACACTAACTCATATACTCAGTGTAACATTACCTAGATGGTAAATAATATGTACCTTTTATAGAGTATGGTGGCTACTTGACACTAGCATGACAGAGTATCATATTTACCCAAGCTTTTAAAAGTAAACATCTTCGGTGCGGAAATAATACAGAGTTATTGTAGTATTAGTTTCACATATAAAATTGATGTTTGTGTCTTAGTTAAAGCTCCATTGCATCATGATTGTTACCTAAAATATGAGAATGGACAGATTTGCAAGATTGAAATGGAATTTACAGATTTGGGCAATTCCAGCGTAACGGACATGACACCAAATGCCACTTGCTGTCATGTCCGTTACGGTCACAAGAAGTGCATTTTCTCTACAACTGTTCAATGAAATTACATAACATTTACTACATATGTCGCTGATAGGTAAATGTGTCTGATAAGCCTAATTAAATTTTTTTGCAAAATGCCAATCCTACTTTGTGATCCTCTGAATAAGGCAAAAACTGTGTAACTGTCATGTCCGTTACGCTGGAATTGCCCATTTACAGAAGTTGTAATGTGCAGCTTATAGGATGTATCATAGAGAGACATAACGTAGGCATACCGTTTGCCTGATACAGAATTTATACATTTCTGAAATTTCATTTCCTATTTTTTAATATTTAAAGGTAAATACATGATTGGCAAAGTTCACAGAACAACACTCACACTTTGTCTGATCCAAAATGTGCATGAAGTAATAAACCTGTGAAAATTTCATTTGAGCTCAATTGGACATCTGAGTCACGAGAAAACAGCGAAAACCCGACTCAATATTTCTTATAAAACATGAAGAATGGTTTTGAACTTACCCCAAGATCTAAACTGTTTTCGGTCTTTGTTTGACTATTTTCTGGGTAAATACACCATTTTAGGTGGAAATATGTTAGCAGTATGTTTCTACCAGTACCATCTTCATACCCTGAGAGTTATACATAAATCTGTGAACATTTCTGTTGGGTATGTTACCAATCCTGTACTGTACATTTAATCTGCCCCCAACTAAGAACAAACACAACTTTGACTTTCTCTAGGCTTCCTGCTTTTAAGGAAGAAAAAACAAAAAGTCAAGTTGCGTGACTTTGATCACTTTTTTACTTAATAAGTCAAGTACTGTACATGCATGAGAATATAAATTATGCAACACCATTTGTAAGTGATGTATGTTTGTAGGCATTCAGTGCATCAAAGCATTTTGTTGTTTCAATGATTATGCAGAATGTAAAGTCTCAATTTAAGGGCTCTAAAGCTTTCACAATTTTTTTTTTAGCACAAAGGGGGCCTATATTTAACAACAGCACCTAGCATTATGGATTATGTGCTGGTACAGAAACAATATGCCGGTATATTGAGCAAACTGTGTGCATAACGATTCTCAAGTACCATCATAGTTTAGAGATGACAGCCTTTCTAAATTAATGACATATTGAAGGAGCTGTCAAAACTACATCTGTGTAGGAAATAAATGCAATATTTACGTCTCTTTGAAAACCATGTAGTTTCATGACAAACAATTTAAGTTGTGCTTTTGCATGGACATTACACAGCATTTGTTCTGAATTTATCATCACATTTTTACCCAACTCTAACTTGAAATTCTTATTTGTCAGTCTTTCTGTAATCACCATGTCATTATGCTGGTGGTTTTGAACCAGTGATGCATTGTTTTAATTTATGCAAAGTTCATTCAACCGTGGATACGATGACGTCTATTGGTGTGATTGTGGTATTGAGTGGGTGTCATTGTGAAGACAAAAATAGAATGAGTATCTTAGGTTGGATGTGTTAAAGGTAGTATCATACTTTGGTAAGAACTCAAAACAGAAATGTTCACAGATTTACGTATAACTTTCAGGGTATGAAGATGGTGGTGATAGAAACATACTGTTAACATATTTCCGTCTGAAATGGTGTATTTATCCAGAAATTAGTAAAACAACAACTGAAAATCTTTTTGATCTTTTAAGAGAAAAGACGTTTTTCACTGTTTTCTCAAAAAGGGGGCACAGTATGGGACCGAAATTTTCACAGTTGACTGTTACTGTATCTGTCTTGATATTTTTGCCCATGAATCTGTGTTTCTTTGATAAAAACCAAAGTATGATATTACCTTTAAAACCACTGTTTAGTTTGGAATGTTACATGCCAAACACTCTAGCGCCTACCCACCTTTCAAAATCACCTATGTTGTTATTCGTTTCCCCAATTTGTCATTGTTTGAAGAAGATTAATAATACCAATACAAGTAATAAACTGCTCATCAGCCAAAATAATTACCTGAACTTTATAAAATGCTTGCAGTTAGGAGGGCCTGACGTGTTTCTATTCTAGTAGGATCTTTATCGAAGGCTAAATGCCTTTGATACTAGGATTGAAACGCGTCAGGCCCTCCTAACGCCAAGGTGAATAATAATGTAGCATCACAGTTTTGAAGGATTTCAATACCACATTTACAATTAAATGACGCAGCACTCTCGATTCAAGTCTTTGTGGTTTCTATACAGTTTACTCACTATGCACTACACACCATCCAGACACTAACGTAATGTTCAACTTCAATACCAAATGAAACACGAATGGAATTAACAAAAACTGCAAACAAACTTGATCAAAGCACAGACAGAACTGAATGAACGACAGAAGAAAGAACGAATCAAAACCGGAATTGAACGAAAACCTCTGTAAAATCAACAGAAAAGACAAGGATTTAGTGCATAACAAAACCACCATCACTATCAAACTGGTATAAGAATTTTGACTATTGGGGTCACCACCAATGCAGGGCTGGATTGATAGCTCAGTTGATAGAGTGCCTGTAAGGTATTCAGGAGGTCGCTGGTTCGAATACCGCTCCAGTCAATTTTTCTTTGTTCACTTTTCAATGATTTTAAAATTCAGTCAGTTTCCCTTCTGGTTATTTGATGATTATAATAATAATAAGTTAAAATTTATCGTCCTTCCATGATAAAATCGTGTTCCAGGGCGCTTTCCATAAAAGACTGGATGAAAATATGTTACATTGATTACTTTAAACAATAACAATTAAATAGTAAAACAACAAATTTCAAAACAATAGCAGCTAACAATTATAAATACTTGGGGATTACAAAAGACAAATGCACACATGCACTTCACGTCTTTACTCAAGTTTGTAAAATAATTATACATGGCTCGAATTTTGTGAAAAAATAAGCACTGGACAGCAGGTCTAGGAAATGAGGCATTTTACTAGACCTGAACTTTTTTCACTAGGCCTGTGACATTCGTGTATGTATTTGTAAGCAATATTGTGTCAAAAATCATCAATTTAGGCACCATTTTTATTGCGCAAGGAAAACAAAATCACTAGACAGCCGAACTAGTGCAGTACACACATATTACTAGACCGACACTGAAATCGCTAGACTCGGTCCATGGCCTAGTGGATATTTCAATCCCTGTTATATCTTCAACAACTTTCAGTTTGATAGCTTTGAGTCACCGGAATGTATTTTCAGAAAGCGGGGGTGGAATAGGCTATCGGTTACCACCTGTATCCTTTGTTTTACCAAAGCTACAGGATGTATCTTACAGGATTTGATCAAACCAAAAGATTGCAGGATATTTGGACACATACATGCATGTACTGAGCTTGAAAACCATCCAAACACAAAATGTGTATAACAAATAACCAAGCTACAGTATTAACAACAGGAAGTTGTTTTGCGGCCGACACGGTTTTACCAAATGGCTAGGATATTTCCTACATTGATGTACTCAATGAACAGGCTGACATGTGGTCTGATGTTGTCATTGTTTTATGAGATATGATTAATGATCCCAATTAATGCTTTCCATTAGGTTTGTCTAAATTGTTCCACAGCCAGGAAATGCATGTTAATAATTCACTCCTGAGCAAAGTATTTGAGGCTGAGAACTAATTGATCCAAATTCCAGGGGACATACTTTCCTCTCGAAGTGGCACTCCTAGCTTAATTATTGTAATTTGTTTAAGTGAAATTTTTTTTTTTTATCAAATCACGACGACCGGATCACAACACATTCATCTAACAGATTCATGTTAAGAAGTTGACCACTTAATGCAAGTTGCAAAGCCGTCTTAAATGTACTATCATAATTTGGTAGCATACCGAAACAGAAATCTTCACAGATTTACATATATACATGTAACTTACTGGGTATAAAGATGGTGATGGTAGAAACATACTGCCTGAATTGCTGTATTTATCCAGAAAAGAGTAAAACCAATAACCAAAAACAAATTTTGATCAAAATTAATGGTGAACAGATTTAAAAAATACCATGGGCATTTTAGCCATTTTTCACTGATCTCTTAAAAAGTGGGCACTGTATGGGACTGAAAATTTCACAGATGACTGTTACTGTATCTTCCTTAATATTTTTGCCCATGAATCTACATTTCTTTGACAAAAACCAAAGTATGATATTACCTGTGAAACAAAACAATTATAGGAAAATCACTTTAAAAGGCACAATGTAAGGTATTCAAATGAAATTTATTGATATATATCCCTTTTTAGAGTTTATCTTCTGAATTACTGTGATGTTTAGAATGCCAAACGGTAAACAGAAAGTTCCTGAAGTGGTAGTCACTCCACGGTGGGTGTAACTCCCCTTGACACCTGACAAAACACCTGACCACTCTTGACCTGGATAAAGGGATTAATTCAAGCATCATGAAGTGTTTATTAAACGCATCAGGTCTGGAGGCAAGCCAACAAAACTAAAAAGGCCGGTGCGGATCAATAAATTGATAATAAATGTCTGGAATGGAATTAAGTGAGTCAGAATTGAATCAAAAGCCAAGAGGCTTTGCTGTTGTGTTTAGGAGTGACATTTACAGACAGTCATTTTGTTGACAGTTGAGTCTAACATTTCTATTTGTTTGATTTTCTCGTTTCCATTGTAATTAATTTTATTAGTAGGTTAATAAAGACAAATTGACTGGAGTGGGATTCAAACCAGTGACCTCCTGAATACTGTACTAGGTGCTCTACCAACTGAGCTATCCAGCCCTACGTTGGTGGTGTCCACAATAATCAATTATCGTTTGGCAGTCAAAGGCACTCACCACTCACATATCACTTTATCCCAAGGATCATTTTATTGATACCTGAGAAACATAGGGGACACTACCAACGTATTGCTAGATAGCTCAGTTGGTAGAGTGCCTGTACGGTATTCAGGAGGTCGCTGGTTCAAATCCCACTCTAGTCAATTCTTTGTTCACCTTTCAATGACTTAAAATTCCCTTGTGGTTATTTGATGATTACAGTGAAAATGATTTGTTGGAATTGTTAAAATCATATTAGTTTCTTTGTAAGGTTTAACTTCATAATTTACTTTTAACAATCAGGTAGAAATAAGGTTACTGAGGATAACCCTTTGTATTTCACAAACATTCTTAAATTCCAACTCACAAAACTTACAATTTAAGTAAGAAACATCTTCCTCTGTACATATACACAGTGGATATCATGTACAACCTGAGTACAGTATTTGTGTGCCCGAGTCTAGTTGGTTTTTAATCATGAAGTCAAACAAACCTAAGAATTTTTGACCAGGATCCTTTTAAACTCTTGCCTATGGGTGGAGTTAGTAATCATAGCTAAACTCTTCTTGTCAATATACCACCGGCAGTGCGGCCTTTCCTTCAAATATCGACCAACCAGGGTGTAATGAACTAGAGGCTGCTTAGGGTGATACAAAGTATTCATTCACAACAATACAAGTAGCTCTACAGTTTTGTTGTAGGTTTTTCCTGCCTGAGGGTATGTATTGAAGGAGTCTTTCAAAGCACACCTCCTTCTTGCTGATTACTAGTGCCTCGATGATGACACTTTCAACTGTTTGCCAATGATAGGATTACATGGCTTGAGCTCCCTTGAAATTTTTTTTTAAGTTTAAATGTTGAAACATTAAAACTAGTTCATGTAGGCATACAATGTTAGTACATGATATTACCGACTCCCACTACATTGTAGATGCACATTGTCAAGTGAACATTTGTACATGTAGGAATCTTAGGGGTTTACAAAACAGAGGCTCAGGCTCCAGCTCTGACATTCATTTGCTGAAAATATAGGTTGAAGTTTTTCATTGAAGCTGAAGCTCTGTTTTCCTTTTCAAACCAGAGAATCCACTTCAGAACTGCAGCCAAAAGCTGACTATTTACCATTTTTTTTTCAAAATGGATTCATTAAATGGAGCCGGAGCCTGAGACAGAGCCTGAGCCTCCATAGTATAGTGATTTGAAATTTGGGGATTGTTTGTTTGTTGTTGTTGTTTTGTCATTTTCATCTCCAAATATCTTGCATTAGCCTGAAATTATCCTTTGTACATTCAATTTTTGATGAAATCTGACTAAAACACGTCATGGCATCTGTGGTACCTTTAAAAACGATAAAATATTTGAATACTTGTAGACATAGGGCCGGTTCGTTTAACGCAAAGGATCCCAGATTTGGGGATCCACGTCCTATGCAGGGTACGCTAAAATGGGATCCGGATCCGCAGGATTCGTGATCCTGTACATTAAACAAACAGGCCCATATAGTCGAGCCAAAAAGCACCAAATCGGCTTCCCAAGACAAGTTTGGTTAAAGCCATGAATAATTGATCAACAAATCCATATAAAAAAGTCAATATTTTACCTGTCGTTTCCTGTGTAATCCCACGCTAAGTCAAATGGGAGCACTTCATTGAATTGCTGAGCAATTAGGCATAACACAATGATTGTATTGTAGGTTTGTGAATCCTAGCCTCCCTCCGCTGACCTGTGAAAGCGGAGAGTGAACGTTAGAGTCCTGGTCATTTATCACAAACTAACAATGGAGCTGACAGGTTCTAGCTTACACTGTATTAGATACAGTAGTATAGATAACCTTAAGCCAAGTGCTACAGAGTAAGGCATGGAAAGAGAGGCTTAAGCCCTGTCCGCACTAGATTTTTTTTTCTAACTTAATCGTGCATGCATGGAAGAATTACCGAGCTGTCAATACTAGGCTCATGAGGGTACCCGACTTGCACTGTCCACACTGGACTTTTCGTCTCGGGTAAAATGTCTCGGGAATTCTTTCTGGGCAGAAGTTGGCCTGTAGAAATTCCCGCGCAGGTCGGGAAAAGTAACTGAGAGGAAGACTTCCTGAGACATCCGCACTGGACTTCAAATGGGTAAAGTACCCAGCGTCTCGGTAACTTTGCCCCCAAAAAGTCCAGTGCAGACAGGGCTTAAGTGTTCTCCAATCTGCTCCACCCCTCAGGCCCCCACTATCGTGGAATTCAAGAAACTTGGAAAAAATTTAAAAATTACTAGATTCAATTTAGACCAATAAAATTATGAACTGTTATGGCCTTTTGAACTTATAAATAACACAAGGGCTTTTAATTCCTTATCAGATTGCATCTTTTCACCTCTACATTTTTAAACATGGTCTACATTTCCTTCCTTCTGGGTTTTTATTGTTGAAAGGAAGGACACCAAAGTATACTATGCTACAAAGATTAAGCAAGACATATTTGAATATAGGCCTTTTCACACTATCACTTTGTCGATCCGTGTTGAAACCAACCCGGATCCACCCCGGTTCAGCCCAGCAAGTTTGTAAACCGGATCGAAGTGACGCAACATTCACACTATGTTTTGGGTGAATCAGTTCATACGACACAGATCACGGCGAAAAATTCAGTTTGGAACCGGGTTGAGATTTTTAACCCTGCTCCCTAGCTACCAGGGTTGATTTCAATCCGGTTCCGCCATCCTACCTGGGTTGGCTCGGGGTTTAAATTTTGTGAAGTGTGAAAAGGGTTGAAACTCATCTCGGGGTTCGATCCGGTTCCAATCCCGAGATTTTGAGTGTGTAAAAAGCTCTTATGAGATATGAATAGTCGTCAAGTTGGTCTGTTTCAGGCGCTGAGGAAAACCACCCAAAACTATAAATCCCTTGAAAACAAAAGAACAAAATTTTGATGAAAGATGAAGAAAAATTGATTAATTGTTAAGTAAAGAATCATGAAATGCTGCGTGTTAATGTTTCATTGGCTTTCAATCATTCCTTAATGGCTAGCTGTGACTATTCATGGTATGTATACAATTTTGAAATATTTCCTAGAATCATATCTTAAAATTTAAGTATTCATTTGTGTTTTTGATTTTGATCTTTGCAGATGAAATCCTCCTTGATGGTGGAGAGCGTCCGTTAGATATTGCCATCAATAGTAAGCACAACCTGCGATTTATCCTGAGAATGGAGCCCTGTCTTCCAAACACCCCGTCTCCTCAAACCAGCCCAACCAAATCACCGTACACATCTACACAACGTAAATCACTCACTCAGTTCTTCGGCGTTGATAGCAGTGACTTGGCTGTTCCGTACTATGCTACACCAACCCCTACGAGCCCAGTCAAGACAAAGCTAGGATCACCCAGAAAGAGAAGTAAGAAGCAGAACTCGGTGGACTCGTTAAGTCTAAGCAGCAACGGTAGCAGTAACAGCAGTCGCGGACTCTCCAGTAGCTTCGGTAATGGCAGTACATCGGGTATGGTTCTCAAGACCCAAACACCAAAGTTCATCAAGAGATTTCAGTTAACCGAAGGATCACCAAGGTTGTACGCTAAGAAAGGAAGTAATGGTAAACACTCCTCCAAAGGACTAGAGCCGTGCCAGAGATCCAGAGCTAAATCTCTGTCCTTGATCTTCGACAGGACCCTAGGTCTCGGTAAGAAGGTGCCGTTATTGAGACCTGTTTCGCAGGAACTGTCCTCTGAGGAATCAGCTCCAGGCTTGCTGAAGATATTTGGTGATCAGATCTGCCAGTCTTCAACATACAAGAGCGTGTTAGCATCCGGGCAATCGTCAGCTGTAGAGCTTGTGAAAGTTGTACTAGAACGTTACTCGCTCCCTGTGAGTACCTTTGGGGATTACGTCCTGTGCGATGTCATCGGAAACTATAAGACGAATCCTGAGAAGGTTTCTAGAGTCCTGGGTTTCTCGGATGACTTTGAAGAGAAGCAAGAGTGGGTGGTGGAGTGTATGAGGGTCCTGGGTGATGACGAGAGACCACTGACCATCCAGTCATTCTGGAAACCTGATATAGGTTATGCCAGGAGGTTTGAGATTAGACGACGGACTGATATTGAACCCCGTGAAGTCGACACAATCACTCATGAAATCAACATGAATGCAAAATGGCTGCAATGTCCAAAAGAACACAGGTTAGCAAGATCAACCTCTAACCTTCAGGAAGATGAAGATGAGAAGCTTATTTCTTCCTCATCATCTGAGAATGATATCGACATCAAGGAGACTCAACAAGAAGAACATCCTCAACAGCAAGCTAACGTGGAGCCTCAGAGCAGCAACAGAATGCCTCCTAAGACTAACCTCCTGCCTCCATCCAACTGCCCGTACTTGGTGATGCTTCAAGGAGGCAATCCCGAGACAGACCAGATAATGTACCAGCTTGATCAAACTGTCAATCGTATCGGACATCATGGTGGCGCTGACACTAACATTCAACTGGATTCCACGGACGTCAATCTAGACCATTGTAGGATTCTCAAGCAGCAGTCTCCCAAGACTGAGCTGGAGGCTGGTGAACTCTTTGTTGTGCCAGCTAGAGGATCTAAAGTACTCATCAACGGCAGTGGGATTACCAAGAAGACTCAACTCAACTCAGGAGACGTTCTTGGAATCGGTGATCAGTATCTGTTCCTCCTAAGAAATCCTCTCCCTCACAAGACCAAGGAGTCAGCTTTAATGAGACTCTTATCCCTTCTCAGCCAAACCGCATCCTACTCAGTCGACACTTCCGACACAGAGAAAGAATTCCCACCCGCATTTGCAAGTCAGCACCTAGCAGCGAAGGCTGAGGAGTACTCCACGGACCATCAGAGACTCAAAATATCCTACCCTCTACAGAAGGAAGATGAAGTCCTTAGAGAGGTCGCATCTCTTCTGCCGTCATCTCTTGGGTTCAGCGGTGGCGATGTGGCTTCCCTATCAATGTCATACATGATGTGTATGTGTGTGGAATATTCCGCATACAATTTCCACACTGAGAACACCCATAGGCTTATGCTGAAAGTTGCCGCATTGATTCAGACCTTAGCTTGGGTAAGTATCTCTTCAAGTAATACTTTGCTTTATATCAAAGAAATGCAGATTAATCGGCAGAAATATCAAGAAAGATACAGTCACAGTCATCTGTGAAATTCCCAGTCCCATAGGGTGCCCACTTTTTGAGAAAATGGTGAAAAACGGCCACAGTATTTTAAAAGTCTTTTCACCATTATTTTTGATCTTTAACTAAGATCAAAATTGTTTTTTGGTCAGTTGGTTTTACTCTTTTCTGGATAAATACAGTATTTTCAGGCAGAAAAATTTGAACGGTATGTTTCTACCATCACCATCTTTATACCCTGTAACTTATAAGTAAATCTGTGAAGATTCCTGCTCTGCTATGCTACCAAAGTATGATAGTACCTCTAAGAAACAGAAATCCAATGAATTAATTATGTGAGATAACCGCCTTGAAATAACCTGCTTAGCATCTGAATCCTTGACATAGCATTTGCATTGCTGTTCTTGCTCAATAATGGCATCCATTTGGGGTTCAAACGGCTAAAACAATACTCCTTTATTCTTTCCCGATGTCCGTGTAATAGAGGTATTAATTATGGACAGCATGCTACAGTTGTGTCATAAATGTTTTAGCAGCAAAGAGAGAGAGAGTGTGACATGTTTACGGGAGAATGTGTCGAATTCACAAAGCCCTACGATTGATCGTAACTTTCTTGAGGGCGCTGTTCATGAGCTGCCACTTTTTGATTTTAGCTGCCGTAGTTCTTAATTTTAATTTTATTGTTTAACTTTCATTGATTTACTTGTGTTTTTTTTGTAATGCGCCTTTGATCACATTTGTGGAAAAGGCGCACTATAAATGTCCATATTATTTATATTATTTAACTTGGGTTACAAAGGATAACCCATCGTAGGGGGCCTATCCCAAGTATGGATGCAATGCATCAAAAGTCCTATGATTGATAGTAAGTTATGAAGAGTTTGGTGAAATCTACCCCGGGCCATGTTTTCAAATTGAAGGAGGTATTACACTTACACACCATCCAGTACAATCAAAGGCTTTATTTTCTTGCAGATTGAATGAAATTCTTGGATTAAAATCAAATAAATTGATAATTCATTTTTAAACTTTGTCTTAAAACGCCTTGCACAAAACAAGATTTCACTGCGATTTTTTGATATAGTGATTTGCATATTGTGCTAAGGGCCAAGGCAGTTTTGGATGATTTTTTTTTTAATCGAAGCATTTTTTTATTGAGTTTGCAAGACATCCATAAGATCAGCATCAAGAATATCTACAGTTAAGATATCGTTCTTCATCCTTTGACTATTCACCGACCAATAAACTGCCTAACAGGTTGTCATTAATTATTCATAAGATGCTAATCAATAATTCATGAGGCTTGAGCTGCCCTGTGTGTTTAGGATATTGATTGCTATTTGCTTGGGGATATTTGATGTTTTGGGACGCTCACTTCTCCTAATCCTTTATTCTCTGATGAAGCCCCGCCCCCTTCCCCTCCAGCGTGTCCTCTAAGAATGCTGGAACTACACTTGAAGTGCATACAGATCGAAAGAGTAAAGTGGAGTAAAGATTGGAAATAATATGCCAGTGTAGACCTTTCTTTTGCAACTTCACAGCCCAAGTTTTTGCCAACCAAGATGGCATAAAAAATAACTACAATTTGTACCCAATTTGTACACAATGTTTCATAAACATTGAAATATATTGCTGAATGTAAAGAAAACAACACAAGCAATGATGGTGTGGATTTTGTATGCTATGGAAAGTTTGCAAAAATTTTGAATTTTGTCACGCCGTCTGTCAAGAAGACAAAATGATTTGCAACATTTGGCCGCCCATGCCACGCATTGCCAACCACCAGTCAATGTTTGCAAACAAAAGAAAGGTCTATAGAATGCATTATCAAGGGAAAATGTTCATAGGAAAGATTTGGTACAAAAGTGAAATAATTGATATAAAAGAACCAGATATCCAGTTCCTGTTTCTATTCAATTCATATCAATCATTTGAATACCACATACTTTGCATAACAAATCTGAATAGACTATTTTAATGGATAACTGTAACAAAAATACATGTTTATGAGTACTTACATTTCTCTATTGTAGTTGAGGCAACAATTCTCCCTATAACTGTTGTCACACACATACAATATGATGTGATACATACGGCCGGAAAAAAAAATTGTTGTGTTGCCCTCAAGGGGAAAAATTTAAGTTTTGGGTCGGTCGGTCGATTTTTTTTTTTTTGGCCGACTTTCAAACATTTGAGAATAAATACAGGATGTACATTGTATGGTCACCAGGGCTTATAAATCAATGGTCTTGGGTCGTTTTGAGGAGACACGCCTTTTTACTGCTAAATCTTACATTTTCCATCAAAAATGGTGAGTTTTTATACTTTAAGACTCAGAGAGAAAAAAAAAATCCCGACCCAAAGTTTTGGCATTTTATGGTCGGTCGCTGAGGGCAACACAACAATTTTTTTTTCGGCCTAATGGGGGTAAAATCACTGCTGGTAAATTTGGAAAGTTCCCAGATTCTGGTCCTTTGTTTTCCCAAGAATGAAAGCTGCATATTCCAGTTCACAGAGTCTACGCTTAGAATTATTAACATTTGACAGTTTGATAAATAACATGATTATAAATAACATCTTATATTGGTTGTTGTGTTTTTTTTATTTCCATATTATGTAGGACAAAACAAAAGAAACTGCTGCAAATCAACAAGAAAAGTAAGAATCTTTGATATACATTTACCCAAAGCTTAATAATCCTGAAAATATTTTGGAATAGTTACAATATCTGACAAATATTCCTTAAAAATGTAAGCATGACTTCTTTTATTTTTTTGTTCACACATGGTGGTTAGAAGATGCATGTTAATAGGGCTCCACACTCATGATGTCACATTCAGAACTTCGGACAAAGAAGTAGCACGTGGCCCCATTAACTTACACATTAACATTGTGATGTTTGTCCGAACATCCGGGTAACTGTCGATATAAAGGGCGTATTCTATAAATAGCTCGAGCGCGGAGCCCTTTTGAAAATCATGAAGTTCTTTTTTAATGTAGACCAGTGTTCTTATTCTTTCTATTTTTATTGAATTTCTTGTTAATATTTTCATTGTTTGATATTTATCACCCTTCAGACCTACTGATATCCAGTCAGCCGTAGCAGCTCTCTTTCCTGATATCAGGGTCATAGTCGGTCTTCTCTCCAATGCCTTAGAGATCCTGAACTTTCTCCAGACTCACATGGATGACTACATAGTCATGGACAGTCAGGATCTTAAAGATCACGAGAACAAGGAAGAATCTGGAAGCGGGTCTGAGATACAGGATGATACATTGACAGAACTAGAAGAGGTTGTCATGTATACATTTCAGCAGATGGTGTACTATCTCACTAAGGTATGTATCAAAGATCCTATAGCTGCGCAAGATGGCCTACTCTTTTAAAAGCACGTGCAACCAGATGAAGTACGCACAGGGGGCCATTTTAGTAAGCCAATTTTGCTGTTTTCATTTGGTGTGTGATTCTGGCCGAATAAATAATAATGATGGGCCTTAATAATGATTATAAAAATTATTATCTTTTTTTAGCGGGTGAAACTTTTGTCTGATAACAGTTGAATTTGATGTTAATAACATCAGAAATAGCTCCGTTGCTTACTAAAATGGCGGCCGAATGATACTTCAGTTTTTGGGCTTAGTAAGCTATCTTGCGCCGCAAGCGTCGCTATACTAGCTTTGGTATGTATTATCTATTTGTTTGATCATAGCAGGATCTTTTTATCAAGGGCTGCTCTGAGTAAGTAGGGCTTGATGTTTCAATTCTAGTAGGATCTTTCTCAAAGGCTGCTCAGAGTTTGGAGCAGGCTCTATATCGAAGACTTTATTAGCCTTCGATAAAGATACTGCTAGGATCGAAACACGTCAGGCCCTCCTAACTCCAAGCATTTGATAAATTTCAGGCCATTATGTTGGCTGATGAGCAGTTTGCAGCAGTATATTTCTTTTATTTCTTATATTATAGCCAAGACCCTGTTGTTCTGGAACACTAGTAATTTTACCCTTATTAGTTGAAGTCATCAACTTATATGTTATGCATTACCAATTTTGGAGTTTCCGCTACAAAGTTTCATAGTTTTTTGGCTTTGGCCTGAAACATATGTGGATATTGATTGTGTACAGATGTTATTAAATGATCGCATACATGAGCATGGTATATTCATCCAACAATCTGTTATAACAAACCAGTTTTGCATTCAGTTGAAGGTCAGCCACAATAATTCCTTCCAAACTTCTGTCAACTTGCCATCGTTGCCGGATACAGAGGAAGTTTGGCATCCTTTGCCAGAAAAATAACTGTGTCATTCCACTGCCCTCGGGAACTGTGTCTCTGTTGATTGTATCAATGTTTCACTACACTGATTTTCTTTTCACACCCAACAATAACTAGAAACAAGTCATCATGTCAGTATGTATTGTGATACTTGATGTTTGGATGATAAAACCATAGGACAATTAATGGTAGTTTACAGAAACACTGTTGAAAACAAAGTAAATATATGCTTAGTCTAGACTGTATACTCCCTGTGTTATTGTGCAATATAAAGTCTGCTCAGGTAGCATTTGAACTTTAAATGTCTCGCTTGCTATTCCATTCAGACAAATTTAAGTAATTTAAAAGTTTCAAAAACAATGTGAACATTTCCTTCAAGTTGTATGCACATTCACAAGAAAACATTTTCTTTCTCATTAACCTGACAAATATACTAATTTCTTTGTTATTTTGGATTCTTCCCCAGACGCTTTACATTGCTATCCCCATCATACTGGACACAAATCCATTTTCTGATGGCAGCGATGAGCCTAAGACCAACGGCATGGACAGCGTCCTGTCAGTATTCCAGATGACCTTTGACCTGATGCAGGACCTGGACGTCCATCCAGGCATCACATCGCAGCTCTTTGCATACTTGTTCTTCTTCACTAATGCGTCACTGTTCAACATGTTGGTTGAGAGAGGTGAGTTTTATCAAGAGAGCTAAACTCTGACCCCCCGGCCCCCCTTTTGTTCTGATCCTCTCATCCATTATCTTGACTTTCATGTTCTTGTCATTTAGCTTTTAATCTAGAAAGATCCTGCTAGGATCGAAATGCGTCAGGCCTTCTTAACTCTGAGCAGCTTTTGAGAAAGATCCTGCTAGGATCGAAATGCGTCAGGCCCTCCTAACTCTGAGCAGCCTTTGAGAATGATCCTGCTAAGATCGAAACGAGTCAGGCCCTCCTAACTCTGAGCAGCCTTTGAGAAAGATCCTGCTAGGATCGAAATGAGTCAGGCCCTTCTAACTCTGAGCAGCCTTTAAGAAAGATCCTGCTAGGATCAAAGTGTCAAGCCCTCCTAACTCTGAGCAGCCTTTAAGAAAGATCCTGCTAGGATCGAAACGCGTCAGGCCCTCCTAACTCTGACCAGCCTTTGAGAAAGATCCTGCTAGGATCCAAACATCAGGCCCTCCTAACTCTGAGCAGCCTTTGAGAAAGATCCTGCTAGGATCCAAACATCAGGCCCTCCTAACTCTGAGCAGCCTTTGAGAAAGATCCTGCTAGGATTGAAACACCTGGCCCTCCTAACACTGAGCAGCCTTTGAGAAAGATCCTGCTAGGATCGAAACATCAGGCCCTCCTAACTCTGATCAGCCTTTGATAAAGATCCTGCTAGGATTAAAACATCAGGCCCTCCTTATAACTCTGAGCAGCCTTTGAGAAAGATCCTGCTAGGATCGAAAGGTGTCAGGCCCTCTTAACTCCAAGCATTTGATAAATTGCAGGTCATTATTTTGGCCGATGAGCAGTTTGCAGCAGTTCATTATTTGTATCAACATATTTGAGTAGAATGTTTAGAAGCAATGTTTGTTTTTTTATCATGCAACAATTATTCAGAATTCTTTAATTGTAAATTTCTTTCTTATAAATGCAGTATATTTGAAGAAATATTGACATGTTCTTTACTTGTATAGGCTCTGATGGTAGTTTCTACAAGTGGTCCAAAGGTGTTCAGATTCGTGGTAATTTAGACGCTCTGGAAGGATGGATCCATTGCCATGACCTCAAGGAACAAGGAAAGTTTCTGCAGAGAGTTTCCACGGCGATTGCTTTACTGGCCACGCCCAAAGTACAACTCATTCAGGTATTCACTGGCTTGGTCTGATCTCTGTATATCAGCAAACAATTTCTTACCTTTAAAATCAGTCTTTTCTATCAAGCCTAAAGGTACATAGTATCATACTTTGGTAGCATACCGAAACAGAAATCTTTCACAGATTTACCTATAACTTTAATACAGGGTATAAAGATGATGATGGTAAAAACATATCGTTAACATTTTTCTGCCTGGAGTGCTGTATTTATCCAGAAAAGAGTCAAACCAATGACCAAAAACAATTTTGATTTTTTAAAGATAAAAAATAATGGTGAAAAGATTTTCAAAATATTGGGAGGGTTTTTCACTGTTTTCTCAAAAAGTGGGCACCGCATGGGACTGACATTTTCACAGATGACTGTTACTGTATCTTCCTTGATATTTTTGCTCATCAATCTGCATTTCTTTGACAAAAACCAAAGTGTGATATTACCTTTAAGAAATTCTGATATTTTGTTTGTGACTGTACAATTGAATTTATTCTGTTCTATATTTGTCTGTTTCTAAATTGCAGGCCGATTGGAAGTCGCTTCAGCATGATTTCTCGGGTTTGAACTCTACTCAACTTCACCACTTCCTGAGCCAATACCAGCTGGGTGATAACCAGCCTAGACCAACAGCCTGGCTACCCCCTCCTGAGGAAATGAAATCTTCCATTGGCACAGGTTAGAAACATGTTTATATGATCATTGGAATGTTCTATTATTAAGTTATAGGGTTCTTTGAACTATAGTTAATTTAAGAAATGATTTCTGTCTGAAGATAGAAAAGACATTGTAATTAATGTTATTGAATAAAACATTTGTTATATTTAAGTAGAAAGGCTTTGAAATGCACCTTGAGCCAATTTCATGACGCTGCTAAGCACAAAAAAATTTGCTTATCATAAAAATGTCTTGCCACCCTATAAATTTTCATTTGATATTCATGGTCAGTGAACAACAGCCAAAGAACAATCACAAGCGATACACAACACATGGGAATTTTTAACCCTGTTTTTACAGAAAAGACAGAAATGCCATACTTAGCAAATTTTTGTGCTAAGCAGCGCCGTGAAATTGGCTTATGAATTTAATTCATAAATTTATGACATATCTTATAGAATATGAAATTGATCTGTAGTACTGCAAAATATAAAATTTATCACTGCTACTTAAAATTAACTGAAAACTTTGACTATTTTTGCTTGGTTTTTGTTTTCTTACACAGATGACATCCTCGAGTCGTTTGACAATCATCCCGCCTTAGAGCTACCCAATCACGGCTTGAAGATGAATCTGAAACAGCCAATCAGCAACGAGCATTTTACTCAACAATTACACAAACTGAAAAGATGCTTACCTTACGTCACCATCAGCATGGGTAAATCAGTCTCAATTCATTCCTGATTAGACGGATAAAATAAGACTTAAGACTTAAAATATAAAGTAAAAGAAATGTGTGGAAGACTGAAAGGCAGACATAAGGCGTTAATGAAATGGAGGCTCAGGCTCCGGCTCCATTTCGTGAATCTATTCTGAAATAACAGGTATCAAAATAGAGGCTTTTGGCTGCAGTTCGGAAGTAGATTATCTGGTTTGAAAAAGAAAACAGAGCTTCAGCTTCAATGGAAAACCACAACCTATATTTTCAGCATATGGATGACAGAGCTTGAGCCTGAGCCTGAGCCTGAGCCTGAGCATCTGTTTCGTAAACGCCCTCATCAGTCTACTATCTGTTGTCTTTCTGTTACTTTAAAATGACACATTTTCTGTTGTTTTTTTTTCAACAAACTCAGGAACTGAAGACATCTCGGATATTCCAGATCGCCAAGGTAATCCATCAATTGTGATATCAGACGCGGAGACGACTTGCCCATCAACTGATGACATCAATCCAGTGCCTCCTCCTCGAACCAAATCCTACAGATTATCACAGTCCGACGATGCAGATTGCCCCTCTATTGAGGTACTGAACCGCCCTCTAGAGGTGACACACGTTGCGCCTGTCGCCATGGCTAATACGGTGAAATTGCAGCAGACAGACGCAGAGTCCAAGAGAATGAGCCCTCGTGTGTTTTCTGACGCGCCCGTATTTAGAATCAGTGAAACGAGCAAGGATTCAGAATCAGAGAAACTTGCTAACAGGACAGATAACACTAACACCAACAACAGTTGTGATTATGACAAAACAATCACATCTACTATTGTCATGGCGACAGCAGAGTCAACAGTTGATACGGATGTTACTGATGAGGAGGAAGGATTACACAACTATAACATGGATTGCCATGGAAACGAAGCCAACGGACCGAAAAAGCCACAAACCTTCATCTCGCACGATACAGATGCCACAGGTATATCATATATGCAATATATATTGTTTCTTATTTGACAATTCAGATTGATAATAGCTCTTAATAGTTCTTAAAGTTTAAACATTCAAGATGTCACAACACTCTCTCTGGATCTAGGGGTGTTTACAAAATTCAGGCTCAGGCTCCGGCTCCATTTTATTTTTATTTCTATTTTGTGAATCCATTCTAAAATCGAAATATCAAAATAGAGGCTTTTGGCTGCGGTTCAGAAGTAGATTCTCTGGTTTCAAAAGGAAAACAGAGCTTCAGCTTCAATGAAAACCCACAACCTATATATTCAGCATATGGATGTCAGAGCATATGAGCCGGAGCCTGAGTCTGAGCCTCCATTCTGTAAACCGCCTATGACTCAGAGTTGATGTTGATGTGCTATACCGACTCTTGTGGTTATAGGAGTATCATCACAAAGTATTAACTCTAACACTCTACAGCCAAGGCACAGTGTGTCAAGTAATACACAGGTGCTTAAGGGAATATTTCTTGTCAATTTCAGGACATTTGGATGAGTATGAAGAACCTAAGAAGCCATGCCCAACCCTGTCATCATCTGATATAGTCATTACCCTGGACATGGGAGAAAGTCTTCCACCATTGGTGAAGAGGAAAGACTCGGTCGATGACGTCTTTATTGTGGACTTGGAGAAAGGAAAGGATGGGGTTGGATTGGGACTCATTGATGGAATGGTGAGTAAAATGAGTAACTAGGACTCATTAGATGAGTATTACTCAGAGTTGATGGAATGGTGAGTAAAATGAGTAACTAGAACTCATTGGATGATTATTAGTCAGAGAGTTGATGGAATGGTGAGTAAATGAGTAACTAGGACTCATTAGATGAGTATTACTCAGAGAGTTGATGGAATGGTGAGTGAAATGAGTAACTACGACTCATTAGATGAGTATTACTCAGAGAGTTGATGGAATTGTGATAAGTAACTAGGACTCATAAGAAGAGTATTACTTGGAGAGGTGATGGAATGGTGAGTAAATGAGTAACTAGGACTCATTAGATGAGTATTACTCAGAGAGTTGATGGAATTGTGATAAGTAACTAGGACTCATAAGAAGAGTATTACTTGGAGAGGTGATGGAATGGTGAGTAAATGAGTAACTAGGACTCATTAGATGAGTATTACTCAGAGAGTTGATGGTATTGTGATAAGTAACTAGGACTCATAAGAAGAGTATTACTTGGAGAGGTGATGGAATGGTGAGTAAATGAGTAACTAGGACTCATTTGATGAGTATTACTCAAAGAGTTGATGAAATTGTGATGAGTAACAAGGACTCATAAGAAGAGTGTTACTCAGAGAGGTGATGGAATGGTGAGTAAATGAGTAACTAGGACTCATTTGATGAGTATTACTCAAAGAGTTGATGAAATGGTGATGAGTAACTAGGACTCATTTGATGAGTATTACTCAAAGAGTTAAAGGAATGAGGATGAGGAACTAGAACTCATTAGATGACTATTGCCCAGAGAGTTGATAGAATTAATGGTGAGTAAACGAGTAACTAATAAGACTCATTAGACTCATTAGATGAGTATTACTCAAAGATTTTATGGAATGGTGAGTAAATGAGTAACTTTGACTCATTAGATGATTATTACTCAAAGAATGAAGCCATGAACACTCATGTACCAAGGATCATTTAAGATATGCACAGCGATGCTGCAACCTGAGAAACAGTACATATGAGATAACTCAAAGAGGATGCAGCTTTTTAAATCAATATTATCGTCAAATGAATAATGATGATATTTTAAGTGGAAGATGTAAGATGCTATGTTTTGCTTATATTTTAAAGGCTAATTACAGGTTGTTGTTTTTTTTACTTGCCAATACAGCACACCCCACTGCAGTCCCAGGGGATCTATGTTCGTAAACTGGTACCTGGTGGCTCAGCATTGCAAGACGGCAGGTTTATGATTGGAGATCGAATCCTAGCTGTGAATGGCACCAGTCTAGTTGGAGCAGATTACAATAGGTATAATATATGGATATAGACTGATCCGACGGCACGATATACTGTCCGCCATTACTGGAGTGTCCCCGCAATTTTCTTTGTTCATCTTTCAATGACTTAAATTTAATCCAATCAATTTCCCATGTGGTTATTTCATGATGTCTTTGATTTGTCTTTGATTTGTCTTTGATTAGTCTTTGATTTGTCTTTGATTTGTCTTTGATTTGTCTTTGATTTGTCTTTGATTTGTCTTTGATTTGTCTTTGATTTGTCTTTGATTTGTCTTTGATTTGTCTTTGATTTGTCTTTGATTTGTCTTTGATTTGTCTTTGATTTGTCTTTGATTTGTCTTTGATTTGTCTTTGATTTGTCTTTGATTTGTCTTTGATTTGTCTTTGATTTGTCTTTGATTTGTCTTTGATTTGTCTTTGATTTGTCTTTGATTTGTCTTTGATTTGACTTTGATTTGTCTTTGATTTGTCTTTGATTTGTCTTTGATTTGTCTTTGATTTGTCTTTGATTTGACTTTGATTTGTCTTTGATTTGTCTTTGATTTGTCTTTGATTTGACTTTGATTTGTCTTTGATTTGTCTTTGATTTGTCTTTGATTTGTCTTTGATTTGTCTTTGATTTGTCTTTGATTTGTCTTTGATTTGTCTTTGATTTGTCTTTGATTTGTCTTTGATTTGTCTTTGATTTGTCTTTGATTTGTCTTTGATTTGACTTTGATTTGTCTTTGATTTGTCTTTGATTTGACTTTGATTTGTCTTTGATTTGTCTTTGATTTGTCTTTGATTTGTCTTTGATTTGTCTTTGATTTGTCTTTGATTTGTCTTTGATTTGTCTTTGATTTGTCTTTGATTTGACTTTGATTTGTCTTTGATTTGTCTTTGATTTGTCTTTGATTTGTCTTTGATTTGTCTTTGATTTTACTTTGATTTGTCTTTGATTTGTCTCTGATTAGTCTCTGATTTGTCTTTGATTTGTCTTTGATTTGTCTTTGATTTGTCTTTGATTTGTCTTTGATTTGTCTTTGATTACAGTGCCATGCAGATGATCAGGACGTCAGGAACGAATCTGCGATTCCTCGTTGCCAAATCGGAGCCATCAGTAGCCCTGAAGATCACAGCTACTTCATGTTGATGCCTTTCTGGTGAATTTACCTGTAATTGGTCAGGGGTTGATTTCACCAAACTCATCGTAACTTGCTATCAATCGTAGGACTTATGATACATTGCAGCCATATGTAGGATATGATGTGTTATCCTTCATAACCGAAGTTACGATCGATCGTAGGGCTTCGTGACATTGACCCCTGGTCTGATTGTTTGTGTGTAGTTGATAACATGTTGGCAATTTTTTTAGTATTACATGTTGCTTACTTCTTACATGTTTGGTTATCACATATTGGTGCACTACTGGCAACTATCATACATAATTGTTACAAAACCTGGCTTAAGGCTAGGCTTGGTACTTATGAAGGGATTGGGACACATGATGAAGCAGAAGAAAGGTTCCAGCTTCATCATGTATCTCAATTACACAAGCCCTTCATTTCATTTAGGACACAGTAGTAAAATAAATCCCAAGCCTGGCCTCAAGCCTCATTTCGTGAAAGCCCATAGTTGATTATTACATGTTTGTGTATGTTTGTACATAGTTGATGTAATACAGATAAACTGTATAGTTATTATTTGTTGATATTTGTTATATTTTGTATGAATGGTTATTTCATACTGATGCACTGCTGTATGTTCACTGGCTTTGATCATTACCTGTTTATGCATGAGTATTATATGTTAAGCACTTGTCCATCAGTTCTTGTAGTATATTATGTTTTGGGATGAGTAGGGCTGTCAGGCTTCTTGCTTGGTAATTAAGGAGAGTATTAATGTTACTGGCAAATACTGCATACATTGTACACTTGCTATAGGCCTTACTCACGGCGCATCCATCTTGTCACCTTCCTTGTATACCCGTTGGGAAAGATAACACCAATTCTGAAAAGAAAACAGGTACCAGACTATTTTGAATCCAAGCCTCCGTTTGATTGCACTGCTTCGAATGTAGGATGGATGCACCGTGAATAAGGCCTGTGGAGTTCCTGTATTTCACTGTTTGATCAGTTGTCAGTTTCGGAGACGTTTCTTTAAAAGAGGAACTTTGTGAAATGATAGCTCTCTGTTTCCTGTTGGCTTCTGGAGATGCTCTACAAATTTTGTCAGATTTTTCTGCCAAGACCCTCAAGATCCTGAATTGACATGGGTTATTGAAGAAGCTGAGAAAACATCTTTTCATGATATTTTATTTACCAACATTTCAAGTTTTATAACACATATTAAAAGCCATTGCGCTTTTAAAACAGTACATATTATCCTTAATTTTATATCCTTATTCTAAACTTGTAAATCATAAAAAAGAAAATATTTTTATATAAACACTACATTAATCCTTTTTGTGTATTGTTTGTTTCAAGACAGTTAACTCTGAAGAATGTTGTTTATTTTGTATTTTATTGTTGATGTTCGATTTCTGTTCTTGTTTTTTTTTTCTTTTTGCATGTGAGACATACCGAAACAGAAATCTTCACAGCTATACCTATAACTCACAGGGTATAAAGATGGTGATGGTAGAAACATACCGTTAAAATAGTTCTGCCTAAAATTCAGTATTTATCCAGAAAAGAGTAAAACCAGTCACTAAAAGTATTTTTGAACTTTTAGTGACTGGTTTAGTGAAAAGTAAATAAAAGAGAAAAGACTTAAGAAATACTGTGACTGTTTTTCACTGTTTGCTCAAAAAGTGGGCAACGTATGGGACTGAAATTTTCACAGATGACTGTTACTGTATCTTCCTTGATATTTTTGCCCATGAATCTGTATTTCTTTGACAAAAACCAAAGTATAATATTACCTTTAAAGTGAGGAATTTCATTCAGACTTCAGTACAATTAGTTGACAGATATCCAGTGAGCATAAAACTATTAAAGGAAACAGTGCTGTGATGTTCTCTGAAGATTCATTATCTGAAGATTTCTGACTTTGAGATAAAAATCATGTGGAGTGTAAACCACTGGGATAGTTTAATATATTGGATTAAAAGAATCAGTTTGTATTGTTCCCATACTTTACATTGTTGTGAATATTACTTAAATTATTTATTTTATTTTTTACTTTTTATTTGCACATTTTGTTTGTAACATTGCCTGACATTCTTGTTGTACTTTGCGGATGTTTTATTTGATTCTACCTAATGTTTAAGTTTTTGTTGTTGCAATTTTCCTCATTTTTATTAAAGAAGATAATATGTCAGATATTTTAATAATCAGTACTACCATGCATTAATCACACATTTAATGCATTATTATTTTTGTTGTGTTGCTAAATAATAAGTTATTTATTTATAAGTGCTATTTTGAATTTGATATAATATGTTAATCATGCAACTTGAAGTTAAGATTATGTACGTTCACTACAATACTCAGTATATTTCAAGTGTATCATACTTTGGTACCATATTTATCCAGAAAACAGTAAAACCATTGACCGAAATTATTTTTGATCTTTTAAAGATCAAAAATAAAAGAGAAAAGACTTAAGAAATACTGTGGCTGTTTTTCATTGTGTTCATAAAAAGTGGGCACTGATGGGACTGAAATTTTCACAGATGACTGTTACTGTATCTGTCTTGATATTTTTGCCCATGAATCTGTATTTCTTTGATACTAAAACCAAAGTATGATACTTCTTTAAACTTTCACAATTTCTTTTATTGGTTGCTCACACCAAGTATATCAATACAGTTGGCTCTTGCTTGGGATTTTCTCTAATTCTAAGTTTGCAGAACTTGGTCGATAAAATGCTTTTGTCGATGAACTCAAGATTTCATCCACTTTCTGTTGCATTAAACATTCTGCTAATTCAATTGTTGAGTTGTGCTTTTCGTAAATCATTTATGTGCATGAAAATATTTAGGTTTTTGTTTAAATTGTTATATTTATTTTGTCTTTATTGAAGCCATACAACTGTTCTGTGTTTGGATAGGAATGGTTTTTGCAAATATTTCGTTTTAAATTTGCCTTTTTTGAATGGGTGTTTGAAAATGGCCCAGGCTATTTTTTTATTGCTTAATTTCCAACTAAATGTGATAAAGTAAATCACATACATGTACATGTAGTATGTGTTTAAAAAATATGCTGCAAAAAAAAAAAATCAGGTCGCTGCTTATTTAATTGCGGTGTAATTTTTTCCTTTGTGGCATGTGTAACCAGCTGAATTCACATACTGGATATTCATTTGGCTACTTAGAAAAGGGTGCATAGTTTGAGCTCTCTTACAGCCTCCTTGTAGTAAACAAAATTCTTCTGTGAATTCTGTGAAACTGAATTTGCATACTACACATTCATTTGCAGTTGCTATTTAGAAAAGTTTGCATATCTTTGGAGCTTTCCTATATAGCTGCCTGATAAGTCCTCAGGAATCCTTTTATTGTATACATGTAGTTAAGGCAATTAAAGCTAGTGTCCATGTGCAATCAAGCATGAGGGTGTGGTCTAGGGTGTGGCCTATAGGCAGTCATTCCTGCATTTGCCACTGTGATAGAAGGATGTCTTTAATAGTTCTTTGCTTGCATTTCTTGAGTTTGCCCTAATTATTTTCCTTCTTCGTTGACCAACTACTGGGAAGCTTCATTCTTATCTGGCCCTTTGCTGTCCAGGACAGAGTAAGCCTTTCGGTGAGTGAATTCTCAATGTACTTCTCTTATTTGCAATGTAAATTTCAAATATTCTGTTAATTCTTGCAAGTATTTGGTTATTTTTGATGGGATATTAGGAAGATCGGTCTGAAAGGTAACCTTGCTTCTATTCACTGGTTGACAGTATATCGGGGGCATAGGTGGCAAGTGCGTTAGGCACTCGCCTCTCACCAATGTGGCCCGGGTTCGATCCCGGCTTGGGTCATATGTGAGTAGAGTTGTGCGTTGGTTCTCTCCTATGCTACGAGGGTTTTTCTCCAGGTTATTAATTTATTAAATTATTAATTATTATTATTAGTAGTATATGATTATCAGCATTTCAATTTACAGCGGAACGCCACTATGATGAACACCGCTATACCAAACATTTGGCTATACCGAACATCATCATTGACTCCCAATTTTGTTGTACAATACACACCCAATATGGTTCTTCAAATCACTATATAAATGACCATTATAACAGACAATATCTGTGCATCCCGCCATGTTCGCGCCATTGTTCCTATGTCAAATTTTCATTAGTATTTGCAATTTTGTGTATTTTGATGGTTCAGCGAAATGCCTGAACAGAAATTGTGAAGTCAATCCTTTGATTTGCCTCAGATTATTGTGCTGAGGCAATCAAGAAGCAAGGATCCATTCATAGAATTAGAAAAGGCCTGACCAAATCAGCACGGCCTTTATTTATGCATGGCTTATCTTTTTATTATATCCCTTACCCCTTTGAAGCATCTTCTTTTTCCTTTCTTTTTATACGTGCATGAACAAACTACATGTATTGAAACACAAGGAGATGAAAGGCTATGTTAGCTATTAACTTTGTTTACTCATTTGGTCAGAATAATATTCCAATATGACTCATAATAGCTGACAACGACTCTTACAAGCACAGAACCTTTATAAAGATGATGATGGTAGTAACATACCGTTAAAATTGTTCTACCTGAAATTCTGTATTTATCCAGAAAAGAGTAAAACCAGTGACCACAATTATTTTTGATCTTTTAAAGATAAAAAATAAAAGAGAAAAGAATTAAGAAATACTGTGGCTGTTTTTCACAGTTTTCTCAAAAAGTGGGTACCGTATGGGACTGAAATTTTCACAGATGACTGTTACTGTATCTGTCTTGATATTTTTGCCCATGAATCTGTATTTCTTTGATAAAAACCAAAGTATGATATTATCTTTAACTACTACTGACAAACACAAGTACTGTATCTGTCTTGATATTTTTGCCCATGAATCTGTATTTCTTTGATAAAACCAGAGTATGATATTATCTTTAAATACTACTGACAAACACAAGTACTTTAAAGAAACATACAACTTGACTCTACTCAGATATTAATTCAACCATTCCAAATCACTGGCAAGACTTTTAATAGCTCACAACATGCACTGCACGACACCTATAAATAATCAAATCAAATTCACAATTAAGCAACAAATAACGACATACAGATTTCCAATGTGATCAGGTCCACGAAATACAATGCACAGTTTTGCACGTCGTTCAACGATGATTGCACGATACATCTTTAAAATCTACTAATAATTAAAAACAAAAAGGGTTTAAAGGTAATATCATACTTTGGTTTTTGTCAACGAAATGCAGATTCCTGGGCAAAAATACCAAGAAAGATACAGTAACAGTCCCATACAGTGCCCACTTTTTGAGAAAACAGTGAAAACGGCCTCAGTATTTCTCAAGTCTTTTCACCCTTATAAATTTTTTTTTTAAAGATCAAAATTGTTTTTGGTCATTGGTTTTACTCATTTCTTGATAAATACAGCATTTCAGGCACAAAAAAGTGAACGGTATGTTTCTACCATCACCATCTTTATATCCTGTAAGTTCTCTGTGAAGATTTCTGTTACGTTTTTTTTTACCAAAGTATAATAGTACCTGTAACAAGATTAAAATAATAAAGATACTTCACTACCAGGGGGTACATCCCTTAACATCAAATGAATCTTGATAATAATGTATCATCCACAAGTGTACTGACAACACAACGCATTGCAGAGTACATTTGAGCCAAAATTCAGTATTGAAATTCAATACTAAAGGGAAACTGCGGTGTGGAATATCGTGAATTGTTTTTATGCGAGAAAAACTAACCAGAACATGAGCCTAAAAATACGCAATGATCCATAAATGATATATAACATCCTGAGATTTGCCTTACACTCTAACATAAATATTGACATACCGTTGTGCCATTCTGACTAATGTATTAATTAAAACAATTATATAAATAATGATACAATTCACATACATTAACTATTTAATAACTGATTCACAAATTTACAAGAATTAAAAACATCTGATCTTTTGAAAGGGCAGGGACAAATATCACGGCGCTGCTTAGCACATTGAAAAATTTGCTAAGCATGACATTCCAGTCTTAATAAAAACAGGGTTAACAACAACCAAATGTCCATGTGTTGTGTATCACTTGTGATTGTTCTTTGGCTGTTGTTCACTGACCATGAACATCAAATCGAATTTTTAACTGTGGGTTGTTTTATTAGGCAAGACATTTTTGTGCTGAGCAAATGTTTGTGCTTAGCAGAAATTGGCCCCAGGTAACATATACACAAGATGCTTATCATTTGATTCACAACATCAATGTATAGGCAGTGGGCCTAGAATAATATTCGCTCAATTTCCTGCTTAGTGTCATTATGAATCATTTGCCCTCAGCACAAAGTGAAGTTCACATCCTGTTAAATACTGACTAATCAATGGCAACATATAACCAAGCACACTTCACAGTTTGACCGGTTATATCAACTTTCTTTACAACTAAAATAACACTTAATACAAGTAATAAACTGCTGCAAACTGCTCATCAGCCAAAATAATGACCTGAAATTTATAAAATACTTAGAGTTTAGGGCCTGGGGCCGATTTCAATAAAGTCGTATTTTGCGATCATCGCTTTCACACTTGATATGAGATGGCTACTTTACGATTGATTCTCCGTTTAGCGATGGATTTGGGCTAAGATCCATCGCTAAGATGATCGCAAAGCGTTAGTGAAATTGGGCCTTGACACGTTTTGATCCTAACAGGATCATTATATCAGATCTTTATGATATTTGATGCATAAAGATCCTGTTAGGATCGAAAAGCGTCAGGCCCTCCTAACTCCAAGCAAAATAACACTTAAACTGAAACTATTATTACACTTCCCCTAGCACAAATGCCAAACCTTCAAGCACAATGATTATTAAAATTCAAAGAAAAAATGACACAAATATAATATTCCAAGATAATCCAACCAGTAATAAGGCCACACAAAATAATTGTTGTGTTGCCCTCAAGTGGAAAAATTAAAATTTTGGGTCTGTCAGTCGATTTAAAAAAAAAAAAAATTTTGGCAGACTTTCAAACATTTAAGAATAAAAACAGGATGTTTGGTCACCAGGGCTTATAAATCAACGGTCTTGGGTCGTTTTGAGGAGACATGCTTTTTTACTGCTAAATCTTACATTTTCTGTCAAAAATGGTGAGTTTTTATACTTTAGGACTCAGAGAAAAAAAAAAATAAAAATCCCGACCCAAAGTTTTGGCATTTTACGGTCGGTCACTGAGGGCAACACAACAATTTTTTTTTAGGCCTAATATGTCTATTTCTGGCATCTATTACATACAATATAATATGGGCAGTATCAATATGTACGGGGCTGAGTAAGTTGAAGTATAGTAATCGATAATCAAAGATTGCAGCATGAGATATGAAATAAATATGGCATAATTACTGTAATGTTACAATAAATATATCTGATACTGAAATGCAAATAGTTTAAATAATTGCAACGATTATTGTACTTAGAATGGAAACTGGCTAATCAGGAACCGTTTTCCATAAACTTGTTAACAGATTAGACTGAAGATATACATGCAGCAAGAAATAAATAGAACATATCTGCAATAGTTATGTATGTCTACACATAAGTGAGATTTTCTCAAATTCCACATATTTTACATAAAACTTAAATAACATTTTCAAACAAGAATTTAATACTGACATGCCGGCGTAGGTAACTCTCTCTAGTAACAGTATGCAAGAATTAAAAACATGTTTCATTTTATACTTTTAAGATAAAGGACGCCTGAACCTGAGACAGTTGCCATAGCTACCACTAACTAGCCCAATTAAAACAATTGTATAAAATTGGCAAACTGTAAAATTAATCCCATTCAATAATTTTAAAATAGTCAAGATAATTGACTATTGGGGTCACCACCAACATAGGGCTGGATGGCTCAGTCTAGAGCGCCTGTACGGTATTCAGGAGGTCACCGGTTCGAATCCCGTTCCACTCAATTTTTCTTTCTTCACTTTTCAGTGACTTTAAATTCAGTCAGTTTCCCTTGTGGTTATTTGATGATTCAATAATTTAATTAAAAAGTAAAAAATTTGGCCATAATATTCATATGAATTGAAATGAATAAATAAATTTCATGATGAAAAATAACACCCTATACAGTGCAGATTTACCATACACAAGTAGCAGGTGGTATCAATATGTAAATCACAGTGACTTATCTCTCATATATTGGGCGTTATGTATATAAAATACATTCTATAATGGCGACATAGATACTTTATATATATAATCTGTCTTGATTAAAAACCATGCTAAGCTGGAATATAAGATGGTTAAGTAGTCATGTAATCATTTACTTTTGTTCCTAGTTTTGTTCCTGAAAGTTAGGGACATGTATAAGGGGATATAAAAAACTTAATTCTGAAAAATTACATATGCTCGCTAAATCCTAGTTTTTGGTCCACTAAACACTGGTGTAACGGCAGGTCATTGGCCTTAAAATTGTGTGTTAAAAAAGACTACAGAGAATCCCATAGACAGGGATCGAGACAGGGTACCAGACTAGTCAGGATCTCATTCTCACGTTTCAAACTTTCAATACCGATGTACTTCAAGTTGAAACCAAAAACCTATAGAGATACCTCTTCAATTAATAAATAATTTAAATTGCTGACGTCTCTAAAAATAATTCACACCTAGCACACTCTTTAAAACAACTAAGAAAACAGGTAGGACAGGTTGTGTAAAGTGTATGTACAGTGCACACAGCAAAATACAAGGACCCAATTACATGGAATCTGTTTAAAAAGTTCCGCTTACGCTAGCAGACTTTTTGCTTATGGTTAGCGCATTTCATGGAAGAGTTTTCTTTCTCGCAATGCTAGCAAGGACTTTCTGCAGAATGCATATGACAGCACATTAGCAGAAAAAAAACACGATTACCTAAAAATTCTTCCCTAACCGAAAGTCTTGCTTATGGATTCCATGAAATAGATTTCACGCATAGCAGTGCCCGTAAGCACAAAAATAGGCCGTAATGGATTCCATGAAATTGGGCCCAGCTTTATAAGCCCATTCATATTCTAAGATATCACTTTGCCCGACCCTGTATCTGTCGTCCACCTATATCCTATTACAATACACAATGGAAAATACCATCCACTTCATGGGACCGGTACGAAAAATTACCCGTGAAAAATATTACCTTCAAGAAACAAATGTGCTCGTGAGGCTTATAATATTCAATGATGGCCTACATTATAATCTATATGTTGCTAGGCAACCGCATCTTTGTTTCAAAATGAACCTATGTAATGAACAGATTCTCCTTCTCCCGTTTCCAAGGTTCTGGAGGATCCCATGAGGTACGTTTGGATGGCGTAGAAATGAAGACCGGCACCGACAGCAACGAAGAGATGCCAGATAGCATGTGCACACGGTATGATGCCATCACTCTTAAAGAAGATCACTCCTAAGACATAGACCAGACCACCGAGAGCAAGCTCATAGATACCATCATTAGAACATTGCTGAGAGGAAGAAGGTAAGATGGAAAGAACCTCAATCGTCAAATGATACAGCTTGACCAGCTAAATATACACCGATCCGACGGCGCGACCATGGAGGTAGGAAATAACCGCCATTACTGGTGTGTCCCCGCCCGTATTTTGTCCAGCAACAAAAGAATTTAAGTACGCCGTATTGACCGAGGGAAACTACTCAAATGCACCTTATATATTTGAAGGTTACTCACCACATCAAGTACGGCTACAGACGGCCCAATGCCAAGAAGAAGATAGAGGATAGTCTCGAGGCTTTTATATCTTGAGACAAAGTAAGAGAAATGTGGATTGTTGATTCATTCAGTGGATTCAACCAATGTCAACACATCAGCAGAAAAATCAGCTACTTTTAGAATGCACATCTTAGATTGTACAACTTTCATATATTGCGCAAACTGATCAAAAAAATGGATTGCCGAATATTTCATAATCTCTAATTGTGGAATCGGGGGTCAATTTCACCAAACTCATCGTAGCTTACTATCAATCGTAGGACTCATGATGCATTGCAGGCCTATACATGGGATATGATGGATTATCCTTCGTAACTTGTGAAATTGACCCCTGGGGCTGATTTCACTAAAGTCGTATTTTGCGATCATCGCTATCACACATGATATGAGATCATTACTTTGCGATCGATTCTCCATTTAGCGATGGATTTGGACTCAAGCGATGATCGCAAAGTGTTAGTGAAATCAGCCCCAGGTATCTCAGATGAACATTATATTGTATAAATGTATCATTTGAAATGTCTGTACGTGTATACATGAATGGCACAGTTTGTAGTTACTTACTTTTCGTAGCAGCAGTATGAATAGATGACTCCAAGTATAGCACAAACCCATACAAGGAAGAATATAGACTGGCCTATCACACCAACCTTCTTCAATGTCAACCTAGGAAACAAAACAAAAACTGCTTAGCACAAAAAAATTGCTTAGCACAAAAATAGGTTGCCCAATAAAACAAACCACCATTATTTCATTTGATATTCGTGGTCAGCAAACAACAGCCAAAGAACAATCATAAGTGATACACACTTGCGACTTGGTTGCACTGATCCAAACAATAATTTCTAATTACTGCATAGAATGATTTTCCGACAAATGTTCTTCTTACCATGGTGTATATGAAGCAGCAATGAAGAGATATATAATGGCCCTGTCACCGAGATGTAAATAAAATCGCAAATTGCTGCAACAAAACAAATACACAAACAACCATTCAGATTCAACAGAAAATCCTTCACTTCAGCAGATGTTACCTGAGATTTGGGGATGTGTATTAGACATTATCTTATGTTGATGATGTAAGATGTTTGGGTGTGGTCCCCAGATGTGGTTCCTAGATGTGGTTCCCTGGGTGTGGTCCCTAGATTTGGTTCCCTGGGTATGGTCCCTAGATGTGGTTCCCTGGGTGTGGTCCCTAGATGTGGTTCCCTGGGTGTGATCCCTAGATGTGGTTCCTTGGGTGTGGTCCCTAGATGTGGTTCCCTGGGTGTGGTCCCTAGATGTGGTTCCTTGGGTGTGGTCCCTAGATGTGGTTCCCTGGGTGTGGTCCCTAGATGTGGTTCCCTGGGTATGGTTCCTAGATGTGGTTCCCTGGGTGTGGTCCCTAGATGTGGTCCCCTGGGTGTGGTCCCTAGATGTGGTTCCCTGGGTGTGGTCCCTAGATGTGGTTCCCCGGGTGTGGTCCCTAGATGTGGTTCCCTGGGTGTGATCCCTAGATGCAGTTCCCTGGGTGTGGTCCCTAGATGTGGTTCCCTGGGTGTGGTCCATTGATATGGTCCCTGTATACGGCTGTGTACTTACGCTTGCTTGCCACACCATGCTACCACATGGAAGGTAGTTGACACAATGAATACACTGAGTAGAGCGACTGTGAATAACAATGCATTAGCCTTTTCTCCAGCCGTTGATGCAGCCTTCATCATATCATGGGCTGCATAGAAGGTGGGCACAATCCAAACCTGTAAGAAAAACAAATAAAGTACTACTGATTTAAAGACAAATCTGCAATTTAGAGCCAAACCTCTAAGAAACAGATTAAACCCTACAATAAGATCGATCTTGCGAGTTGAGACCAAGGCCGTGTCCGAAACGGGTTTCCAGAGCTATGGCTACGTCTAAAGTCAGTGTGTTCCAATGCATTTGCAATGGGCCCAGACCTAGACCTAGACATAGCTCTAGGCAACTGGTTTTGGATGTAGCCTAATCTTACATTTAATGTGTTTAGTATGGTTCCTTCTATGACTCTGACAATGTGTCCACTCCTTGTTATAGGGCATCAGACTTGTAATTCATCCCGCAACAAGCACCCTACACACATGCAGTGATGACCAAGGTTTTACATATGATCATCAGTGTTCTAGGAATTTCTGCCTGAAAAGACGTATGTAAATGAATGGAAAATTCAAGTCTTTTGAAGCCTTGTTTCTCAAATGTTGGTTAAAATCTTGGAAGTTGGTGAACATTTAAGATTCTCACAATGGGACTGAAAGCATAACAAATTCAGATGTGGATGGCTCAGTTGGTGGAGCGCCTGTACAGTGTTCAGGACTCACACCGGTTCGAATCCCGCTCAAGTTAATTTTTCTTTGTTCACTTTTCAATGACTTTAATTTCAGTCAGTTTCCCTTGTGGTTATTTCGTGATTAATAAATGATTTTTTATAAATGTTTGCATGTTTCTTTAGGTGTGAATAACTGTGCAGACTCTCCGTGTATTAATGGGTTATGTGAGGATGGACTTCTGACGTACACATGTAATTGTGCGGGCACAGACTATACAGGCACACGATGATTAAATTCAGATGTGATTATTAATCATTCATTATGACCAATATGATTATAGTTTGAGAACATACGCCATGAGTTATGCAGTTTGCTAGATGTTCTATGACCGTTGGCTGGTACTGGCTGCCCCTTTTGGCCGGACTGTTCATCCAACTGAAAGAACAAAAAAAAAAAGAACAAATAAATTTCTAGATAAAAATTTAACTTAAACCATGGACCCTTTCGCAGAGAGGCAGTCTATGGGATTTTATACCAATGTGTAACATTGAGATTCTACTTGGAAAAAAATCAGACACAGGATTCCAATTTACTTCAAATTAATGTAATTACATGTAGGACTGTCCCTCCAAAACCTTGAAAATTAATTTAGTACCTGAATAGCGAATAAAGGCCTCATAACATAAAAACACATGCAGAGTTGTACAAATGAATAATAATGTACACATTACATAACCTCTACTTGTGCAATCAGATACAAACTATTCCTGGTTTTAATTCCCGGTGGAGCAGGCTCTATCCAATGCTGAAGTTTGTTAATAAAGAATAATATCAGGGCTTCAGTAACTAGATCTGCCACTCACATTCCACAAACATGATATTCAGGTGTAATTTGACCCATTCTGAGTTCCTCACATTACATTTTTCACTCTATAAATAGAAAGGATCAGTTTTACTAGGATCAGCTAGTCTACACCAAAAAAGTGCATTTAACCGAAATCTGCATTATTCCTACTGTAGCCTAGGTTACATCTTACCAATTACGTGATGATGAAACTGGTGATTTTGTCATGATTACAGGGACGACGAAACACCATTCAAGCGAGTAACTGTTTGTTAGGCCCACACACAGCTCAGGTGCTAGCTACGTTATGTCGAGAATCGAGTCAGGGACGTTATGTCATTAGATGAGATGATATCTTCACTTCAGCAACATCGGCCGCCGTAGTACGCAAATTTCAATTCCTCGTGAAACATGACAATGAAATCAGGTGGAATTAATCAGCCATAAGATTAATAAAACTCCGACAGATCGGATTATAAATGCATTCTCCTTTTTGAAGGTTTCTTCAGTTAAAATTCAGAATAACATCAGCAACTGATCGATGTAAATAAGGAAGTGTACATTTTGTTCATCAGTCTGTGAACTGAAAAACCTTCGTAAGGAAAAGCATATGAACTAAGTGGGAACCAGACATCGTCCATAAATTTGATATAGCGCCACCTACTGTCTCAATAATGGCACCTGCTCACTTGATCGCAATTATTACTTGGAATTATATTAGTCACTTGTAGTTGTAAAGTGAAGGTGGATGAGTATGAGTGGGATATAAAGGGTGGAGTTTGTAAGGAGTGGTTGCCGTGGTTACAGCATAAGTATATCCATCTATTGTTACATGGTATAAAAAGCTTGAGTAATATACTTATGGGCCAGCCAAAGAGACACATGAATTATTTATTAACCATAATCTGGCGATTTCAGTCATTTTCATTTCTTCTTGAGTCGATTTGGCGATGCTAATTAAACTTAACTTAAATTAAGTCAAACAAAATTGCTCTTATTTTTTTGTCATAATGTATTATTAACTTAACACAAATTAAAGTTAATCAAACTTTAAAAATTCCCAAACACTACCGTAGCATTCCCCCTTTAAAGGTAGCATATACTTTGGTAGCATACCGAAACTGGAATCTTCACAGATTTACCTATAACTTACAGTGTATAAATTAAAGATGGTGGTGGTAGAAACATACCATTAAAATGTTTCTGCCTTTGTCCAGAAAAGAGTCAAACCAGTGATCAAAATTATTATTGATCTTTTAAAGATCAAAAATAAACGAGAAAAGACTTAAGAAATACTGTGGCCGTTTTTCACTGTTTTCTAAAAAAGTCGGGCAACGTATGGGACTGCAATTTTCACAGATGACTGTTACTGTATCTGTCTTGATATTTTTGCCCATGAATCTGTATTTCTTCGACAAAAACCAAAGTATGATATTACCTTTAATATTATTTTCTGTATTAATATAAACAAGCAAGGTGAATAATGACATTGATAGTTATGCTGGATGTTTGATATTTTCGTTTTTCTTCCCGATTTTCCCCCTGATTTGTACACAGTTATCGGGCTCTATCATCCCACTTCAATTCCACCTCCTCAAATTAGAAAAAAAAATTAAATGGAACTTTTTTCTTCCACCTTTTTAATATAATTTTCTGTATTAAGTGAATATAAAGTCAAACCACATAATTCATTCCAAGTATTTCCGATAAATAAAAATCGGAAACAGTTCAATTGTACCCTATGCCATTCCTGAGGTTAATATACTTCCGCGCTCGGAACAATCATTTTCCACAAAATTGTTACAGATTCAAAAAGTGGCTTTTGAAAAGATGAATGGAACTAATGACGTGGCCATGATAAGCCAATGGCACAATAATGAAACAATTGTTACTTTTTTTCTGATCGGTTTGATACTGTCAAGCCTACTTATCGCTCAATAATGGAATTTTAGACGTCTTTATGAGTGCAACAGGTAGATTTTTCACGTGGGTGATATATGGATACGCCTTTTTATGGGGTTTGTAATTGATCAGTATAATGTGTAATGCCATTGTGACCCATAGACAGCAATTTGCATGAGTAAATGGCATTGTAGTAGTGCAGTCTGGTGCACCGTCCCCCAATCCCATCCCATTAACACACACGCAAACATACGGATACCAGACTACATTTTTTCAGTTTTAGTTGAATTGGCCGCCGGAGTGTTGTTCATCATGGACTTCGGGAGATTCCAAAATATCCAAAAACGATGATTTTAACCGGTTTTCTGAAGTGCAGAGAACGGAACAGACAGACGTTGTGGAAGAGACATGGCCTAGTTGTGCGGTCAGTGAACCATTTTTACTCTTAGAGTAAGTTTGGGGTGAGTTTTTCATCGTTGAATGTGGCGAGTTTTGACACCGGTTTGAAGAAACGCTTGTTGAATACCACCGAGCCACCAACAGCAACAACACACATTACAACGTGCCATTGGAATACGTGTACAATACACATTGGAAGCACTACACAGTGTACATAAATGACAAGTACAACCACTGGCATCAATTCTTGGATTTTACAACACATCCTCGGCCCATATTTTGGGCCATTTTTCTCCCTGGGAACCGAAGCATCTGACAATCTGTCAATATGATGGGTTTTCCGCAAAGGGGTGAGGGAAATCTCACCCGTCCTACTTCGCTATGCAAGAATTTCCAGCCGAATATGTTCAACAAAACCAAGTGTCAGAATTGCTTCAGGACAAGAGAGGCACATGACTTGGACGGTGGAGATGGAAATAATGTGAGTGACTACATTTTCATTATTTTATAAAATAGAGTGTTTATTGTCATTATTAATTTCCAAAGATTTCCAAATTATTAACTGTCCAAAGAATGAATTTTTTAGCCAGTTAGGCTAATTCAAGAAAGATTTGAGGCTTTCCATGGTGACAATTGGTATAAATTTGGATTGGTTTGGATCTCCCGATGATGACTAGAGCAGGCTAGTCGAAACTTTGAGACCTTACGAGAACTGCGAATGAAATAGAAGTGCGAAAGTATGAACGAATATTCCATGGTGTTTCCAAAAACTGATACACATACCAGTTCATTCAAGACGAATAACCCTGATTTAACCTTCATTGACTCGTGAGTTGAATTTAATGAGTTTGTTTTGGAATTTTTTTGATTCAGTATTGACCTGAAAAGTGAAACAATTGCCAGAATAATTTCATGTCTCCGGAGATTTCAAACAAACCCTTCATTGTTCAAATTCATTGTTAAAAAGCAGTCTTCACTGCTTTGTTTTAATTCTGCTGAAATTTATGTACATGTACATGTAGATCTTTTGTGTTATCTTATAATGAGTGCTGTTCTGTGACATTTTATAATTTACCAATCTAGCCCTTTAGTGAATGAGGGAATTACAGGTACATGTTGGAAACTAATTTCATCCTCACAGGGCCTAATAATACACAGAAGGCTTATTTTGTTCTTGATACGCATGACATCCACCAATGAAAAGCAGAATTTCCTAGAAATACAAATACACAGGGTCCTAGTACACGTACATGAACGTCTAAATCAGAACAGCTGTAACTTCCCGTAGGGTAATGTACTGTACGTGGTACGTACGTAAGCTTGAACACGTGTGGACTCCGTGGAAGCCTTGTTTCAAGCACACGGCTTATAAATACTTGACCATGGCATTAACATCAGGAAGCTATGAAGCTTTAATTATCACCGGTGACTAATGTGACATCCAGGACAACCAACAAAATATATACAATCATCAAATAACCACAAGGGAAACTGAATGAATTTTAAAGTCATTGAAAGGTGAACCTTTCAAAATATATGCGAATTATGAAAAGGAAATAACATGCTTAAAGGGAGATGGAAAGTACTTGATAATGAAATTTTTGTTATTTTGATTGATGACCTGTGGTCAAACACAAAACAACATTCATTAACCCTAACCCTCCTCAATCCTCCAAAATCCTTCTGGTGTTTTGGAGGATTTCGGAGGATTCAGGATATAATGTCATTTTCAAGTGAGGACCACTTGAGGAGTTGCAAGGATTCAGGATAAACGCATTTTTTGAGGTATGGCCACCAAAGGATTTTGAAGGATTCAGGGTCCTCTCATTTTGAGTATTTTATAAGTGAGATCACTGGAGGACTGTGGAGGATTCAGGATGAACGCAGTTGTTAAAGTGTGACCATTGGAGGATTATGGAGGATTCAGGATGGTACTCAGTAAAATGCCCCTAGGGGGTTAGGGTTAAATTAATGGAAAGTGGATGGTACTGTACACGTATGTTGAAACATTTTAGTTGGATAGATTTTAAGTTTATTAAAGATGTAAGGAATAATACAGTCTTTGACTGCATGTACACACTTGCTTATTAGCGAGTTGGACTGGAGTGAAACAATTAAATGTGAAACTCATTCATAAGTAACTAGACTACATACATATGTACAAGTTTGTATTGTTTTAATAATGTTGACTGGTGATTTGTATCAGTTGGCTAGTTTACATTATACTTGCATTAGTACCATTGCATGGTCCATGTACATTGGAGGCCTATGTGTGTGATTCATTACCGGTAATCTTCTCCGATAAACATATGGAATGTCCATTAGGAATCCAAATTCCCATAGGCCCCACTATATAAAAATATCAGAAATATTCCTACATACCGGTATACAGTACATAATTCTATTGGGTATGTCCTACATGTACTGTGGCTGCTTTTTTTTTTATGATGTCATGATTTATTATTGGAGTAGGGGTCACGATCTCTGCATGGTCAGTTGGTCCTGGTATTTTGTCTTTCAGTTTTGATATAAAGCTTCTGTTTGCTTCATGCTTGGGTGTTGCAAAATCACCATCATTCATATCACAGCAACACTGGCAGGGTTTTACGTTACTCACGAGAAGGACATTTGTTTTTTTTAGAAAAAAATTTATTTGTGAAATATAATCAGTGAAATAAAATTGTTATTAAAAGTTAAATATCAGTGTATTTGGATGAAAAAACACATTAGTTACGAAATTGAATAAATATGCTGCCATTTATTGTTGAGCTGACTTAAATTTTTCTTTTAGAGTTTTTAATTCTTAAATTGGTTAATTTGATTGTTAACATGTTTACATGTAGCTTGATTTCTTTTGATTTTTTAGAATGAAATTAGAAGCTTTGAATTAATCCTTGATTAGTTTGTAACCAAAATGTGGTCATTTGTTTTCCCTCCAGAAACCCAAGAAAGTCCTCCTCTGTGGGTACCTGTTCATCGCACCAGGCCTAGATCCCGAGAACCCAATGTCTCGATCCAGGGTAAGATTGAATATCTCTAGCGTACCGGTAGTTTATCTTTCTACAAGATGGTGAACATGTACTGAAATACTGTCATCCATTGTCATGAGCAGCGAACAGCTATTTTAAGAGCATTGTGCAATGGTGGACCACAGCTGAATTTAAGAATTTGCAGAAGGGCTGTGTGTGTTTGCAAAAGCCACACTGCAAATAAAGCTTGGCAAATGGCTTTCTCCACAGGATGTAGTGAGTTTATATTTGAAGGGTGGCCGTGTATTTTTAGAGGGCTGGTCACTTCTGAGCATGTTGCTTTTTCAGGACAGAAGGCAGGGTAGGAAAAGTCAAGAATCAGGAAGTAGTGTGGAGTCGATTGAGAACACCGGGAACACCTTGACCCTAGCTTGGCGTTCTAGTTTACTCTGCTCTCAGTTTTTGTTAGGATCACTTCTGTGTGTTTGGTCTAGCCATGGTACTGGAGCCATGGTTGCACACATCAAATCCAAGCTCACTTTTTGCAGAAGGCGCCATAAAATGTGACTAAATTTAAACATTTGGCTCAAGATTTAGGCCTAGTTAGGGTTAATTCCAGTTAAAAAGGAAGAAACCATTAAAGAAAACCTCGAAGATGCATTAAATAGGCCTACCTTATTCACGATGTTTCCATCCTACATTCGAAGCAGTGCAATCAAACCGAGGCATGGATTCAAAGTTTCCTTTTTAGAATTGGTGGTATCTTTCCCAACGGGTACACAAGAAAGGTGATGAGATTGATGCACCGTGAATAAGGCGTATTAGAAAGTGCTTAAAAACACATGCAGGGGATTGCAGGTCCATCATGTGTATACATAGTGTTAGAATAGCAGTACATGTAGGCCAAGAAATTTGATTTAAAAACCTTGTGTTGAAAACTCAACCATTACTCCTGACTTGGATTGGAGATAAACCCTCATGACTCATCGCAAAGGACCCAGCTTTGGAGTTTAAATACTATAATGAAGAATACGATCCACGATAAAACCAGGAGGCAATTTCATGGCGCTGCTTAGCACAAAAATTTGCTAAGCATGACATTTCTGTCTTAATAAAAACAGGGTTAACGACCAAATTTTCATGTGTTGTGTATCACTTGTGATTGTTCTTTGGTTGTTGACCATGAATATCAAATGGAATTTTTAACGGTGGTTTGTTTTAATATTGGGCAAGACATTTTTGTGCTAAGCAAATATTTGTGCTTAGCAGCGCCGTGAAATTGGCCCTAGGTTATCTAGAGGTTTACATGCATAATATATGGCACAATTTGTCTGTTGTGCTGCAGTTAAGTGGTAATTATCCTCGCCCAAACAATGAATTATCATTTACATATATGTATTAACCTAAAAAGACAGGACGGCCACCGGACAACAATGTGAAATTATAATGGTTAATTTGTTTACTGGTAGTCATCCTTTTTGTCATCACTTATGGAGATGCTAAGAACACATAAACCTATTATTTACAGATCTTTCACTTTATATCCAGACACAATTTAGCGTCGGTATTCATTTTCGTTGTTGTTTTGGTTGTTGTCATAGTGACTCATTGCACACTGTGTCTGCTGTCTGAGATACATACTGTTATTTTGTACTGGTTTGAAAGGATGTGGGTTTTATCCTGGTATATGCCCTATCTCATATCGCAACCACCAACTAGGTCATGAAAGGTACTATGACTAGAGGCTACTTCCATGTTTCTCGACGTTTTACAAATTGGCAATCTGATATGATTGATTCTTTAGAGTGTGGGTGTGGGATGAATGCGTGTACTAGATTAGGATAGCGCGAGTCTCTTGAGTCAGACTGGTGCTGTATACCGGTCATGTGTCTATTCCCTTAGTGTTACATGTAAGTCTGGTATCCTATGTCAGTCTGTTCAAACCAGGCTCTCTAGGGAAAAACGCAGAGTCGCATACACACGTACAGTACATGAACGTGCTGCAACTTGAATTTCTTTTTTTTTTTTACACCAAATGTTTTCTTTAAGATATTTCACCTGTTTCCTTTTCCTTTTTGTTGTTGTTGTGTATAAATTCTTTTGAAGGTTCGTTGGGATGACTTGAATGAATTCCCCAAGAAATATTTAGTTCATTCACGGATGAACAAAATACAAATATTGTACAGTACTCAATTGAGTCAATTCAAATAATTTTGAAGTACACGTTGAGTTCCCCCATGTACATGTAGTTACTGAAGGATGCTGTTTCGTACATTGTAATTAATTGAACATAATGTGCAACATGTGTATGTTATGAAATAGTGTATTGATTAATATGTGTTTGTACAGTGTAGTGTACACACTTGTGTTGCTTGCAACATTAAAGCCCTTGCTGATGACAAACTAAACTACTAAGTGTTTAAAATATAGTGCTAATGTAGTAATGGTGTTTGTCTTGTCATAAATTTGAAGGCATGTTTTTTTTTGTTCAAATTTATTGTTCACAAACCATGACTGATTCATTGTTATTAATTAAACATGTTTTGTTTTTAACCGACATACACATAATGGTGTGTACAATGTGTGATATATGTTAATTGTTATTATAAAGTTCAGGACCTAATTTCTTGAGACATTTTTAATGTGAAGCTGAGACCATGTGTTGAACATGGGAGGACAAACAAAATATCAGATATGGAGAAAAATTGGATGGTTCAGATGTTTTACAAGAATATTAACTCTCATTTTACATACATTGTCATGATGGATGATTGCAGTCTGACAGTGTACAGTCATGAGTCATGACATAAAGTTTCATACAGTAAAATACTGACATTAGAAATGTTATTAAATATTAGTGCGTGATGATGCTTGATGCTTACATGTATGTCAGGGTTCAGTGGATGTGTGTTGCATTACCTTGATGTTTTGCCGTAAAGAATTCACTGTCGACATTTTCAAAGATCTAGTGGGCTTTATACATGGTGAAATCACCATTTACACCATGAATAATTAATAACCTTTCTGAGTTTCTGGGAACGCTTCTGGAAAAAGAGATTAGAAAGATGAGGAGGTTTTGAGGTGAACATTGGTAATTTTGATGAGAATTACATTAGGTGAAGTACTGTATGTGCGCAAGAAAATAAATTGTAGGGAAGTTTAATAAGAGCATTGCAAATCTAATATATTACCAGTGTACATGTAAGTCCGTTTGCAGATTAAACGGAAATCATATTACACCAGTTTGAGTGTTACATGTACTCCTCTGCCCGTAGTCACACTACACCTAGATACACATACTATCAAATATTAATCAAATTTAATCACAGAATCTTGGTATAAAGCCAACAACTATGAGTACCCAGTCACGTCTGTTCAGAGCTTTTGAAGTGCCACTAACTAAAGTTCAAGTCCATTCCGGCCCATGGAGCTGCCACAAGCTAACGAGGTTGCAGTCAAAACTGAAACAGGCAGTCTTATGCCAAACTGTGGACTGTGGTAATGCAATGTGGTGTGGTCTCAGCATGGGTGTAACCTGAGATGAATTTAACTGCTGGCTGTTTGAATGAAGCTACTAGTAAACTCAGTTAGTAATCAGCTAGCAGCTTGGAGCGTTGCCCGTGGAATTTTCATCAATTGATGAGAAGTCATTGACCTTGGGTAGTGCATCATTCAATACAAGACTGATTGATGAGGAGGAGTTTGATACATATTTGTAAAGTGTCACAAATTCTTAAAATGTAACAAAAATAATAAAACATTCGCCATTATTATAGCTAGCCAGTTTATTCTAATTTGAAATAAAACACTTTCATCTGTCTTCTGTATTTAATTTATATGTTTGTGTTGATAGAAACTTGAGACTGTGAGTGAATAAATTATTTGTTAGTGACACCGCAAGGTAGTGCAGTATCCATCAGTAGGCTCTCTTTTAATATCTGCCAATTTCAGAGAATGTATGAAATTCATGAATTCCTGAAATAAAATTTTATTGAAAACATAGGCCTACACGTCCATGTCTCCGTTGCATAAGAAATGAGTGGTTTATAATTATATTATAAACAAAACGGAGGCTTAGGCTTAGGCTCAGGCTCTAGCCATGCTGAAAATATAGGTTGTGGTTTTTCACTGAAGTTGAAACTCTGTTTTCCTTTTCAAACCAGAGAATCTACATGTACTTCAGAACCGCAGCCAAATGCCTCTATTTTGGATTCATGAAATAGAGCCGGAGCCTGAGACAGAGCCTGAGCCTCCGTTTCGTAAACGCCCTATGGGCCATTTTGTTGTATGGATACATAACATACATTCATCATGATACATCAGACTTCCAAAGTTCATTCATGTTGGCTGTCTCCCGGACTAATCAACCCATTGAGAGTCAAATTTGCTAAAGTTTCAATAATCAAAACTAATTTCATAACATATCAACCACGTAGTGATATTTAACTTGGTCTCCAGGGAACGTTCCACTCGTTACTATTTGCCATTACGCTCTTTTGATATTTTATCAAAGCTGGCAATGTTTTCATTATCTTTGGGTGAGCACGCATGCTTGACAACTGGGGTTTTTTAAAGGATGTTTGTTGGACGATAGTGTTTATTTGAGCACGCTTATAATACATGCACAATGTACATAGACTGTAGTTGGGCCAGTCAGTGACTGAAAAATGTTTTCGTTTTAAACCCAAGGGGCTTGTGGCGCCTTGTTGAGCTGGTCTTATCATTGTTTTGGAGACATTGTCCCACCGATTCTGGCAAATTTTAATCGGGACACTAGTAATGCAACAATTACAAACTGTTTTCGGCTGTCACACATGTTGACTCAATTCCCACAGTTTCAGGCTAAAAATAGGTTTCCTTGAATGGGAAAAAACCCACACAATCCAAACTTTGTTTGGTTTATTAAGTAAACCTTTTGCAGATTAAACTGAATCATTGATTTAAAGGGAGCATATAGGATTTGCAAAGATGTGCGTTTTTGCTGAATTTGGTACTTAAACAGAAGTGAAGGTCTTAAACTTCCTTACAGACGTTGTTTCATGTACCTTTTTACACTTTGTTCATCTGGATAGCAGAAATACGGCCGAAATAATCTTGCCCCCACCGAATTCTTCACGGTTACACCACGCTTTTGAAATGCTATTTTCTTGATTTTCTTAAAAAACCCAGCATCTAATGAACCAAGATTTCCCACGGTGACTGTTTGCACTGTTTACGAACTGTTGAGTCCCATTAATTTTTCTGTCTCAAACTCAACAATTTTTGGAGGCCTTGCAAATCCTGTAAGCTGCCTTTAAATGTACATGTACATAATATGAACATGTGAAGCACATTCAAAATAGCAATTCCCTAACTAAAAACTGTTGCAAGTTGATTCCAGTCAGTCAGAATGAAAGATAATCTACGTGTGTTTAATACCAAGCCTTCCTTCGATTCAGTTCGATTTAGGATTGTTGCTTGAATTGAAGGACATTTTTGGGTGAAAAAACAACAAAATAACACCCAGCAACACTTCTGAACAATGCACCCACGCTGCACGGTTTACACACGTAGACATGTATCAAATGAAAACACTATACACAAAGCCATCTTCCTGTGTTATTGAATACACAGCCTTGTTCCAATTTCATAGAGCTGCTTAGCACAAAATTTTGCTAAGCATGACATTTCTGTCTGAGTAAAAACAGGATTAACAACCAAATTTCCGTGTGCTGTGTATCACTTGCAATTGGTCTTTGGCTGTTGTTCGCTGACCATGAATATCAAATGGAATTTTCAATGGTGGTTTGTTTTATTGGGCGAGCTATTCTTGTGCTAAGCAATTTTTTGTGCTAAGCAGCTCTATGAAATTGGCCCTTGGTCTCAATTGATTTGTGACAGAACAATAACATATTCTGAAATTTTCTGACCTCTCTGGTTTTAATAAAAGTGCATTAATATATCACAGCTGTTGTGAAGTACAGTTTGTAACTGTTAAGCTAAACACATGCATGTGTCTCATGCCCACGTGCAACTGACCTTGATTTTTAAGCCCATAAAATTTCTTATGAAATACAATAAACGCATGGTTTGTTGCAAGTCCTGTGAGTTGTTTGGCTGGGGTGGTTTTTAACTAGTCTGCCTGCTGCATAGTCTGATTTAATTAAATGTAAGCCGAATCAGCTTCACGATTGGATAGTTTGTAATTGAATGACCTGTCACAGTTCTAGCTGGATTGATTTTTTGGACAGATTTTTATTTATTTCCATGTTTCTCCATATCGTATAGGGGTACATGTGTTTTCACAAACTAAGCAGGTACCATACCGGTACATGTACAGCTACATGTAGCTGTGCAGTGTAGGTGGTACACATGTACACGTACAGTATGTAGGCTCTATTTGTTCATTCTTTCAAGAATTATGGGCTTCGATTTCTTATGCTTTTGTATCAATCACCTGACTACCAGGGCCCAATTTCATAGAGCTGCTTCGCACAAAAAATTGCTTAGCCAAAAATAGCTTGCCCCAATAAAACAAACCGCCATTGAAAATTCCATTTGATATTCATGCAAATACACAACACACAGAAATTTGGTTGTTAATCCTGTTTTTACTCAGACAGAAATGTCATGCTTTAAAACTAATTTTGGTGCTAAGCAGCTCTATGAAAATTGGCCCCAGGTAGTGGTACATAGGCTCTTTTGTAGCAGTCATGTTATGAAATTTTGGATTATGCTTAGCAAATTACTGTGCTTAGAAAGTCTGCCCTACGTTTTTTTTTTTGCACGCTCTTGTCAGGGGTATGTTTGTCATCCAAAATCCTAATTTCAGGTATTTCTCTCTCACTTTTAATACCTGTACAGAAGTACAGATGACATGTGATTTTCAATATTATTTGGTGTTTTCTGGATTTTTTATGCCAGTACGGTCACATTCCAGTCTTGTGACTTGCACTTGATTCTGAAATTTGAGTGAAAGCCAACCATGCCATTAACGTATACACTTGCAGATTCAAAGACTAGAGGTAATTTATAACGAACTGAGTGGTCTTTTGTGACCTGATACAATAGGCCAGTGATGTCTTGCTTGGCTGACCACAGCTCCATTTATATACACCTGCTATCCTTCTCTGTACATGTAGGGCCTATATGTAAATTATGCCTAATACAAATATAATGCATTGTATAGAGAATCAGAATAGCATTATAAATGGTCACCTGTTGCTACATCAGTGACAGTGGAGGCTGCCTGTGGTACATGTGGGTCAACTTATGCACATAACAAGTACCAATCAGTAGTTTCGATTATCTGGTTGGAAAACCTGCAACCACAAAATCTAGCAATTTATGTTCTACAAATATTATGTATAATTTGAATCAGGCATAAATTATAAAATATTTTACACCTTTTTAGACAGGGTTTGTCAAATATTGCTTTCTCCTTTGATTGAAGAACTAGGTAATGTGTACATTAAAAATGATCAATTAGGCTACATGTAAGTTCAAGATTAAAAGCATTACCTTCCTTATGCAGATTGGAATGCTTAGTACATGTAGTAGAGCCATACAGTTACTGTACAAGTGTACATGAATAAAGATGTAATCCATCAGGTTATTACCATATTACAGAATGCATAATTTAGATTAAAAAAAATTGTTTTTAATAAATATTGCCCAAAAGTGAGGGCTAAAGAAAAGGAGAGAAAAACAGAGCAATTAGGAAGATCTGTTTGCAAGAAAACTATTAACATTACGTTTGAATTGAGAGAAATCATATCCTGTAGGATTGTAAAATACATATTACTTTTACATGTAGATGTTGTTAAATAACATGATAGAACATTTAAATGTGCATGCATTTTAGGTATACATCCATTTTATAGTACTGTACAATAGCATAATAGGACCATAACTACAACAGTAAGATTCTGGCTGTGATAAGCGCATTCCTCACACCCTCTGAGGTGACTTTGTGTACTTTTCTTGTCAATGTTATCTCTGATTCTGGTCTTTGCCTGTCACTTGATGTCATGATTTGTTGCTATTTGCCCAGCCCACAGGGGAGGTATAAGGGCAGATAGTGACCTTTGACCTCCACCCTGGAATGCATTGGGCTTTGTTGCCAGTGTTGATATATAAAACAAAAGTCAAGAGTCCAAATATGGCTGCTTCTCTCTCTCTCTTTAAGAATTATTCATTACATTTAATTTAGGAAAATAATGTCGTACAACACAGCTGTGATGAGGATAATCTATGTGAACGCACAGTATACACTCAATTGTCATCGGATTTTATGTACTGTACATGTACAATCAGGGCTCGAAATATCCACTAGACCGAGGATCGAGTCTAGTGATTTCAGTGTCGGCGGTCTAGTAAAGTGTGTACCGCACTAGTCCAGCTGTCTAGTGATTTTATTTCCATACACAATTAAAATGGTTCCTAAATTGATGATTTTTGACACAATATTGCATACAATTACAGTTTTCCTATACATGTATATATGAATGCCACAGATCTAGTGAAAAAAAATTCAGGTCTAGTAAAATGCTTCAGTTACTAGACCTGCTGTCCAGTGCTTTTTTTTCACGAAATTTGAGCCTTGACAAGATCACTATCACAAAGTATCAGTGTTTAAAGCAGAACTGATTGCCATAGTAATGGTGTTTTCTTAAATTCTTACCAACCATATGTAAATCCTATTCTGTTTGATGAAGTTCAGTGCATTTGGAACACACAGAGCTTAAAATAACCCCAACCCACTGGACCATGTCCCTAAACTGCTGGACCATGGCAAGTGATTCACAGTTGAATTTCCAGGAACAATTTGAGTGGGTTTGTAATGTGTATTGTTACCGACAGTAATCTCTCATTTTTTATTTCACAAGTACAGTACATGTATGTAATATACATTCCACCTACATGTACTTGATCATGAAAATGTGCACAAAAGTTTTGCTGGCTCCAGTAGTTGTATGTGCTTTTTCATGTGACATGTATAATTATAGGCCTGAGTCTACATGTACAGTACATGTAGACCAACGTATTCAGGAGTCGATTTCACCAAACTCATCGTAACTTACTATCAATCGTAGGACTTCTGATGTATTGCTGCCCTACATAGGATACAATGGGTTATCCTTCGTAACTCGAATTACGATCAATCGTAAGGCTTCGGCCTGTTTGTTTAATAACGCATGGGATCCCAGATTTGCGGATCCACATCCTATGCAGGATACGCTAAAATAGGATCCGGATCAGCAGGATTCGTGATCTTGTGCGTTAAACAAATAGGCCCTTCTTGAAATCCACCCCAGTATATGCAAATGTACTATACTAACAAAACTGTTTCCAGCATTCATGCACTAGAATCTTCTGTGTTATTTCCATCATGGGAAAAGATACCCTGTAAAATTTACAAGGAATATTAAAATCCGAAATCAAAACTCCATGGAAATCAAAAGTGGAAGCAATCGGTATGAATTGATCAATAGGTCAAGTTTCACAAATTACCTTTTAATATCGTTATGAGTCAGGACCGTAAAAGTGTAATATTGCCCACGGTTCTTGGCTAAGAAGGCCCTCCTTGCTTGAAGGTTATTTTCATTACAGAAACTCAATTGATATTGGAATATTGTTAATATTTCCAAGGGCATTGGAGGATGTAAGCAGGGACTGTGGATGTAATTAACCTTCATGGATTATTGCACATGGTGATTTGTTTCTTGACAGTGTCACTATTCCTGCCTTTATGGTGTCACACAGATGTAAAGCATTGTCCCAGTCATTAATTAATCATCAAGTTCATTTAAAGGTACAGCACAGGATTGGTAACATACCCAAACAGAAATGTTCACAGATTTACATATTAATAACTTTATGGGTATGAAGATTGTGATTGTAGAAATATACCCATTTCCGCCTAACTTTCAGGGTATGAAGATGATGATGGTAGAAAGGTATTGTTAAAATATTTCCGCCTGAAATGGTGTATTTATCCAGAAACTAGTCAAACAAAGACTGAAAACAGTTTTGATCTCGGGGTAAGATCAAAACTATTTCTTTGTGTTTTATAAGAAAAATTGAGTTAGGTTTTTACTCTTTGTTCTGTGACCTTGACCAATAATATACCTTTAAGCCTTTGTGTGAAAATGCAAATGTGTGCACTGAAGAAAATGGTCAAATTTGTATATTAGGCCCTTAAATACATGTACATAACCCAGTACCATACATGTAGGTCCTTGAAATCACATGGGTGTTTGGCTGACTGATAATGTGTACATGTAGTGGTAGTACACTGGACATACATGTAGGTCTTCATGTAGTGGTGTACATGTATCCATGATGTATCTTACTTTTATTACACTACTTGTTTGACTTACATATACAGTGGAACCCCGCTATAACGAACATCACTATAAATAATACCAAACATTTGGCTAGATAACGAACATCATCCTTGGGCTGGCTCCCTATTTTTGTGTACAATGTAAAAATCCAGCTGAACATTGTTCACTATAACGAACGACCACTATAATGAACAATCTCTGTGCATCGGCTGCATCCCGGCATGTTATACTGGTGTTCCACTGTACTTTGAACATACTCTTACATTACAGGCTGAATTGTGAGTTTAACCTCATGGATATTTATAGGAATTTGTACAGTTTATGTGCAGTAAATTGAGTCTTTTCCATAGTTCTACCGATATACCTGCCTGCACAATACAAGTACTTGTTGTACTTCGCCAACTAAACAGATCACCAATACACCGTAGCCAGCCGTAGCCTTATTATTCATAATCCTTGGTTGAAGATTCTGATTCTTGCATTCTCCACCTTAATCCAGGATAAGTATTAAGACACATTATGCAATTTCAATGGGATATACATGTATGTCTTAAGACCCTTGTAGTTATGTATGAAGACTTGTTATTTTTTGTGACTTGGAGCACTGTGCCAATTCTCTAATCATCTTTTTCTTTTTGAACGGCAAACAATTGATGTGAATGGAACGTAAACCCAAACAATGGATACTCATGCTATTACAATCCTAGGGGTATTTGTAATATTCATACAGTTTTCAGTCTAGTAGTAGACTGGTAGTACATCCCTGTGCTCCACACTGAACGTGTGGTGTTCTGCCGGTGACGTAGCAAGGTTTTTCGTCGCGAAAAGTTTGGTGCTAAAACCTCCTTTTTCACTTACAATATTTGTAGCACAAACACTAATAGACATGTTGACTTTTATGACAATACAGATGTATTTAAAGTTCTTCATTTGACTTTTGATTTCAGGTACCCTTTATACTGAGTGAATAATGTTACCCAACACTTACCAAGTCTAAAGACCAGGTCGGCACAGTTACTGTAAGCTGCCCCGGTCAGCCTTTGGCAAGCCTTGGTCAAATTGGCCTGATTTTCTTTTCAGTCATTCAGTCACTCTGACTCACAGTGTTCCTTGTCTTTTTATGAAGTAAGGGATGGAGAAAAGTGTTTGGACGTTGAATGACCAAAGAGGGTCGTTGCTGGTCAGCGGTCACCATGATGATGCTGGTCAGTATTGGTCATTTCAAGGTGTTGGATCTGAATTGTAGACTGACCGTTAGAAAGTGTTCATACATGTATCAAATTGTGTTTGACACTTACAAAAACGGGGATGTCTCACAGTCTCAACTGATTCTCCAAATACACTGAAACTGACTGCAAGCTTTTCAGCAAATAATTGATAGGCCCTATGGTTTAGAAAGCAAAGAAAAGTGTAGTATATTTAAAAACTGCATGGCGTTAGGAGGGCCTCATGCATTTCAATTTTGGTGTAGCACGATCTTTATCAAAACTGTTCACTTTGTATGGAACTGGTCTGGACTTCACAAAACCTTAAAAAATTGATTTGAGAAACAAATTGTTAGTGTCACTTTTAGTGATTGTGACATTACACTTTACTTGATTTTATACAGAGAATGCTCTGTCAGCAAAGGAAACACATTGGATTCTTGGCTCAACGAAATGCAGTGAACACGATGATAGTCGTCGTCTTCTCGGGCAACTGATTTGGAACATTTTGGAGCATTTATTCAAATTTGAAAGAGTGTGGCGCTTGAAATACCTCTGATACATCATTTACACAGGGGCATCCCTGTACATATGAAACACTAAGGGCAAATGTCTTTGAATTCCTGCAGTACTTTTAGTGTAAACCCAGATTTAAGATACCGTGTCTATCCATGGTTCACCATATTCTCCAGAAACACCTTAGGCAAGAGAATCACACATACTGTACATACACGCAGTACATGTATGTCTTCAGACTAAGATGAACTCCTGTGTAACCCCGTCTGCTCGTTCCATTCCCCCCTCTTCATCATTGTTTAAGAAGCTGAAATCACACAAGTAACAAGAGGGCTGTGGGCTGCTCATCCCTGGTCATCCATACAAACCCACCTCCCTTGGTTCCCATTTTAAACAGGGAAGAAAAGACGTCAGTAGCGCCCCTCAATGGGTCGTTTCCACTTGCACTAATCCATCTATTCAGCGCGAGATCGCGCCCTGAAAAGGCTAAAGTCCTTGGGTGACATGGGCGCTGAGTTTGTAAAACCTTACCAAGGACGGCTATCAGGCTTTTTCTTTTGAATTGCGTGCTAAGGATTGGCTGAGGATCACGTTAGGATGCTGCAGAAGAAGCAGTTGTTGTTCTGGGGCAGCGTCAGGGCTCGAATTTTGTGAAAAAGAAGCTCTGGACAGCAGGTCTAGTTACTGTCAAAGCATTTTACTAGACCTGAACTTTTTTCACTAGACCTGTGTCATTCATGTGCATAGGAAAACTGTAATTGTATGCAATATTGTGTCAAAAATCATAAATTTAGGAAGCATTTTAATTGCGCAAGGAAAACAGAATCACTAGACAGTCGGACTAGTGCAGTACAAACTTTACTAGACCAACACTGAAATCACTAGACTCGGTCCACAAAAACAAAAACAGAGAGGACAAGAACAGAACATAGATGCATAGCACAAAGACTTGATGTAGATTATAGTTTATCTCCTACATATACTGGTACTTATTCATGAGTCTTTACAGCCTAAACATTATTTAACCTTTGAACCTGAAATAAAGAACAAGTATTGTTTAATTTTACTTATAAAGGCAAAACATGTTCATGTACAACATGAGGCCTACGTGTATGTGATGATTATGAATGTGAAATTTCACAGCCTAGCGTGGAGTGGGGGCTTTAAGTTAGAGATTCAGGATATTCTGCTTAATTCTCTTCATCTTTCTGGCTCCGTGGATCTTGACCCTACTGACAGAGAGACAATTTGATGCAACTTTTCCTCTCTCAGGAAAGCTTCATGGATGATAATTGGAAGAGGTGATGAGTAACCTTTCTACACTGTAGTGTACATATTGAAACGTTACCACCATATCCTAAAGATTTCTTTGCCTCCAAGATTTGACAGTTAATTTTTAAAGGAGCAGTATAAACATACTTGATTGGTAATTGATAACCCTGACTGTTGAATCAGTGTCCTGTACATGTTAAAGGTGTTTTTGAGTGTTTAAGGTAATGGACCAGGGGCCGATTTCATAAAACTTACGACGCGTCGCAGAGTTAAGACGCATCCTTTCTCTATGGAATCACCGCATAGATACGACGCGTCTCAGCTAGGACGCGTCGCAAATCGAGTTGCAACGCGTCGCATAGCTTTATGAAATCGGCCCCTGTTCACATGTAATCAAGAAGCACCCAGTGTTTTAAAACCTCTCGGCCTCTCAGAATCAGATCCTGTTTGAATTGAAACGTTAGGCCCTTTTAAGTCCTAACTCCAAGCCTCTCTTAATAATGTTCAAAATTCATCAAAAAACCTGCATGTCATTGTGAAATATAGGTAGCATTAAGCTGGTTATGAAGATTAAATGAAGAAAGATTTGAGGCTTTGCATGGTGATAATTGGTATTTGGATCGGTTTGTGTAAGAATCGTTCCTAATTTCACACTTCTATTTCGTTCGCACTTCTCGTAAGGTCTCAACGTTTCGACTAGCCTGCTCTAGTCATCATCGGGAGACGATGAATTGTTGGTTCTTCAGGGTCTAATGGCCCAGCAAAGGTTACTTGTCAACTTATTTTAAGCTCCAAGTCGTGACTACAATTTGTGAAGCACTCCATTTTCTCTTGTTTTTCAGCAGAACCATGAAAACAAAATCGTAAAACAATCCCAAAAACCTCAATATTCTCTCAATTTACTTGCAGGCATCAGCATACTATACTGATATTTCCTTAGACCATCTTAAGACATGGCTCCTTTTTTTTTATTAGGACGTGTCTTAGATATCTGTGTGCCCTGGAGGCATCAATTTGTATCAGGATGTCAGGTTATCCTTGATAGGATAATGGAGTAAGTCTTATCAGTTCAACGTTCCTTGCTTTTACCCCACTGGCATATTTCCTTCATTTCCAGACACTTGACCTGAACATGTGAACTTCAGATAATTTTTTTCTCTCTCTTGGATGGAAAATTGAAAGCACGGAGGATCATGTGGATAAATCCTCTTTGGTGCATGTGCTACTGCCTGTACTTGGCTTCTAGTATGTTGCAAGATATCACCAGCATTTTATGTGACTTAAGGGAGATTCAATCGTTTGAATTAATTCCTTCTATAGGTAGTATCATACTTTGGTAACATACCGAAACAAAAATCTTCTCAGATTTACCTACAGGGTATAAAGATGGTGCTGGTAATAACATACAGTTACATTGTAAAACAAAACTTTGCCTGGAATGCTGTATTTTAGCCAGAAAAGAGTAAAACCAGTGACCAAAAATAATTTTGATCTTTTATAATAATGGTGAAAAGACTTTGTAAATACTGTGGTTGTTTTCTCAAAAAGTGGGCACCGTATTATGGGACTGAACATTTCACAGATGATTGTCACTGTCTTTATTAATATTTTTGCCTATGACAAAATCCGAAGTATGACATTACCTTTAGAAAATGAAATTGAACATTGAACTAAAAATGGGATATTACAACATGTAGTTGGATGGGGACCACTTTATGTTATTATGCCTCAATCTGCAAATTTAATTATTTAGATCTGAAGGCCAACATGTCTGTTTGGAAATATTTTTCGGCCTACCCATAATCATCTTGATTTTGCATAAATTACATGTGTACAGTACATGATCAGTTTCTAGATAGCTTCAGCCAATGCACTGTAAGTTACATACATTTATATGTACATGATTCCCTAAATACAGAGTTGTAAATTGTGCATTTTATTCTTTCAGGGAAACATTTTCCTGTATTTCGTTCTTTTGCATTTTAAGTTTTCTAATTCCTATCTCCTGATGAGGACTAGAGCAGGCTAGTCGAAACATTGAGACCTTACGAAATAAAAGTATGATTCTTACATGGTGTTTCCACAAACCGATCCACATACCAATTGTCACCATGCAAAGCCTCAAATCTTTCAATTCCTATCACTTTACTTACAGCGGATTTTCATTTAATTTTAAGGCCCTCTGAAAAAAATAGCCTCCTAATTCCATTTGAAATTTATCCTCTGAGTTTTGGAGTTCAAGCTCACATGTCCGGGGCTCAGTGTTGCAGAAGTAAGCTTTTTAAGCCATAAAATCCACAACCTTTATGGCAGGTTAACCCCATATGAATGACAAGTTGCAACCGGTACCCCATAGTACGCCTATGGTAGAGTGCTTTCACCTGTTAGTGCAATAGATGCATTTTATCTCAGGCATTCATAAAGTGACATGTTATTTATGATGGGTATTTGCCAGTCACAGTTCACTAACAAGCATTCATGGACTTTACAGAAACACTATCTTTTTTTTCCATTTTATATCAGAAAAAATTGATTGACCTAGATTAAGTGCGTTTGCAAAAAGGACCTTCCCTTGACAAAAATTGAAAATTGAAATTGGGTTGCAACAAGCGGAATCGTTTGATGAAAATTTAATTAGGTTATTCTATTGAAAGTGATTTGTATTTGTTCAGATTTACACCTATTGTATGAAACCTTTGTGGGAGTCAAATTGCCCCAGGTACTCAATTTCTAGAGAAAAGGTGGACGAAATGTTAGCATTGTTACTAATATGAGATACATGTACGTTGGCTGATACACGTACTTGTAGGTCTATAACCTGTACATGTACTTCAATGTATCCTCGTTTACCTGTAAATTGATTTTGATATTACATACAAGCCTGAAGGAAATACTCGGAATTCACAATTTATTGAATGATCCGAGAATTCTTTTGTGTGTTGAAAGAAGAATTTCAAGGTCTAGTCTTCATTTCCTGTGTTAACACCGTATCATTTATTTTTAAAGAAAATACATACAATACAGCTAAATGTTGAGTCATTAGAAAAAAATATGTACATGAACAAAACAAAATTGGGAGCCAAGGATGTTGTTCGGTGTAGCCAAATGTTCAGTATAACTGTGTACTGTACATACTTTCTTTAACTTGTACATTTGTACAATTGAAACTAGAACTGACAATGTTTGTTTTTTGTTTATTTTGTTTAATTGTAGAAATGGCAACGTCGATGTTTTATCCTGTATGAGAATGGAGAGCTTGCCTATGCACTGGACGATGGTGTAAGTTAAACCCACATATATATTTATTTGAAAAAAAAAAACCCAAAACATTTGAAGCACAGGTTAGGCCGTTTTTTTAATTACTTGGATTACGGAATCGGCGTCGGAAAAAATGGGATTTTGGAGAAAAAGAATTAAAAATTGCGGCTGAAAATTGTCAATTTTGATGACCCAAAAAACAAACAAATTCCGTTATCCAGGTAATTAAAACAACGGCCTTAATAGAAAAAAAGTTAAAGGTAATATCATACTTTGGTAAGAAACCAAAACAGAAATGTTCACAGATTTACGTATAACTTTTAGGGTATGAAGATGGTGCTGGTAGAAACCTACCGTTAAAATGTTTCCGCCTGAAATGGTGTATTTATCCAGAAATTAGTAAAACAACGACCGAAAATCTTTTTGATCTTTTAAAAGATCAAAAATAAAAGAGAAAATACTTAAGAAATACTGTGGCCATTTTTCACAATTTTCTCAAAAAGTGGGCACCGTATGGGACTGAAATTTTCACAGATGACTGTGATTGTATCTTCCTTGATATTTGTGCCCATGAATCTGTACTTCTTTGACAAAAACCAAAGTATGATACATGTACTACCTTTAAATCTTTGTCATTCGTTACTTCCTCATGATTTGGAAGGTATTGTATGCGTTCATTCAGAAAATTCTGTCATTGAATGGCGTCATTTAGTATTAGCACAAGCTTTAACTACAGATTTGTACTTGTACAGTACATGTCAAGCATTAAACTGTGTATACAAACCCTCATAAAGAGACAAGGCTATGTGTAATTACTAACGGCCACAAACATGTGAAATAGGAAAGTGACTTTGTCCATGACACCTGTCATATTCTCTGTTTCACAGTCAAATCGATTTAATGTTAATGAATGTATATACAGTCACCTGTTTATAACAACGTTAATACACAGGTGTAGAATGCCTAGATCCCTGACAATCCAGGATAGCGTGTGATCGTGTGATGATGCTGGATTTAGTTTAATTTATCAGTTCCCACTATTAGAAGACTTCAACGCCTGACGCAGTCGTCAGACTTTTCACTCCTGACATGTTTCGTTTAAATGAAAACTCACTCTTCAGCCCAAAGCGAAATGAATGGATCTTTGTAGAAGAACAGATGCAAATGACTGGTTCTTGTTCCATGAAGCTAAGGCCAGGGCCCAATTTCATGGAATCCATTACCATTAGCCAAAAAAATTTGCTTATGGTAGCAGACTTTTTTGCTTACTGTATGTTTAGCATATTTCACTGGAGAGTTTTCTTTTTGGTAACAGTAAGCAAGGAATTTCTGCAGAATGCAAATATGACAGCGCATTAGCAGAAAATAATCACGGTTACCCTAGAAATTCTTCGCTAACCGAAAGTCTTGCTTACGGATTCCATGAAATAGATTTCACGTGTAGTAGTGCCGTAAGTACAAAAATAGGCCGTAACAAATTGCATGATCATACTGCCTGCAAATTGTGATATGAACTGAAACGTAATGTGGAGTTGACTCACTTATCTCATGTCAGTTGTTGCCATGACAATGTGGACATCATTTTCCCTTCCATTTGCCTTTTGTAGGAAGTAAAAACTAGCCTTAAAGGTATAGGCCTAAAACATGATTGGTAAAGGTCACAGAGCAGCACTTACACTTTGTCTAATCCAACATGTACAGTACATGAAATAATGAAATAACATACCTGTGAAAATTTAAGCTGAATCGGATATATCTAAATCACGAAAATATAGCAAAAAACCAACTCAATTTTCTTTGTTTTACTAATTTCTAGATAAATACACTCATTCATGCGGAAATATTTAAACGGTATGTTTTTACCAACACCATCTCCTGAAAGATGGTGTTCATATCCTGAAAGTTATGCGTAAATTTCTGAACATTTCTGTTTGGGTATGTATTTATTACATTTACAGTACTTGGGTATTCCAATCCCTATTTACGGTAAAATCAAGACTTTGAGGCAAATTGCTTGAATTGTCCTATCCTCCTGGCTCCACCTATATTCCTCTGAGGACGCAGAGATGGCATTCTAGTATCTTATATTCATGTACGGAACCAACTTCCCTGCCCAAGATTGAACCTATAACCTACAGTAGCTGTTTAATCCATGCCATTGGTATGGCTCAGTGGAATGGTATGCACAGTGGATGTAGGACACATGGTATGTAAAACAGATTTGGAAGATGGATGTTGAACTAAAAACATGGGAGATGGAAACCAACTGGAACAGAAATATGTAGGACTGGTCAGACCATGGAGGTAGAAATGGTCAGACCATGCTCATTACATTGATGATAAATTGATCTACAGTGTACATTATGTACAGTATGAAATTCAGTTTATTTTAGTCCATTTAAAACATTCTTTTTCAATTTCTGTAATGAGGTCTGGGGGTCGATTTCACGAATGCTTTGCGATCATTGCTTAAGCCCAAATGCATCGCTAAACGGAAAATTAATTGCTACTTTGCGTAGCAATTTTCCATTTAGCGATGGATTTGGGCTTTAGCAATGATCGTAAAACGTTAGTGAAATCGGCCTACATGTAGCTGATGTTCAAATCAGATGATGTTCAAACACACCCAGCTGCATTTACACACTTTGTAGATTGCAAGTCCAGACATTCCTCTCCCAGCCCATTCTAGTCTGAGTCCTCATCATCAGGTCAAACCGACCAGGAACCCATGGTCTGTGAGTCACTCTAGGCTCCTGGGCTATGATTAGGTGAAAAGAACCTTGGTGGTCATCAGCTGGAACCATTAAAGGCACTATCATACTTTGGTAGGAAACCAAAACAGAAATGTTCACAGATTTACCTATAACTTACAGGGTATGAAGATGGTGCTGGTAGAAACATACCGTTAAAATATTTCTGCCTGAAATGGTGAATTTATCCAGAAATTAGTAAAACAACGACCGGAAATATTTTTGATCTTTTAAAAGTTCAAAAATAAAAGAGAAAAGACTTAAGAAATACTGTTGCCGTTTTTCACTGTTTTCTCAAAAAGTGGGCACCGTTTGGGACTGAAATTTTCACAGATGACTGTTACTGTATCTTCCTTGATATTTTTGTCCATGAATCTGTATTTCATTGACAAAAACCAAAGTATGATATTACCTTTAAAGTACATAGTGATATGGTTGAGCGTCAATGCCTAGCAGAGATGAACAGACCTTGAAATTAATTCCTGACATTTTTCTCTCCAATGCATGAACGCATCCTTTTATTAAATTGACTTGCAGAACGGTTTTCTATTAATTCATTCATTCAGGTGGACAATGGACATTTATTTCAATATTGTTATTCAAATGAACATTTCAGAGCTTGTGTATGCAATAAAATAATTAAATAGCAACATTCAGGATAGGGTGAGGCAAGTGCTTTTGTACCCGAACTCGTGCTGTGCATTTTAGAGCTTTTGAAAACCGGACACCGCTTTGAAAAAATGATCGGTTGCCCGAGCTCCATTTTTTTTTCCAATTTTGTTTCTACTTCGCAAAATGGAAAAAAAACGGCTGAAATTCAAGTATGTATTGTACAGTCTACACTTTTGGGGTTGTTTATTCATTAGGCAAACGTTAGTCTACTTTTAAAAAATTTGGTTTCGTTATACAGTTTTTTTTTCAATTTTGAAACCGGATGGCTAAGTCCAAAGCGGTAGCCCGGAAATCCGTTTTTAATGCACAGCACTAGCCCGAACCCGAATTAAATAATGAGAATTGATTTTCTTGAATTTCAGCTTGAATTTGTGAATGTTATTAATTTCATAAATTAATGATTTACGAATGTTTCCCTGGCGGTTATTTGTTTTAATAAAGCCACGTACAGATGTTTGTTCTGTCATCTTTCTGATGAGTAATTGTATTCAATCTGAACAGATTAACACAGTTCCTCAGGGTGTTATCAACATGTACCAGTGTTCCACCGTCTTCAACGCTGACGAACAAACGGGACAGAAGTTCTCTCTCGCTATTCAGACAACTACGGCAACGACTTTCATCAGAGCGGAGACGCGTGAGGAGAAAGACAGGTGGGTCCCCCCCCTCCCCTCCCCTCCCCTCCCCTCCATGTCAGTCACGCCCCTCCTATTGTCCAATGAGTGAAACCAAAGAACACTTGTTCGTTTAGGAACAGGCCAATTATTTGCCACCCAAAATTGTCCGTTGTTTTATTTTATTTGGGTGGTAATTTGTGTGTGAAGTCATCAAATTAGCCGGAGACACATGTAGAATGGGTGTTGTACTGAAAGACGTTTGTATATAATGTCCTGTCAGTTGTCAGACTTCCTGTTCGAAACTTAAAGAATTTAACTCAACAGTCAAACTCAAAAAGAAGTTATAAACGTCTTGAGCGTTGGAAGACGGAACGTGCGGTTTAATAGTATCCAGCATTATTATAATCATTAAATCCTAGCCCTCTGCACCTACATGTACCACACAAGACAAGAGCTGCTTACCACACATTACCACAGTCTCCACAGGGGGACTGGATATATTCACCCTAACCCTCTGTACCTACCGCACAAGATGAGGGCTGCTTACCACACATTATCACTGTCTACACAGGGGGACTGGATATTAACCCTAACCCCCTGCACCTACCAAACAAGACAAGAGCTGCTTACCACACATTACCACAGTCTCCACAGGGGAACTGGATCATAAACCATGCATTACCACACACAAACCACACTGTGGTAAACAGTGATATGCAGGAGGGTTAGGGTTAAATTAATACAAGCAATAAACTGAGCACTGCAAACTGCTCATCAACTTAAATAATGACCTGAAATATAAAATACCATTGCTTGGAGTATGGATGGTCTCCCCAAGATCCTGCTAAGATAATGTACAGTAGAAACGTCAGGCCCTCCTACATGTAACTGTAAGCAAAAAGAAATTTATTATAAATGTGAGCATCTTGCTGTTTAAACATTATCACTAATTCGACCTAATGAAGTAAAACATTGGTTTAGTTTTACATGTACTGTACATGTAGGTCCTTCTAAACCACAGTATGTACTGTATTGTGTTTTGTTACGTGCGTAGCTTTATTCAACCTTCCTTTTCTTTGATCTTTTTGCTTCCCTTCTTTCTATAAACTTGAAATGAAAAACCCATTCAGTAAAAAATCCATTTGTAGAAAAAAGGAATTCTTTGAAAACTTTTTTTCGGTCATTGCTTTTACTGTACAACACAGACCGTGAACTGTAGGCCTACATGTAAGAAGTTATTTTTAATCTGGTATGTGGAAATGAATACAGTTAAAAGCAATGAATGCCTAGAGTTGTGTCCTATCGGTATGGACGTAGTAAATATGTCAACAAACAAAGCCAACCCACACATTTCATGAAAGGAAAGGTCACAAGTCCATCTCCCCAAAAAAAAGAGAAGAAAAATCCCACGTAAATTTACAGCTTCCGAAAGCTGCTTTGTCATTTTGGATAGTCATTAACAATACCTGTTACTCTGAAACATAATATGAGATGTGGGTTGGGACTTTGTAATCTAGCCTGGTTGCGTGAAAGTGGTCCGATTCCTGGTATACTTGGTATTGTACAAGCGTGAAACCAAGCTAGGCATTGCCTGTAGACACAAACTATAAATTTACTGGTGCTTTCCGTTGCTCTGTGTGTGAGTTTGAGTAGACAGTGTGTACATATATAGGTTACACATGAGGTTAAATATCCACCACTACAGTACGCTGTACATGCGCTAGTAACTTTGGAGAAATATATGTGATCAGCACATTTCCATCTTGAATATTGCCACTAAGGTATATCTGAAGAAATGAAGTCTTTATCTCTTCAATTAAAACAAAACAAACACTAAAACTCAGGTGTAGTCAATGTATGTACATGTATGTGATATCTGCTGCAAACTGCTCATCAGCCAAAATGTTGACCTGAAATTCATAAAGTGCTTGGAGTTACAATTTAGTAGGAGGGCCTGACGATTCGATCCTAGCAGGATCTTTATCGAAGGCTAAGTGACAAGAGGACAAGAACATGCAAGTAAAGATACACATAAGTGAAACGTGATGTCAGTTAGTAATTTGAATATGACTATGAGAGATTGTGGTATGCTTCTTTGTGACATTGACTCATGTAGGGCTAACCTGATTGAACACCAGATAGGGCCTAAAGGTGCAGTTTATTTATGGAATCCGTAGATTGTCTGATGAATCAGTTGCTAGTTCAGCATAATTTCCTCCAAAATGTGTTTAACCCAGTTTAGGTAGGCCTATGTACTGTATAGGCTACACAGGTTGAAATTGAAATAATCCATCCGGGGCCAATTTCATAGAGCTGCATAGCACAAAAAAATTGCTTAGCACAAAAAAAACTTGGTCAATCAAACAAACCACCATTGAAAATTCCATTTGATATTCATGGTCAGCGAACAACAGCCAAAGAACAATCACAAGTGATACATGTACATAACCCACAGAAATTTGTTTGTTAATCCTGTTTTTTCTACTTAGACAGAAATGTCATGCTTAGTGAATTTTTGTGCTAAGCAGTTCTATGATATTGGCCCCTGTGCATACATGAATACCATGAGAGATGCATGTATTTGCATAGGATGATTGTAATCATATGTATACATGGTTTAACTGCTTTGTCTGAATAAAAGTTAACTGCTAAAGCTAGGACTTGCACTGATGTTAATGGTTGAAACCTACATACATGTACATATATTGTCATTGATGCATGGCATGGAATGAGGTCATTTAGAGGTCAAATCCTACTTGTAGAGAGGGGAGGGGCTAGTTGAATGTCTGGTTACTGTATGATATGATAGCACTGGGTGTTACAGTTTGATGTAGGGCACATTGTCAAGTATTGCCAGGGAGTGTATAGTCATTATAAGTGCCTTGCATTACAGTTTAGTTCTGCTTCGCTGTCTGTTGGCTTGTTCAGTAGTTGGCATTGAACTTTCATGGGTAAAGCTTAATGCAGGATTACATAGTAGTTTGACTGTAATCACATTAAGCTTCTTGGAGACAGGTGGGGCAGGTGTAATTGTTAAGTGTCAAGATCAAAGAGTCATTTGTCATCTTCTTTAAAATATCTTCAGGACTACTGCACATGTATTTTACAGTTGCATGGAGTTTGCCTTATAGGGCCTGTTTGTTTAACGCACAGGATCCCAGATTTGCGGATCCACGTCCTACACACACATGCAGGGTGTGCTAAAATGGGATCCGGATCTGCAGGATTCGTGATCTTGTGCATTAAACAAACAGGCCCTTTAATAGTCACATGACATTCCTTGGAACTACTGATCTGTCGCCCTCTGTAGTTGTCATCAGGATACCTTTTCTGTGTATGTTTGGCTGTGTCCCAAATTTCTGGCTGGGGCTGCAAATAACTCACAAGACTATGGAAACGGCTGCAGTCACTGGCTAGTGGCTGCCATATGTGCGTGTGTAATTTGCAGCCGCAGCCAGAGATTTGGGACACGGCCTGGTTGTGAAAAACAAATCCAGTTGTGTGAAAGTAGATACAGTTGTTGGAAGTATCACTGCTTATTGGATTGATAACAATACCGTATGTTGTTGAGTCACGGTTAGTTTACAACATCCAGATTCAGGTGTCTTTAACCGAAACGATTTGTCATGAAGCAATGAAGGTAACCCATGCATGTCAGAGATCTCAGTATGGTGAAATGTACTCACGGGATACAATGGCAAAGGATTGCTTTATTCCCAAACTCCACGATTCTTACTCCTTGTCACCAAGTGCCCTACTTCTGACTTTATGAATTCTACGTTTCACCCTGGGGCCAATTTCATAGAGCTGCTTAGCACAAAAAATTGCTAAGCATGACATTTCTGTCTTAATAAAAACAGGATTAACAACCAAATTTCCATGTGTTGTGTATCACTTGCAATTGTTCTTTGGCTGTTGTTCGCTGACCATGAATATCAAATCGAATTTTCATTGGTGGTTTGTTTTATTGGGCAAGACATTTTTGTGCTAAACAATTTTTTTGTGCTAAGCAATCTCTATGAAATTGGCCCCTCTGTGATATAATTTCTGGCTAAAAGCGCCCTGGATTTATCTACAGGTGCATGGGCCAGCATGGGCCAATCCGCCAGGTTGGGGCACTGTTAAAGGTACCAGCACCATCTTCATAACCTGAAAGTTATACAAAAATTTCTGAATTGGTTCGTTACCAATGTTGTACATGCCCTTTAAATGCTTCTTCTACACACTTATCCTTAGATTAATAAATGCATCGAGTCAAATTAAAGGATAATGGATATGTGCAAGTGTGCAGACTTAACTTTTGACACCGTCACAAATCATTGCCCACCCCGGTTGGAATGGTCCACATAGAAAATCCCCAAACCTAGAATCAACGAGAAAGGCTTTATCCTAATGTGACCTAGAAAGCTACAGGTGTGGTTATTATAGAACTTGAAAAGTCACCAAAAAGCAGAGCAGCGCATTGAATCTCTGGAAATAGTTTGACAATCGGACCTCGGGTGATGCTTTGTGATTTGTTTGTGGGGAAATGAATAGTTGACTTTGTGAAGGCTAACCACTCCAAAGTCTGGAAATAATTTCCTATGCTTTGGAAACTGTTCAAATTTGAAATCGAAAGGATTGTTAAAGTGTACTATTCCTGTATTCCTGTATTCCTGTATTTGAAGAGACAAATGCTTTTTGGCGAGCTGCTGCGAAGCAGTGCGAGTCTAATGTAATACTGAATTCTGTCCGTGTTTATCGTCCGTCCACATGAAATTTTAGGCCTAAAGTTTTATTTTTTTTAATTGGATGAAAAGTTAAAGTTTTTCAGTGCTTTTTGGGAACGTAATAAAATTCATCTCTATAACCTCAAATTAGAGTTTATACTCTTAAAATTAATTATTTTAATCCGGAAAGACAATAGAAAAATGTTACTTTTTTTTTTAAATGAAATTTGCTATCATGTTTGTAACTGCACGTAAGGCTGCAGCGAGCCATGACAGCTTCGCTGTTCTAGTTTACCGATGAAGAAGTTGGTTGTAGGAGGAGAAATTTACAAATGTAGTTTATATTTTCTTAGTCATTATTTGCTTGCTTATTTAATAGGTACTGTTACAGTACCGTTATATCAAATGTGTGATTGTCTTGGATTGCTGTCGAGCAAAATTCCAGATATTCATCAGAGAGAGCTCATCAAAGAATTCATCAAACTGCCTCTTTGCCCCAAAAGGCAGCTGTCATCTGCCGTAATCCATCTTTACTCATCGGACGTTCCTCCCTATATGCCTAATGGAACCATCCCATCCGATGACTGATTATTTCTGCCTTGGTCGGAGTGGTAATTTTCCCTGGGAAATGAAGTACACATGCAAGTCTAGGACTAGCTGGAGAAGATGCTGCTAGTTAATCATGTAACATTGTAGCCCTTTGGTCACGGATCACATCTTAGTCTGATCACGGTGTAATCCTGTGCAGTATAATTTCAAGTTGTTGACAGATTGTAGACTTATAGGTATGCACATGAACATGTACAGCACTTGGAGCTGTTTGGGCTATAAACCAGTCTGATTGTCTGCATTGGGATTCTACATACAGGTCATCGTACTAGTCTGAATCAAGGGACCAGTCCGAGACCAGTCTGGAACCAGTCTACTCATCTGATTGCTCAAAACCTACAACATGACTTTCCATTAGACATGTATTCATGTAAATGGTACAGTAATAATATATGGGCAAACATTGTCTCACACACATAGTGTACATGCAAGCGCACACTCACACACACGTTTGCATGGTTTCAATGTTTGTCTGAGATCGGTTAGCGCAAGTGCGGAGCGCTATTGCTGTGTGCAACAACATGTACTGTAACTTGTTGGCCTAAGAGCTGGAACTCCTAGAAAAATGTGTGTGTACTGTACATAATGTTTGTGTACAGCATACTTCTTCCACTGTTGCAGACAGAAGGCTCCCCAAACACTCTCCTTTGGTATAGATGTCACTATTCGACTGCCAACTTCTATCAACTTGCTTACACTACTTAACATTCTATCAATTCTAAAGCTGTGATACCCATTAAAATCGTTCTCAATATTCCAAGAAAGATCACAAATTAATTTCAATTTCACTAATCCTCTAAATTGTTGGCAAGGAAAATCACCATAGTAAAGATGATTCTCAGAGAGAGGTAATATTCCCACAGATTATTGTAACATGTGCGTCAACTTGTAATTGATTTAAGTTCAAGGTCGCAGAAGTCACATAGTGCAAGCATGGAGGTAGAAATGGTGCAAGAGTGTGCACTTTATGAAGGTCAGCTGATGAAACCAGACTAGGAAAGGGTACAGATCAATTAACATTAGGAGACTGGCAGGATATGTTTCATTGAACAAAGAATATTAATTTCAGCAGGATGCAGAAAAACTATATTACACCAACTCCTGATGTTCATACGTGTACATGTATGTGACTTTTATATGTGGCTAGGGTTCTTCCATAGAGTTAAATAAAAAACTAGAGTGCATGCTTCGTATTCAACGTACACATTGTTTGCACTCTTTCCCGGCTCTTAGCCGGCATCTGTCCCGGTGTAACTTCGCAGGCGCAATAGAGTCAAAATACCGTACCCCGATGTTATTCGGTGAACTGCGCATACTGTGCGTGACGGTGCGGGTGACGCAATGTGTGGAACATCCCGTATTTTGCACAGTGCTGCGCGCAAGAACCGGGGTAAGAATATGTACGCACAATTTGTTTGGTTTTCTTAGGCAATGGCGCTGGCCATGGTTGAGTGTATCATGCACAGAGTACACACTCTAGTTTTTTATTTTACTCTTCGCACACCCTGTAAATTATACATGTAGATCATAAATGCAACAAGTTGTAGGCTACAGTGCAGAAAATGTTAACCTTTTTGGCATCTATTCCCCGAGGGTCACCAAATCTTACTTGTCAAAGGAAGAAAAATCATCTATCTCAACCAAAACCCCTGCTAACCCTAACTTGGTAGCAGAAAACCCAAGTTGAGGAAAAAAATATTATCAAACTTGAGAATTTTCTACAGGGAATTCTCACCGTGTTGTAGATTGGGAAAAAGCCTGTTTGGCTTCTGACCTAACATTGACAAACTGTTTACTTTAAAGTTGTGTCGGTGATGTATGCTAGATTTGTTACTGTGCCAATTCCATAAATTGGTTGCGCTTTATGTGCCATATACAGTGTACTCGGGAATAAAAGACATGGGATATTATACAATTTGTGCAGTATTGTCTCTCTGAAGTTCAAACCCCGATTTTGCTTGCCATTTTTTCATTTTAATGGGTTTTGCCTCGCCAAAAATAGTTTCAATAGTATTGAACAGAAAATACTATTTATTGTGATGAATAAAATGAATGCACATGTTTGTGACCAAAAAAAGGAACCATAAATACTCATGCATGACCACACGTAATCCTTCATTTCTATTTATTTATTGATTCAATTTTAGTAGTTTGTATTGTAGGAGGTAGTGTTTTTGTTTGTTGTTATTTTTACTCGCTTGTTATTTTGGCATTTGACCTGCCGTACAATTATGCAACTACTGAATTCTCTACAGTATTTTCAAAGAGGCTAATATGGGTCTTGCCAAAGAAAGTTTAGAGCGTGATCCAAAATTAGGTAACATTCAAAAACATATATAACACCCTTAAAAATGACTTCTTTTCACTAAGTAAGGATAATATTTTTCTCATCTAAAAGAAATTTCTTACATTACTTAATTAAGCAAAGTTGAAATGTTTCCAACATTTTTCTAATAAAAAAAAATCCGTAGACTCAGGTGAAGGTAGTCATTTTTATTGATGTCTTTCCCTCACGCCCTAAAATCTTCTTTAAAAAAACCCAAAATAGACAAATTGAAAATTGCATGTGGCCAACTTGCACTGGTGTCAGGGCTAAACATTCACATGTTTTTTACTGACAAGAAGTATTCAAGAAATCTTTGGCGAAGTAATTAATGCATTGATATCCGTCCCTAACGTGAGGAATGGATTTGGATTACGCTTTAGTTTTGATCGCACTGTTGATACATGTCGCATACAGTCAGCTAGGGCTACAGCCTGCCTACTGCCTGCCTGTTAGGCATTATGTCTGGTCTGATTACATCAAACGTCTACTCTTAAACTGAAATGACCTACTTCAACTTTTCCCCTGTCTTCAGCATCATCCTCAGAGACCTGGAGTCTCCTTATGATGGATGTGTAGTCATGTGGTCGGTTATAGGCAGTATAAAGATTAGTGGAATTTAGGCCATGTCTGAAACGAGCTTCCAGAGCTATGGCTAGGTCTATTGTCTAGGTGTCTCCGCATATTTCCAATGGAGCGAAGACCTAGACCTAGCTCTAGACAACAGATTCAGATGCAGCCTTAAATTGCTCGAGGGAAGACATTCAAGTCCACTGTTATTATTTCCTGTAGCACTACATGTATTTCTAAAGCTATCATTCAAAATGTGACTCCATGGAAGAGCCACAGTCCCTTTGTTAGTTTTATGTTCATCCCTTCTTGCTCTGTGCACAGGGTGATGTACAATATTCATGGATGTGAAACTTCAGATTTAAATCTGAATCCCGATTATTTGTTTGGATTTTAACTCTAAATTTCAGCTTTTTTGTACACCTGAACAAAAGTATCTAAGAACTTTTATATTTCAGCTTTTCTCATGGTGTTTTCAGATTGTGTGTGTGTGTGGCCAGTCACAACCCTTGTGTCGTGGGTGGAGTATTTTATTTAACCCTCATCTCATGTTGGGCACCACACCAAAGAGCCTTAGGGTCAGTCCTAGGTTTCCTGTCCATTAACCTAGTGTCTTTCAGTCATCTGCATATGAGTAGAATTGCTTCAAGCAATTCTACAAAGGACTGATCTTATGTTCAACACAACAATAGAAAGTTGATTAAATTTGTGTAGAATATCAAGTGAAATTTATGGCATCCTTATCATATCGAGGATTAAGAAGGCCACGTAATGTGCATATCGGTATTCATTCACCATCTAAATATAAGTATGAATCTGTGAAGAATATTTATGTAAACTTTCAGCAAGGAAAAGCAAAATTTCCTCCAGTGACCTTTGGTCTTTGCCTTCGAGACCCTGAAAATTCCCCTTTCCAAATTTGAATGTCAAGTGGAAGTGGCATTTATTTTTTTAAAGTGAAATTGACTTGCCTCGGGTTCTGCTGATGGCCCATGGACATTGATAAAATATTTACGCAAAGACCACAAAGTAGAGATTCCATTAATTAAACTATGTGGGTGAATGTTGATTGTTTTGATATGTAAAAGACTTCAATGTTCAAACATGTTTCACAGCCTTTTTGCAGACTCATTATGTCAATCATACCATGGAGGAATTCCTCCATGATCAAACCAATAGCCCAACATATGTGCACATTTTAAGTTGCTGATTCTTTGAGCAATAATAAATACCGGTAATGAATTATTTTCAACTTCATCCAGAAATTTCCTTTGAATATTTTGCAAATTTTACTGTTTGTGGAGATGTATGATTTACATGAACAATGTACATGTACATGTATGTTATTTTAAATCTCACCAATTACCAGTAAAACTTTTTTATTTGTTTTTTTTTCTAACCATAAAAATATCTGCAAAACATCAGGGCAAAGTTACACCATGGTTACACAATGAACATTCAAATCATGATCAATAAAAAAAACAAATCTCTGGGGCCTATGTGTTACCCGGAAAATGAAACTGACAGAACAAATAGCCGAGTGTGACTGGGAAATACCTGGGGAATGATTTAATGTGTCCATGATTCAATCTATCAATAAAAACCATATGTGCAGTATGTTCTTCCTGTCCGTCTACTATAGGGGATTATTTTGCGGTTGTTCGGTTGTTTGTTCAAAATGTTTCGTTTTGATTAATTTCCATGAAGTGCCGTCTTGCTATGTCACCAAATTATGACATTTTTTAAAGGAGGAAATGATTGATTACCTTTGATTAAAGCCATGGATCTCACACCTAGTTAGATAGCCATTAATTATTTATTTCTTTCTGGTAATGAAACCAAGGATTCTTCAAAAGCATCCTAGGCACTGTAGCTCGAAAGCCTGATGAAACCTTTTGTGGAAAGATAATGAGAAGAAGATACAGTTTTTAGAGGTGGGAGGAAAACCCCAGAGTAATATTCTGGGTAAAACCCATAGAATCAGGTAGCCACTGAAACCCCAATCCACTTGTGGACCGAGTCGGACTTGAACCCGGTCCGCCCGAGGTTTTCAGGCAAGGAAAGAACCGCTACGCCAACCTGACTCCCTTGCCATGATTGTGTGTCAAAAAGCTATTCATTAGGCCTATTTGTTTCTGTCTGTTTACATGTATTATCAGTAATAAGTTAAAAGATTGAATAATACAGTGTGTGTGTGGTATTTGGAGACAAGGACAGTGCCAAGTTAAACAGACAGTATGTAAGAGACAAGGACAATGGTAGTGTCAAACTGTGTGACATTCTTAAGACAATGACAGCAATGTCACATTGTATGTGTGTCATTTGAAGACAGTGACAGCAATGTGTGACATGAAGACAGTGGCATATACATGTATGTGGTGACATCTGAGGAGATTGACAGATATGTGTGACATTTGAAGACAGTTACATCAATGTGACAATGCCATCAATCAATCCACATGTAAACTGGCACCAGGATGTATCTACTCATGATCAGTAGTTCATGATTGTCCATCCTCATGTCATTCTCTATTCCTTCCGTGTACCTCTCTCTCTGCCTGCAGCTGGTTGGAAACATTAGCAGAATATCCTGAAATCAACAAGGAGAATGAACGACTCAAACAACGACAGCTGAAGCTTGCTGCACAACATGCTGCACGAGAGGTTAGTCCTTGACTTATTTATCCAGTCATTTGAGCACACTGTTTAGAATGGCGCCCTCTTTTGATTAAAACGTCAGGCCCTCCTAACTCTGAGCAGCCTTTGAGAAATATCCTGCTAGGATCGAAACGCGTAAGGCCCTCCTAACTCTGAGCAGCCTTTGAGAAAGATCCTGCTAGGATCGAAACGCGTCAGGCCCTCCTAACTCTGAGCAGCCTTTGAGAAATATCCTGCTAGGATCGAAGCACGTCAGGCTCTGCTAACTCTGAGCAGCCTTTGAGAAAGATCCTGCTAGGATCGAAACGCGTCAGGCCCTCCTAACTCTGAGCAGCCTTTAAGAAAGATCCTGCTAGGATCGAAACGCGTCAGGCCCTCCTAACTCCGAGCATCTTGAAGATACTATCGGCTATTCAGTGCAGTTTTCATTATCATGCTGCATTTGGAATCTGATTTCATTGCTTGGAATCAGTTGCCAGAGCTCATGGTCTGGAATAGATTGCGAGCTGGATGGGATAATCCTCCATCATTACTCTTAACATCATTTTGACAAACCTTAATTGGACTGCAGTAAATTGTCTGACACTGCAGTCATAGGTAATTACAAAGCAGACTAATCATTCTGACAGATATAATCACATGGTCTATCTGGGATCATTCACCATGATGCACATGTCAATGTGAGTGCCATTGATATAACACTGCAGTATCCTCTCTTAATTAAGTTGATCATATGATTGACGTCCTCCTTCCCATATGGGCAATTCCAGCGTAACGGACATGACAATTACACAGTTTTTGCCTTATTCAGAGGATCATAAAGTAGGATTGGCAGTTTGCAAACAATTTTAATTAGGCTTATCAGACACATTTAACTATCAGTGACATATGTAGTAAATTTTATGTAATTTCATTGAACAGTTGTAGAGAAAATGCACTGCTTGTGACCGTAACGGACATGACACTAAGTTGTCATGTCCGTTACGGTCACAAGAAGTGCTTTTTCTCTACAACTGTTCAATGAAATTACATAAAATTTACTACATATGTCACTGATAGTTAAATGTGTCTGATAAGCCTAATTAAAATTGTTTGCAAACTGCCAATCCTACTTTATGATCCTCTGAATAAGGCAAAAACTGTGTAATTGTCATGTCCGTTACGCTGGAATTGCCCATATGATAGTGCAACCTGTGAGGAAGCACCCCCTGGTTAGTGGGATGATATAGTAACAGATGCTGTACATGGTTGGCTGTCTGTATGAGAGTACATGATGTACATATAGCATCGCAGGGGCATACACTCGCCTCTCACCAATGTGGCCCGGGTTCGATCCTGGCTTGGGTCATATGTGAGTAGAGTTGTGCGTTGGTTCTCTTCTATGCTACGAGGGTTTTTCTCTGAGTTCTCTGCTTTTCCTCCCTCCACAAAAATCAAACACTTTCGATCTCAGGCTGTGCTCTGTGATCATATATGGGTTGAAGTGTGCTGGCAGGCAAGGGCGCCGCTGTCAACTGGATCACGTTGTAGCCGCATCCTTCATAATTCAGCACCCCAGCTGCCAGTAAGGATGATTAGCCTTTGACCTCAAATGCAGAATTCACACAAAACCACCTGCCCATCAGTTTTAATTATATGTACAGTACTCTTTATCACAATAATTTACAGTGGAATGCCACTATAACAAACACCGCTATACCAAACATTTGGCTATACCGAACATCATCCTTGGCTCCCAATCTTTATGTACAATGTATCATAGAAGTGCTGAACATTGTTCACTTTAACGAACGACCACTATTACAGTGTAAGCTCAGCAAACAATTGCCGAATAGACAAAAGCAGTAAACCTCACATGAAAATTTGGTTGGTAATCCTGATTGATCAAGGAAGACCTTTCATGCTTAAGCAAATTTTGTGATTAAGCAGCTCTATGCAATTGGCCCCAGACTGAAAGCAGACCTAGTAAGCACATCTTATTACTGAAAACAAAAAGCACACACTTTGAAATTGTAGAAAAGAGATAATTTGTAGCAAATTACTGTACCAGTCTGCTTGAACTGTGATATGTAAATGTCAGACTGTAGGACCTAGCATCAAAATGCAATTGAATTACCAGTCTCACCCTGCTGGCGCTGAGTTAGGTGTAATTAATATGATATTAATAGTTTGATGCATTGATGCGTGCCATCTGAAGCTTAAACCCAATGCCACATGTGGATGCTGTGCTATACAAAACTCAGTTCAAAATTAACTAGGGGCCAATTTCATAGAGCTGCTTAGCACAAAATATTGCTAAGCATGACATTTTTGTTTGCTTATAAAAACAGGATTAACAACCAAATGTCCATGTGTTGTGTATTATATGACCACGAATATCAAATGGAATTTTCAATGGTGGTTTGTTTTATTGGGCAAGCCATTTTTGTGCTAAGCATTTTTTTGTTCTAAGCAGCTCTATTAAATTGGGCCCCAGACTTCACTTGCATACATGTATGTATATCATGTACACTTAGTTGTCATAGATCTGCAGTTGAAATTGTCACGTACATAAACAATAAGCAAATATTTAAAATACTCTTGAAATCAAATTCTGACAATTAAAACGGTCCGGATGAATTGACCATATTGATTTGTTACTTGGATGGTTGAAGTAAACCATTTATCGTGATCTCATCTTACATAATTAGAAAAACAGTCTTTGAAACGGTTACTGACGACAGTCAGACTCCAAATTTTAAACAGTTTCATTTATTGGTCACGCCTGGGAACGCAACTGCGATGTTTTTTAGGGCTGTAAATCCCACGAGAGTTACTTCAAAAGAGCAGCACGCACATTGCCCATTAGAGCACAAAAGTTCACGTGCCATCTGCACTGTTATGCTAGCAAGGCTACCAATTACCACAAATGACATGTTTACTTCATTATGTTTGTGGCATTATGGGGGAAATAGTGCATTGGTACTAACAATTGAAGTGGGGTTTTTGCTGCATTAATTCTTAATTCTCATTCTTAATAAATAGAGCAAATCATTGTGCTTTGTGAAATTTGTTTTTGCAATTTAGAGCAAAATAACATTTGATTCTATCTCCTGTTTACATGTGCACGTACTTCATTTTATGGCTTAGAGGGTACAGTACATGATTGGAAATATACATGTACCCAAACAGAAATATTCACAGATTTACGTACAGTGTATAACTTTCACGATATGAAGATGGTGCTGGTAGAAATATACTGTCAAAATATTTCTGCCTGAAATGGTGTATTTATGATTATCCAGAAATTAGTAAAGCAAACAGTTTTGATCTCGGGGTAAGATCAAAACCATTCTTTATGTTTTATAAGACAAATTGAGTCAGGTTTTTTGCTATTTTCTCGTGACTCAAATGTCTGATTGAGCTCAAATTTCCACAGGTTTATCATTTTATGTACATGTATGCTGCATTAAACAAATTGTGGATGATGTTCTGTGATCTTTACCAATCGTGTATTATACCTTGAAATTAAAAAGCCATGATGCCAAAACAAATCACTTCTCTTCTGTTATATACACCGGAAAGAGTGATCATCAATCCTAAATGGCAAGTTGTTTATCCATTGCTAGTATGAGATGGAGGCATCGTGTAAACAGGAACCTTTACTACAGAGTTATTCCTCATCTTCATCTTCTCTGTCATCATTATCTACCAGGCATTCTTACACAGTGAGGAATGTCCATGTGTGACATGATTGGTAGCTTATTACTTATCCAGGCAATGTTCATTGCAGACATATGGACTCCACAGCCTCCATCACGTACACTGTATGGAGAGTAATGAAAACCCATCTTCAATATTACCGTCGGATTCAGCTTTGCATCGGGAGCCAATTTCACGGCCCTGCTTAGCACAAACAAAAATTTGCTAACCATGAAATTTCAGTCTTGATAAAAATAGGATTAACATGTGTTGTGTATCACTTGTGATTGTTCTTTGGCTGTTATTCAGTGTTCACTGACCACGAATACAAATGGAGTTCTTTTATGGTGGTTTGTTTTATTGGGCAAGAAATTTTTGTGCTAAGCAATTTTTTTTTGCTTAGCAGCTCCATTAAATTGGCCCCGGATGATTAATGTATGTTTTTTTATGTCTAGTACAACCACATGCCAGAAGGAATTACATTTCATGTTTTTTGTGATTGCAACGCGAGACATACGGAAATTAAAACTGGTGATCGTACTCGATGAATCATTGAATCCGTCTGTGAAAAGTCACTTGATTTGAAATTTATTGGAATGAAATGCGTCACTGTAAAGTTTTTTTGAATGAGTAGTTTTAATTTTCACCAAGGAGGTAAATCAGTGTGGCTTTTACATAAAGTGAGATTTACTAAGCAAAAGCAGCTTTCCTTATGTGTACATGTATTATCAGGATTATTGGTGTCCATTGTATTTTTGGCTGTTTGCCAAGAATGTGGATAGGACACAGAAAGGACCATAAACTGCACTTACGGCATCCTGCGTGATATTGAGAAAATAGCAAATTATGTGCAGTGTTATGAGTCAGTATACCAAGAATGTATTAACCATATGGCCGGTGAAATAATGTTTACCATACTGTGTAAATCAAATGCATGTAATTTGACATGCTTAGATCTAGTACAAGTGAGCATGAAATAAACAGATGCTTGCTGAGCTTCATCTGATGATGAGCTAAGTTACATGTGGGATGCAGATGTTCCCTGTAAATACATTCATCTTCAAGTCATGTCCATAGCTTGTAAACCCTGTAAACAAACGAACAGCTCGAGTTGAAAACAAATCCACAATCACTTAACATCTAGGGCCAATTTCACGACGCTGCTTAGCACAAAAATGTGCCCTGCTTAGCACAAAAATCTGCTAAGCATGACAATCTTTATAAAAACAGTCATCAAATAACCACAAGGGAAACTGACTGAAATAAATAAAAACAGGGTTAACAACCAAATTTCCATGTGTTGTTTATCACTTGTGATTGTTCTTTGGCTGTTGTTCACTGACCATGAATATAAAAAATAAATATTTGTTAGGGTGGTTTGTTTTATTGGGCAAGACATTTTTGTGCTAAGCAAATTGTTTTGTGCTTAGCAGTGCCATGAAATTGGCCCCTTGCTGATTATAACGAGCCAGATGCCAGTATCCCTCTGTCCTTGGTTCCAAGCAGACAGTGATGAGATTTGTAATCATATTCCAGTGTAGTGTCACTGCACATGTTACTGGTAATTGGATGCACAGTACATCAAAGTATTTTGCCGCATTTGGATAAACAAACTTACTTATTAGTTAGACATCTGTGTGTGTGTGTTATCATTGGGGTGGGAAACAAATTGTTAAATTTTGCATTGAAGGCGTGATATGAGAGGTATAGAATTAAATGTAGATCGTTCATAAATATCAACTCTTGGAGGAATATACATGTAGAACAATTACTTCAAATTATGTTGAAAAAGAAATAATAATGGATTTCGTCCTTGATTTCTAAACAGAGGATGCCGGATGTATGTGTATTAAACAGGAAAGGTTTTTAGTAATTTTTATTTTGCCTTTGAGAAAGATGTAGACATGCTTCCCAAGGAGGACTTGAACTTTGACCTCCTGCTTGCAACAAGACCATTTTATGTCATGTGAATCAACATCTGAAAACTTTCTTGTTTTTGCAGGAAAAGTACGGCAAGCTGAATGCTAAAACCGATGCCCCACCCAGCTCCAAAGCAGAGACAACTCCCAAGAACAATCTGAACCAATCCTGGCCCAAGAGTAATTCCGATCAGCAAGACATCTTGAAAGAGTTGGACCAGCCAAAGGCAGTGAACAGCAATGACACCTACAAACGATCGCAGAGTACTCTGGAGACTAAGTCAAGATACTCTGATCCTGCTGGTTCATCCGGCCTGTCAAGGAGTGCTTCTTTACAGATCAGGCCGGGGACTGATCAGCAGGATTATTCATTTCAAGGAGGTAAGAGGAAGAACGAGATTCCATCCAACGTGTCCTCCAAATCAATCCGTGCTGATGAAGAGACACGATCATCTCATGCCAGAAATCAAACGGAGTACGATGGCCTGACGGACATCCACATCAGCACAAGAGCATCCAGAATGCGGTCTCGAATCCGTGCCTCGGATACAGGGATCTCAGAACTCTCTAAGAGCAGTGCTGCTCTTGCTCTCGGCATTCAGAGAAGTCGCAGTGACGTCAACGTCGACAGGTCTGCGTACACCCCGCTGCATCAGAACAACAACAACGTTAACTCCGATCAGCTTGGACTGGGAAGCCGGGGGGATCCTCAACGTCGGAGCTGGAGACTCCGGAGCAGTCAAGAGCAGCATTTACCAGCTACTCAGGAACTCCCATCACCTAAGGAGAAGACACCAGCGGAGACGCTCTCAACCCCCACGGAAACCAGGTCTCCCGAAGCACCACCTGAGGACAGTGGTGTGTTTGCAAGGGATCGATCAAGCACCAATGAGTCTCAAACATCAGCAGTCAGCACAGGTAGTCAGTCTAGTGATGACTTGGAGAGACTGGATAAGCCTAAAATCTCTGGATTCCGTCTTAACAAGGTGAGGAGCATCAGTGTTTATGTATTAATTTAAAAAGACTAGTATAATTCTACCTAGCCCATACATCATAACTGTAGATCAATCAATGGGAGACTTTTGAGAACCGGTCTTCAAGTCAACAGTGCACGCGCACGCAATTGTGAGCATGCGCGCGTTGTTTTGCACCTGCGCTGTTGTACGTGCGCATGCGCTGTTGACTTGAAGACCGGTTCTCAAAAAGTCTCCCATTGGCAGCGCGTTGCACATCTACCTTCGAGTGGTACTCCTTCAGTCTTCTGAGTGCACCCCAGGCAGCCACGCGACCCATCCCCATCTTAGCAAAATAACGGTCCATCTGACGCAACCATGTGTCATGTGGACGCCCCACCGGGCGATTCCTACCAGTAGGTTCTCTCAGAGAGAGAATCCGCTCGGCAGGATCACTCGCAGGGAATCTAGCCACATTACCATACATTCGCATCTGATGCTCGCGTATCATGCAGGTAATAGGTCTCATCTGACTCTCCCTGAGTAACCTCTCGTTAGACACCAGTCCAACCAGCGGTACCCAAGGATCCTCCTCAGAGACCCAGTACCGAAGACATTGAGTCGCCTCCCCAGGCCCCAAGTCAAAGTCCATTTCTCATACACGACCATGAAAATCTCCAAATTCTGCTTGAAAAATCCTCAGAAAATTCAGAGTAATTTTGTCTTGAATATTGCAGGCCATGCTGGATGGAGACTCCCCCTCCCCTAGTAAGAGGACAATAGAACGGAGGAAGCATGCACAAAATAGACGTAGCAGACACACAGTGACTGTGGATAGCAGCATGCACGTCATACCATCTAGTGATGAGAGTGAAACAAATAAGGTAAGTTTAATGACAAATTGACTGGAGCAGGATTCGAACCGGCGACCTCCTGAATACCGTACAGACACTCTACCAACTGAGCCATCCAGCCCTACGTTGGTGGTGTCCCCAATAGTCAATTGTCTTTGTTCGTTTGGCAGTCATGAGCCATGAAACCATGAAACCATGCACACACCGCCATTCCCCAAGGATTATTTGTTCATTTTTCAATGACTTTAAATTCAGTCAATTTCTTTCCCTTGTTATTTGATGATTAAGGTAAGGTTAATATTACTTTCCGGTTCCACCTGTTGTGACAGAGATCTTCGTAATCACTAGTAAGCATAGGCCTCTTGCAGTATATAAAGAAGGAAATAGATGCACAGTGTATCAACAAGAAATAAGGGTCAAGTATGTACATGTACATGTATGTAAATTTATTCATGATTATGTTTTTTCAGGCCTTGAATTTGTACATTTCAAGCCAAATTTCAGGGCTGGAAATAAGGTTTGGTGAGGGCAAGGCCACTTTTCCATTGCAAGGGGCACTTCCATTGGAAAATCATAATGTCTATGGAAATATTTGAAGGGGCACCAAGGCCAAGATCCAGGGCAGCGAAGGCCATGGCCTCTGTGGCCTCCGTTAAATTGCAGGCTTTTATTTTAAATGCTAAGTGGTGGGTAAATCATGTCATATTAGGGAAGAGAATTAAATTAACGAGATGGAAATAATGGAAAGCTTGATCATGTCAAGAGTGATGAATGAATGCGAGCCAATCATGATGGAGTTGGTTCACCTCCAAAGTACCAATCATCATCAATCCACAGTTCATAGTACCTAGACTTCTTGCAGCCCAATCCAACAGAGACAGATTGCAGCACCAGTCTCCTTCATTATGCATCCCTATTTATGGTGCAAATAGATTTGACCCTGACCTGTGCCGTGCTCTATGTCATGATGTTCAGCCTGATGTAGGTATTACACTGGCCTTTGTGTTCATTTACCATGGCTGATTATTGGTTAGGGCATTTCATTGCTGTCATGACGACCTCTCCATCAAATAATAACAATTAGCTTCCGTGCATTAGTGACCATTGGTAAAATATCGCGGCAAACGTGTCGGTATCGTATTCATGAAGTGTAATTCATTACGTCGAGTAACAAAGACGTATGCATTTTCTCCACGAAATTTTTTTTATTGCATTTGAAGTGCAATGTAGGAAGGTCATATGAATATTCTGCCTTCAATGTGCATAAATTTGCATATATTAAAAAATGCCACATCTCAGTCATTGCTTTAGTGCATTTTTTCAGGAACTTGTGCCTTTTTTTTGCACTGGCACAAACTGAATTATTTTGTGCAACACTTAGATGATGCATTGTTGTTGACAGGACAAAATCAGTTACGGATTCTGTATCATCAGTTATTCAGTTAAGATGCCATGACCATTATTTTCAATGGATGTTAATGTTTATTGTACATTGAAGTCATCAGCATTGGTTGTTCATGTACATGGATGTTGTTTTCAGTGATAACACTGGTAACACAAAACTCAACAGATTGAGACCTTGGCTGGATCCTGTTTGAACCTGACCACAAGAGGGCGCTATTTATCACCTCCCCATCAAGGTTCTTATCTTCTTTTTGGTTTGGAATCTGAGCATGACATTGAAGAAATGGATTTCAAACTTTCACCAGTTGCCACTTATTGTCTTGCCATTCAAACCATGACAATACTACATAGCAATGTATAGTTGGGCAAATGCATTTTCCTATTACATGTAGGCTACAAAAGGCATCTTTCCAATACCAGTTACCGTAATACCAGTATAAATATGGTGTACAATGTACATTGTATCCCACTACATGTAAACTCTCCCTTTCAATTTCAATCCAGTCCAACATGTGAATCCTCTCTGCAGTCATGCAATGGTCCCTCTGGCCTCATCCAAATGTATGCACAAATACTGCGCCTACAATTCAACAAATATCAATGACAATTGATGGTCAAAATTAGTAAATACTTTTGGTTATCAGTTACATAATGACAAAACATGGATTTTGATAAATTCATTGAATAGTAGAAATAATACTGAGGAAAACATTTATAATAGGCACGTTCTCACACACCAAAAAGTGCGACTATTTGGGTCGCGATTTGGAGCGCGACCCAAATAGTCGCGCTTTTTTGGTGTGTGAGAACGTGCCTAATGTGTAAACAGTCTTCATCCATGTCATCAGTCAAGAATGTAAAATTAATGAGCTGTACTGTCTGTACACCATAATGAACTGCTACACACATAACTACTGTTCATCTGGCAAACAACAGGTCTCTGTATCTATTTTGCTGATTGTACTACCAGTACATTACCATCGTTCTATATTTTATTGATCCATCGTTGCCCGAGTTTGTCCCTGAGTTCAGGTGTTGACTTAAAGGCAGCGTACAGGATTTGCAAGGCCTTCTAAAAACAAATTATTGAGTTTGAGACAGAAAATGGACTAACTGTTCGTAAACAGTGCAAACAGTCACCATGGGAAATCTTGGTTCATCAGATGCTGGGTTTTACAAGGAAATCAAGAATAAGTGTCTTTTAAAAAGACCGAAGGATCTTTTTAGCATTTCGAAAGCGTAGTGTAACTGTGAAGGATTCGGAGGGGGGCAAGATTATTTTGGCCGTATTTCTGCTATCCAGATGAACCAAACGTAAAAAGGTACATGGAACAACGTATGTAAGGAAATTTAATACCTTCAGCAGCAAGATCTTGTATTTGATTCGATACTGTAATGGTAACCAGTGCAGTTCTGTCAAGATTGCTGTCATGTGGTCATATTTTCGACTTCCGATGAGAAGAAGTGCTGCAGCATTTTGAACAGCTTGCACATTACATTCTGTCCATGCACAGGTTGTCAAATTTTCAATCAAATCTTGTACTTAACCCCTGGATCTCTCCCGAGAGTCCCTGCAAAGCTTCTTAAAGTCCCCGGCTTTTAAGAAGGCATAACCAGAAGTCAAACCTGACTCCAGAAGCTCGAGCTAATCCAGCCTTGATGTTGACTCTTTACCTCTGACCTTACCATTTCCTCTGGGGACTGAGTCATTTTTAAAGGAAGACCAATAAACCCTACGACGTCTGTTGGGTTCTTGTACCTCTTGTACAACCCTCTTGTATGTAAGGGATCGGGGACGCTAGACAGCAAAATGTTCAAATGAAGGATAGTGACCTGGATTATTGCAGAGTTTATACAGGTAAGGCAACAGAGTTGTGGGTATGATTGATTAGCATTCTGATGACTTATTGAGTGGCATTGCCTCGATAGTAGATCAACGCTTACAGGACTGCCTTTCACTGCATACAAGCTGTCTCGGAGTCATAGTAGTTTGATGCGAGGCTAGCTTGACAGTAAATCTTTGTGCCATACATGTACTTATATGGAACATATGTAGTCTGATTTGATATGACTAAACCATTGGGTAAGATTGTCAGCTATGCAGTGTATGCTGTTTATGACTCAGTTCTTCTTCCTTAAGTGCTACATGTGGATTTGTGTTCGAAGTTTACAACTGTCAAATTATTTGTTGTTGGTGATATTTTGATTTTTGTGGATGTCCATTAAGCATTCTTCAGTGTTTTATGGTCTAGGAATGCCATACTGTTGACATTTCAATAATTTATTGCTAGCATGTACATTCATACATGGCTGTGCGTTTATGTATTTGTGTCACTTGTCAATTTACGGTTTTGAAGTTCAAGAATGAGTAAGACTTGCAGAGACACCATGTATAGAAGTCGAATGATACGATGGGTTATCCTTTGTATCTTGAGTTATGATCGATCGTAGGGCTTTGTGAAATAGCGTTCCGCACTAATGATGTCACACCATGCATGCACGTGCACACATACCTCCACTCACCACACGTTTGCATATGGCCGATTACAATGTTTGTCTGAGGTTCGGTGCTAATTTTAGCACAAGTGCGCAGTGCTATTAGCCCCAGGAATGGGATACATCATGTGCTTTTTGTTGCTAACTCGACTCACATGAACCAAGTCAGGTTTGTAGCCAGGGCCCAATGCCCCTACACATCAGTCACCCATAGCAGTTAACACCCAGACTTGCACAGTCTAGTCACACACTCAATAGTTGATATTTCCCCCCACCCTATCCCCTGTCTGGAATCAAGTACCATCGAGTGACATGACAGCTACATATGGCAAAGAGTGGAGCATGCAAAGCACTCCCTACAATCAGTAGTAAGGCCATGTCCAAAACGGGCTTCCAGAGCTACGGCTAGGTCTATTGTCTTGGTGTCTCTGTGTATTTCCAATGAAGCGAAGACCTAGCTCTAGCTCTAGACAACAGATTCAGGACGTGTCCAATACTGGCTTCAAGAGCTATGGCTAGGTCTATTGTCTTGGTGTTTCCGCATACTTCCAATGGAGCTGCAATATTAAGTCCTACAATTGATAGTAATAGGTTACGATGAGTTTGGTGAAATCGACCCCTGGAACTTTATGTTGGACTGACTTAAATTAAGAAATAATACTGAGGAATTCATTGATTTTTATGATCTGTGTTAATGTTTCAGCTCAAAGAGAATTGTCTGTGTGTTTGTTATTGCCTTCCATGCATACATGTACCACCAGTAGGACTGGTAGACTCTGAATAGACGACATAGGCCTAATGATTCATTTTTGCCGTTCTGCACACATGTATGTGTTCAATGACAGAAATGAACAAGGACCACACAATGGTCTCTATTGTAGTGACTTGAATGCTTTTGTTTTCTTGTCTGTCCACACTGCATAGCGCCCTCTATTGGCAACAAAGTGTCTAAAACCAAGATGAAAATAATTGAGCTTTTCACACCCAGTGTATGTGCACCACCAATGCACTGGTAATGAATTGTGCAGTTAGTGGGTGGCACTAAAGCTTCATTGGGGAAATGTTATTCGGGAAACTGTTAAGGGAAATCAGGGAACATTTGATGACTATAAAATACCTATTCAAGACAAAAGTATTGGATCAAGTTGCCTACAGTACAATGAAGAAAATTTGGTATTTGTACATTTCAGGGCTGGAAATAAGGTTTGGTGAGGGCAAGGCCAATTTTCCATTGCAAGGGGCACTTCCATTGGAAAATCATAAAGTCTATGGGAACATTTGAAGGGGGCACCAAGGCCAAGAACTAGGGCAACGAAGGCCATGGCCTCCGTTTATTTCCAGGCTTGAAAATTGAGTCTGAGACTATGGATCGTGTTGAGTAGAGTTGACTCAAATTACGGCATTTCTCAGTTGTTAAAAAGTCAAGTACATAGACATGTATGTGATGAGACATTGGTTTTCTGCATGTAATATCTTAGTATAGGGCCTGTATTATACATTGTACATAGTGTACAAAACTCAAAAGGTTATACTGTATGTGACTGCGTGGGATGCCGAAATATAAATCAAAAACATATGGTAAGTGTAGGAAGCTAAAGATCAAATTATTGTCTCATATTTTGACAGTTTGCAGTGAATTTGGTTGGTTGTCTGTCTTTTGGGGTTTGGAGGGAGGGGGAGGACATGGTTTATAGTGAACTGTTCCTAAAGGATACACTTCCTGATCATTGCAATATTGAGTCATAATCCCGTAGGAAATACAGCCACATTCTCCTTGGTGACCCATGCTCCTTCGCAAGGTTTGTGTTCCTCAGTTTGTCACTGGTACCTCGAGGCTAAGAGGCCCTGCTGAGGGTACAAGTTAGTCTGGAGTCAGCGGTCTCATATTGCATATTATGCATCATGTCTTGCCATGTCTGGCAGTGACAGCACACCAAATGATGACATCACTGCATGCAATACCACAGGCGAAGGCCAGACCTTGGGGTACCATGATTTTGGAGAAATGTACACCTTTATATTTGTGAGTGGGTTGTGGGTCGAACCCTGGTGGTTGGCAATGCACAGTATGCAGAGGGTGGGCCAAGGGAGTCGTTTCAGCATATGTCTGATCATAATGTGTCACCCGTTGGTAAGGCTGGACAGCTAAGGTGAGTCTAGCCTCTAGGACTTCGTAGGTGTCCAACATCAGGGTCTAGCTACTGGGAATACTTTTGATTTATTCCAATTTATGGCTTCGAACAACCACAGTCAATTCTGCAGAGAAGATAAAACAAACTGGTTAAACCTGACACAATTTCAGAAAGGAGTTGATGTTGGTTGGTGTGCTGAAGTGCAATCAGCAAGAACCTCATGGTTTGCCCCCAGCTAGGCTGGGAGGGATTATGCTCTGTACTTGGCCGTGTAACCTGCTGCTGTGACATCTCGCCTGAGGGTTGACCCCACAGAAATGACTGCATCGACCTCAAGCAAGAAGGAAGCATCCTTTATCAGTGTTGCACCAACTCCAGACGCTTTGAGTAGACAAGACTTTGGGCGCTACAGTAATGAGTATTAGAAAGTGACTTTGGAAAGATCACCAGAAGGCAAGTATATGATATCTAATGAAGGCTGTTGTCACCAGTATGGACCTGCTTCAGAAACGACGTGCACTGCCAAGTTGATGGATATAGTATTCAAGTTTGGAAGATGTAATGTGTCGGTATTTTCGACACTATGATGTACCCTGTGGAATATATCTCCTTCCTGATGTCATGAAGGCGTTCATGTCTCGCAGACAAGATGAATGTATTGACAGCTTGTAAACATTAAGCAACAAAACATGAACCAACTTGACATTTCAGACAGGAAATGCCTAATCCTTCGCTAATCGCTATCCAGATCATGACTCACTGCATAAACTCACTCAAACACTTTTTTCTTTTGCAAACTTGGGGAAGTGTTTTTTAATGGAAAAAAATGTCTGCGTTGGTTTGACGTGTTTTTCCTTGTCAACATAGCTCACCAAAAACTTGTTTTATTGTGTTAATACAGTAATAAACTGTGCAAACTGCTTATCAGCCAAAATAATGACCTCAAATTTATAAAATGTTTTGAGTTTATTGGAGGGCCTGACGCTTTTCGATCCTAGCAGAATCTTTATCGAAGACTAACCTTTCGACCCTAGCACAATCTTTGTCAAAGACTAGCCTTTGAGGAAGATGGTGCTAGGATCAAAATGCGTCAGGCTCTCCTAACTTAAAATTTTTTTTAAAGGTGGTTCAGTTTTTCAGTTCAATTCATTGGTTTATGAATAGGGCTTGTATGCAAATATGTGTTGTCTTTCTAGCTCCATGGTTATTATACATACACTGTGTGTGAGTCACTAAATAACCTCTCTGATTTCTAAACATTTCTGGGTAGAGTTTTACTAACATGGTTTGAAATGGATCCCACATCCTGCCTTGTGTCAACATAGTTTATGCTGATGATTAGTGGAAAGCATTGACACTGTCCATTCTGTGTTGCTCAGGAAGGTTCTCAATTTTGATCCTTTAAAGATAAAAAATGATGGTGTAAAGATTTAAGAAATACCGTGGGCATTTTTCACTGTTTTCTCAAAAAGTGGGCACCATGTGACTATTTCACAGATGACTGTTACTGTATCTGTCTTGATATTTTTGCCCATGAATCTGCATTTCTTTGAAAAAAACCAAAGTATGAAATTGCCTTTAAGAATGTAGACAGAAAGACACTGGACTGGAAACATTCATGATACTAGGTGTATGTGGCTTATTATTACATTGATCACATGAATAGTTGAGGGTATGTCCTTAACCTCCACAGTACCCCAGCCAGTAGCTAGACACCCTGCTGCTAAACTTGGAACCAATATCCATTTATTATTATAGTTTGTGATATGTGATATGTTTGTGATTTGTGATGTGTTGTGATGTGAGGTGGCAATTGCCCCATATAAAGGATTGCAGTATTCAGTATGGTTATATTTCTGAAGGCCCTGTACATGTAATTAAAGGTAGTATCATACTTTGGCAAGAAACCGAAACAGAAATGTTCACAGATTTACGTATACATTTCAGGGTATGAAGATGGTGTTGGTAGAAACCTTCCGTTAACATTTTTCCGCCTGAAATGGTGTATTTATCCAGAAATTAGTAAAACAACAACCGAAAATCTTTTTCAAAAATAAAAGAGAAAAGACTAAGAAATACTGTGGCCATTTTTCACGATTTTCTCAAAAAGTAGGCACTGTATAGGACTGAAATTTTCACAGATAACTGTTACTGTATCTGTCTTGATATTTTTGCCCATGAATCTGTACTTATTTGACAAAAACCAAAGTATGATATTACCTTTGTTTCACGATCACTGCCCTTGGTTCTTTAAATGCTTCTACATATTTGCACTTGAGTTGAGCAAATGAGTACATGGTCTTTTACATCAGTAGGGAATTGCTTACGGTTACTACTTTCTAATGATTACCGGTAGAAATTTGTGGAGAAAAACACACCAAAGTATCCATCCATAGAATTTCTTTATATTTTTTAATTTATTTAAAAGTCCTAAACGAAATGTAGCTTTCATTACAATCTAATTGGTTTCTTGAGCAAATAACCTGCTAAAATTCTTGATGAATTAATTTGCAATATTTAAATGATGTAAACTTCTACCATACATGTTAATTGTGTATACATACTTCATGCATTCATTTGTTACGGATATAAATTTGGCCCATTGTACATAGTGGTGTTTCTGTTTTGATAAATTGTAAGATTAATTTCTGAATACCAAATATATGAGCCATGTACATCACTACAATTTACTTCCTCATTGGTAAACATATGCCAATTCAACCAATACGTTTGAACCATTTCCTGTCAAAAGGCACATTAATATAAGTTTTGTTTCCCGTTGTCATTTCCATTTTTCTTGCTTGTACAGGAAACATCGACGTTAAAACGATCCAATTCTGACCCGAATCTTGCAGACAGCGACGACATGTTGAAGCGCAAGCAGATAGCGATGACCTTCCCTGTAAGTATTTGATATAATGGGTATTCTATCAGTTTAATGGAGCATATAGGATTTGCATAGATGTGCGTTTTGGCTGAATTTAGTACTTAAACAGAAGTGAAGGTCTTAAACTTCCTTACAGATGTTGTTTCATGTTCCTGTTTACGCTTTGTTCATCTGGATAGCAGAAATATGGCCGAAATAATCTTGGCCCCCCCTCCGAATCCTTCACGGTTACACCACGCTTTCGAAAAAGACAAGTCTTTTTAAAAGACACTAAATCCTGTATGCTGCCTTTAATCAGTTAGATTTACTTGCTGTTTTTGTTAGCAACCATTTTGAATTTCACCTGTTTTTGTTTGATCTCTGCAGGGTCTGTTCCATCTGAAGAAGGGATGGTTAGTGAAGCAGGGAGATGGAGAACAGGTAGGAATATGTTGCAGATTCTAGAATAGAGTCAAAACACTTTGAGAGAAAACTCATTTTATATAGCTCATATCACAATCAAAGATGTCTCTAAGCGCTTTTAAGAAAGAAGGAGAAAGAAAGAAATAAACATGGACATAGAAGGATTCACATAAACACAGTCAAAAATACCAAAATAAACCAACATTTCAAATTAAGAATGGATGTGTTTTCAGTTATCAGCATGTATCGCCATAGTGATTTGTACTGTGACATCACACTTTGTTTAGCAATTAAGATTGATTTACAATTTAAGATAAGAGTTTTGTGAAATTGACCACAAAAGTTATAATCACATCCCACATTTTGGCCACTTCCATTCTTCTACCAATGTATACTCTTGGCCTTCATGTTGCCATGACGTTGCCATGACGTCTTGAATATATGAGACTCTAGAGGGATGCTCCGATGACCTTGGATGCAGCTGGTTAGCAGCTGTGCAACTCGCAGAGTCAATAATAGTCACACCATAGAGCTCTATGATCACACTCAGAGCATGAATTTAGCAACTAGATATTATTACATTATACATACATGTAGGTTGCCCTCTGTCCCACTTCTTTCTATATTTACATTCAACTTCGAGTCACAAATATTTATTTCCCGCAGCGCATTTTCCCCATTTTTGTTTGCACGTGTATCATCAGGGATGTTAAACTTCAGATTTCAATCTTTTAGATCTTTTAAAGATCAAAAATAAAAGAGAAAAGACTCAAGAAATACTGTGGTTGTTTTTCACTGTTTTCTAAAAAAGTGGGCATCGTATGGGACTGAAATTTCAAATCACTGATGACTGTGACTGTATCTTCCTTGATATTTTTGCCCATGAATCTGTATTTCTTTGACAAAAACCAAAGTATGATACTACCTTTAAAGGTACCATACAGTGCCCACTTTCTTTGAGAAAATCGTGAAAAACGGCCACAGTATTTCTTAAGTCTTTTCTCTTTTATTTTTGATCTTTTAAAAGATCAAAAAGATTTTCACTCGTTGTTTTACCAATTTCTGGATAAATACACCATTTCAGGCGGGAAAATTTTAACAGTAGGTTTCTACTAGCACCATCTTCATACCCTGAAAGTTATATGTAAATCTGTGAACATTTCATTACTTGGCAGATGTATTGGATGGTTTGTGAAATCACTCAAAAGTTGGGTACCCTGGTTATCCTAACTAGCGATCATTGTTTCATTAAGATTGATTTTTCGGTACTAAATTTATAGAATTACACGGAGAATTCCTTTAAAGGTAGTATCATACTTTGGTAAGAAACCAAAACAGAAATGTTCACAGATTTACGTATAACTTGCAGGGTATGAAGATGGTGGTGGTAGAAACATGCCGTTACAATGGCCGTTTGTCACTGTTTTCTCAAAAAGTGGGCACCGTATGGGACTGAAATTTGAAATCACATATGACTGTTACTGTATCTTCCTTGATATTTTTGCCCACGAATCTGCGTTTCTTTGATAAAAACCAAAGTATGATGTTACCTTTAAAGGGGAAAATAAAATAAAAATTTATTTGATTACTTGGTAGATGTACATGTGTGTGTAAGTTTATGGATGGCTTGTGAAATCACTTCAAAAACTTTGTTACTCTGGGAAGCCTAACAAGCGATCATTGTTTCATTTAGATTGATTTTTTTGTACTGAATTTAGAAAAATACATGTAGAATTCCTTTAAAGGTACAGTAATATCATACTTTGGTAAGAAACCAAAACAGAAATGTTCACATATTAACGTATAACTTACAGGGTATGAAGGTGGTGGTGGTAGAAACATACCGTTAAAATGGCCGTTTGTCACTCAAAAAGTGGGCACCGTATGGGACTGAAATTTTCACAGATGACTGTTATTGTATCTGTCTTGATATTTTTGCCCATGAATCTGTATTTCTTTGACAAAAACCAAAGTATGATGTTACCTTTAAATGTCAGCTTGAATCATACCATACTAGTGGTGTGACATATGCCCAGTAAGGCAGTGCATTTCTTGTTGGATTACAATGATCATGTGATCTGGGTATATCCTGCTTAAGGAAACCAGCTTGGCTTAGCATCCTGCTTGATAAAGTTTATAGATTGACATATATACCACTGGGAAATGGAAAAAAACTAATACTTCCACATTGCATTACACGGATGGAAAGTTAAGGTGACGACTGATATCAAGGTATTACGTTTCTTTTTTTCGATTATTTTTTAAATTCTGAGCGAATCAATCAATGATAACAAAAGAACATTTTGTTAGTTCTGATTTTTATTTTAATTAACAGCGTTGACAATGATTATCTTTTGAGTTTGGTATCTTACTTCTATGGTATGGGATTAAAGTGTGTACTTTACATCTTTGAGGAAGCAGTAGGCCTATACAAACAAAGGTGCCTGTTTCAACAACTCATTAGGATAATTGCATTGTCTTCAAGAGTGTGTAAAAGATTCTTCAGTATCCTTCCAAATCTACCTACTTGCTTTGTTGTCAAGAGGATTAGGGTTATTGGATTATTGGATTTACACAAAAACTTGAAAATTTAGCTAAATTTAAGGACTATTCACAAAGCTATGCATGTTTAACACTACACCTTCTCCATGATCACTTTAAAACAATAGAAATGTTGCTGTACTTGTTCTACTTGAGTGACCAGACAAGTAGTTTAATACAAATATGACCATGGTAGGTTTGAGGCTTTGCGTGGTGACAATTGGTATGTGGATCGGTTTGCGGAAACACCATGTAAGAATCGTTCGTACTTGTGCACTTATTATTTCGTTCGCACTTCTCGTAAGGTCTCAACGTTTCAACTAGCCTTGGGCCAATTTCATAAAACTGTTAAGCACAAAAATTTGCTTAGCACAAAAATGTCTCGCCCAATAAAACTAACCACCATTGAAAATTCCATTTGATGCTCATGGTCAGCGAACAACAGCCAAAGAACAATCACAAGTGAGTCACAACACATGGACATTTTGGTTGTTAACCCTGTTTTTATTAAGACAGAAATGTCATGCTTAGCAAATTTTTGTGCTTAAAGGTTTTATGAAATTGGCCCCTGCTCTATAGTCTTCACCAGGAGACCACGGTAGGTAATGAAATCCTGACAGCATGTGATAAGCCATGAACCTGTCAAGCTTATTCAAACGAAAGAAGTTTTAACAGTTACCATTTCTTCTTGTCTATCCTACCAGGACTGGACCAAGCATTGGTTTGTGCTCTGTGACAACAAACTGAGCTACTACAAGGACTCAAGTGATGAAGTTGTAAGTATACTCTGGTTATTTCCAAAGTCTTCTGACCCAGCTTCGATCCAGGCTTTCCCTCTGTCATCTTAAAACTGAAAATACAGGTTTTGGCTTCTGGCCGAAGTTAATGCTTCATTTCCCTGTTCAAAACCGAGAATCTACTTGGGAATCATATCCAATAATCTCTATTTTAATACTTGTTCCTAAAAAATGGATGTGAGATAATGTAGCCAGAGGCTAAGCCGAAGCCCAGCTTTAGTAAGAGGCTTTCAGTCTTATCAGAATAAATGGTAGAATGTCAGGGATACATCTGTAACATGTTGCGTTTCATGACTAAGCGGAAGGGGACCTCTCTCTGTGCATAATTTGATATCAAGGGTGTGTTTCTCCGGTTTCCTAGCAGTCGGGATGTCATGTGTTTCGTCTTGGTGTTTAATCAACCTTGACAAAATCATTTGTCAAAGTAATATTATTGGACCGTGTAATGTGTATATGGCAACACCTGCTGTGTCAGAAGTCATGGATTTTAATATTGCATATTACACCTGTACATGGTTTAATGAATGGGTATGATAAATGGATAAGATGCTGATGCTTTGGGGCCAGCAGGTGATAGTTGACAGTCTCTTAGTAGAGGACACTTACATGTAAGGCGTTTATGAAACGGAGGCTCAGGCCTAAGCCACAACTTGAGCTAATGAACTAAAAAAAGATTGTTTGGAGTTAAGGGGGCCTATCGTTTTGATCCAACCAGGATCTAAAGTTCTCAAAGCGTAAAAAAAAGATTGTGCTAGGATCGAAATGACAGGCTCCCAACTCCAAACATTTCATATATTTCAGGTAATTCTTTTGGTTGACTTCTGTTTTACAGTAGATTTATTCATGCAGTATCTCATGCATGTATCCACTTTATTGAGTCACTTGAAGATCTTTAGTTTGAATACAGGAATCTGAATCAAGTGAGTATTTAACAAGGAATACTTATAAATACATTTGTATGTTTAATCCTCAGCCCAATAACTTGGATGGAATAATTGAACTGGCCAAATGCAACAAAGCTGCTGAAACACCTGTCAGCAGAAACTATGGCTTCCAGATAGAGGTAATATATATCAACTATATTCAGGGGCCAATTTCATAGAGATGCTTAGCACCAAAAAATTGCTTAGCACAACATTGGCTTGCCCAATTAAACAAACCACCATTGAAAATTTGATTTGATATTCATGGTCAGTGAACAACAGCCAAAGAACAATTGCAAGTGATACACAACACATGGAAATTTGGTTGTTAATCCTGTTTTTATTAAGGCAGAAATGTCATGCTTAGCGATTTTTTGTGCTAAGCAGCTCTGTGAAATTGGCCCCAGGTCTTATTATACACATACTTCTGATAGTTCTCACAGATTTGTTTACATGGATGTAGAAAAGATTAGTTTTCATTTAAAGGTAATATCATATTTTGGTTTTTGTCAACAAAAATGCAAATTCATGGGCAGAAATATATAGAAAGATACAGTAACAGTCATCTGTGAAGTTCCCTGTCCCATATGGTGTCCACTTTTAGAGAAAACAGTGAAAAACGGCAACAATATTAAAAAAAAAATCTTTCCACCATTATTTTTGATCTTCCAAAGATCAAAATTGTTTTGGGTCTTTGGTTTTACTCTTTTCATGATAAATACAGCATTTCAGACTGAAAAGTTGTTACGGTATGTTTGTACCATCTTTATACCCTGTAATTAATAGGTAAATCTGTGGAGATTTCTATTTCGGTATGCTACCAAAGTATGATAGTACCTTTAATAACCATTTTCACCTCAAAATAAGTTTAAAGTAACTAAAAATGTTTTTATTCCTCTTTTGAAATGTTTGTGAATTCTTTGGAATTTATTCAAATGAAAAATGACATGACTAGATGATTATTTTTGTTTTTGAAATCTGTTGAATTTCAGTTCTAATCCAACATGACCTGGATATTGTCAGGCACAGGAAATACATGCACAGTGACACAGTAGAAATCCACAATACTCAGTTCCTGTTGGCCATGTTGCTTTGTCACAATGCCAGGATATGACCAGCCATGATAGTGGTTTGACATTGTGATTGATAAATAGTGTACAATGCAATCACATAGTCATTCAGTATGGCTCCGTTGGCTTGGTCCTATGTATTGGTATTATACACCGTCAAGTATTTAAAGCATGTTGAGAATCCTTAGAATTGTATGCAAACTAGGCTTGCCCTTCACCGACTTGGATGAGCACTGTATACTTATTGCTTGTGAGAGCCGGTGAAAAAATCACATGCTGGCTCAGGTGGGATTGGAACCCACAACCTCAGTGCAGATGCCATATCTTTAGAATTGTCAAGTTGTATTTATTGACTCTTGGGTGATTTTTCCCTTTTAGCTGGATACTGGACTGATTATTCTCGCTGCTATGACATCTGGTATCCGTAACAACTGGGTAGGAGCTATCAACAAAGCCATCAAGACAGCACAGGAAGACAGTGCTAAGAAGCCGGTAGATTCCCCTACCAAGGAGAACAAGCCTCTACTAGCCGCATCCAAACCCAACTCCTTACCAGTATCGAAGAGCACGTCAGACATCCGGCCAAAGGACGAGAGACCCAGTCCTCTCCAGCCCATGCGGAGGAACTCCAATAATTTGGATGCCGCGGCCATCGTCAGGGGTGTCACACAGACTGACGGGAAGGTGACCCATACCTCTCTTGAATCTCCGCAGCTTCTCGAACAGAGATCTAGTGTACCCACCAAAACATCTCCCGTTGAGACTCTTCCACCCGTTCCCTCAGGCAAATCAGAAGGACGAGGGAGCTCATTGTCCAAGTCCTCCTCCTACTCTGATACGAGAACCCGGAGAGGTTCCATCCCTAAAGAGGCGACGTCCTCGGGAGCCAGGCGGAATTCTGTAACCAAAGAGACTGTTGTGAACGCAGAGACAAGACAAAAGCAGTCCTCATCCTCAAAAGACGGGTCGAGCTCGGACTCTTCGAAATCTGCAAAGTCCAAGGAGAGGAGAAGCAGGAAAGGATCTCGATCAGAAAAGAGATCCCAGGAGGACAGTGCGGCAGCTGTCACGGCCGCCCTCTCTAAAAGGACTTCTAACACGGACTCTAAGCACGCTACCACCTCCCGGAAATCTAGGAGTAATTCTCAAACTGAGGAAGTTGTTTCATCCACGAACGCTGAGCAGCAGCATTCTCCTCGAGTTACAGCCAGTGTTTCTGAGAGTAAAAAGGGTTCATCTACTGTAGACACTACCGTCATGTCTCTTCTGGAACTAGAGGTAAGTCCTCCACTGATGTGAAGATGTCACTTGGTATGCTGAGTTTCATTCGGCATCATCTCACCCATTAAACAATATTTTTTTATCTTGTTCTTTGAATCTGTTATATAATTGATTTATTCATCGAGGAGATAGAATAATACAAACAATTTATTGCTCTTCAATGACGTAGATAATCACCTCAGTAAGTGACTTTTGAGCGCACATGAAAAATCATGTGCTGGTTCAGGTGGGATTTGAACCCATGACCTCCTGCTTACTAGTGCAGATGACATACCACTTGGCCACTGAGCTAGCTGGGGTCAGCAGGGTGAATTTAATCCCTTGTCTCAGTGGGCGCCGTAATTAATCTGTTATTATTTAGTTATTCGTTGAAGAGATTGAATAATGCAAACAATTTGGTCTGAATTGAAGCCTGTGAACAACAACAACAACTGAGAAGTAGCTGACCTGTATTAGTGTCCCTCTTTGTACATCAGGTCAACTGAAAATCTTATCCAAATCTTCCAAGTTGATAGCTTTTTTGAATCACTTCCATGCTTTGGAGCTGAGAGTTCTCACAAGGCCTTGACAGGATATTTCCGTTTATTTTTTGAAAGGTGGATACGTTGAAGTCTCAGTTGGAGACCAAGCAGCAGGATTGTGGCCGCTTACAGCAGGAGAATGCCAACCTTAAAGCTCAGCTCAACTCAGAACAGAGAGACCATAAGGAGAGTTTCCAAGACCTGGAGAATGAACAGACAGGGTATATGACACAGGTACGTCAGAAAATTATGTCTCCTGAGGCCAATTGAACAGACAGGGTATATGACACAGGTACGTCAGAAAATTATGTCTCCTGGGGCCAATTGAACAGACAGGCTATATGACACAGGTACGTCAGAAAATTATGTCTCCTGGGGCCAATTGAACAGACAGGGTATATGACACAGGTACGTCAGAAAATTATGTCTCCTGGGGCCAATTGAACAGACAGGGTATATGACACAGGTACGTCAGAAAATTATGTCTCCTGGGGCCAATTTCATTAAGCTCCGCGACGCGTCGCAACTCGATTTGCGACGCGTCCTAGCTGCGACGCGTCGCATCTATGTGGTGAGTCCATAGAGAAAGGATGCGTCTTAACTCTGCGACGCGTCGTAAGTTTTATGAAATCGGCCCAAGGGGTCGATTTCACGAAGCCCTCCAAAAAATTGTAACTTGAGTTACAAGGGATAACCCGTCATATCTTACGTAGGGCTGCAATGCAACATAGTGCATCATAAGTCCTAAGATTGAAAGTAAGTTACGATGAGTTTGGTGAAATCGACCCCAATTCCAATTATCCTCTGTTGTATTCTCGGACTCAGAAAGAATTCAGCACATCAAATGAGAGAAGATCTGTTCAAATCTGAAAATGGAAGTCATGATTTTTTTTAACTGACAGGATTTTCATATTGAAAATGAAAATCTCTGGCACACAGTATTAATTATTGTTAAAGGTAATTCTATTAAAAAAATGTCTTATTTGTAAAATTTGATAGAAGCCCTGTTTTTTTTTATATTGCTTTTCTGTGATGAGTGTCTGGAGCAGTAATAATTAGCCAATGATGGCAAATTCAGCTTTTTTGTAAAGATCCATTTATTGTTGGAAGTGACACACATTTATAAATCAAATGTTTTCCTTTTTGATTTTTTGAATACAGATTGAGCAGATGGCCAACCGAAGCCGCCAGTCAGAATTGACCAATCAGAAACTTCAGGCCGAACTGAGACAATCCAAGAATGCATCCCAGCACCTTCAACAGCAGAACCAGCAGCTAGCCAACCAACTGACCACCCTGAAGACAGACTCCGAAGGACGTGACCAGGAGTTTGTATCTCTAAAAGGCCGCTTTGAGGACCTGGTTAGAGATCTTACAGCCAGTGAGAGTGAAATCTCTGACATCCGATCCAATCTGAAAGCAGAACGAGAGCGGAGTGAGAGTCTGGAGACAGAATTGACGGATACCTGGATGACCCTTAGGGAGAGGGGAAGCGAAGCCGTTGATGTGGACATTGAGAGGCTGTCAACCATGCTTGAGGAAGCACGGATGCGATTAGAGAAAAGTGAGACTGATGCTATGGAGAGGGAAGAGAAAGCACAGAAGCATTTCAATCGCTTGCAGAGTCAGTATCAGGAGGAAAATGCTGCTCTCAAACACAGACTTCAGGAAGCCGTCGAGGAAAGTCAAACCCTTCAGAAGAGACTCACAGAGAGAAACGAAGAGGTTGACAAGATTGAAGCTGTTACACTTCAAGCTGGACGGACTGATAGTAATGCCAGAATAGAGGAACTAGAATCTTCCATCCAAGAACTTAAGTCTCAGTTAAAAACTGAGATCACTTCAAAATCTGAGTTTCAGAGGAAATATGATGACTTGGTAGCACAGTCAGCCACTCAGTTCCTTGAAGGTCAGGGTGACATGGCTTCCACTAGTAGTGACGACAATGCAGTCAAGCTAGAATCAGAATTGAATCTAGCTGGACGAGAGATTGAGAAACTGAGAAAAGAAAGTTCTGCTGAGAAGGAACAAAAGGCATTACTTGAGAAAGCCTTCCAGAGAGAACAAGCTCTTAGAAAACAGCTGGAAGATCAAATCGCTCACTCAACTCAAGAAGCTGGCAGCTCAGATAATGAAGTTGAACAAAAGAATTCACAGATAGTGAGTCTCCGTGCTGACTTGAAGAAAGCTAAGAAGGAACGAGAAGCCGTCAACTTAGTTCGGAAGCAGCTTGCTGCAGCGGTGGATAGTCTGAATAACCAATTATCTGAAAAGGACAGGAGGATCGAGAAAATCAACTCTGAGGTGGAAACCAGAGGCAGTCAAAACTCCAAACTGGAACAGCAGTTGCAAGAAAGTCTATCGGAAACAGCAACTTTGAGAATCAAAGTTGAAAGCATGGAAGCCGAGTTGAAGCTGGTGTCCCAAAGGACTGAGAGTGAGGCCAGTACCCAACGGGAGGCACTGCAAACAGAGCAACGTCGCCTAAAACGGCAGATAGCTTCCCTTGAAGAACAGCATGCTCTTGATATGCATAACCGACAGAGTGAGTTGGACACGGCGAATGACACTATTAAGAGTCTTCAGGAGAAAGTTGCTGCGCTGGATACGAAGTTGAAGGCAACAGTTGAATCGCTCACTCGAGCTGAAAATGATGCAGCAGCCAATCAACTAGACATGCAGAAGGAGGAGGAGCTACTGAGGGCCAAATGTGACCGGATGGAGAAGGATGTCAAGCGTCTCCGTGGAGAACTCCATGCTGCACAGGACAACTTTGATGAGCTGGACCTCCAGTTCATCAAGAAGCGGGAAGAAATGAAGCGGTATGAGCAACAGCACGAGGAGCAGATTGGCCAGATGGGGTACAGAATCCAGGACCTGACAAGCAAGTTGGCAGCAACGGAGCGTAAGGTGAGAGATCTGAGTGGGGTAGATCACAGGAATAGGGGAAAAGGGGCAGCTGGTGGGATGGGATCGCAACTAACTCAAACCCGGAAAATGGAAAATAAGCTCAAGGAACTGGAGTCCAAACTGGGGGATGTAGAAAACACTATGCAGAATCAGGATCAGGACACTAGCAGCCTGCTGGGAAAAATAGTCTCAGTAGAGCAGCAGGTCCAAGCTCAAGGTCAACTGTCTTCGACTAGTAGCGTGCCAAGTTTTGATGCTGAACATCCTCATCAACCACAGATGTCCTTGTCCTTGTCACGTGGCTCATCAGCTGCTAGCGCACCCTGCGATAGTCTCTCCACCTCTGGACCTGATCACTCGGAGGACTCTGAGCAAGCACCTGCTTCACCAGATAAGGGAAAGCAGACTTTCAGAGCCCGCTTCCTGGAGACAAAACTGAGTGAGACGGAGCTTAAACTGAAAGAGGTGACAAGAAAGCTTGTTGATGTGACTACACGAGAGTTGGAGAACCGTAAAGCCTACCAAGGGAAGAGTGTCTCAGAGAGTCGACTGAAGGAGAGATTAAAAGTCATGGAACGTGAAGTGGAAGCATTGACCAAGGAACTTCAACAGGTACAGTCAAACAGTCGCACCTTTGCCTGCGCTATGCGGGCTTCCTTGACTGACTGTGGACAACTCTTGGGGGACGTTAGATCTGGTTTAGAATGGGTTGATTTAGAGATAGACTTGGAAGGGGATAGCTGGGATGGGCTGCCTAATCAGCAGCAGCGGGTGGAGGTAGCCACTAACCCAACAACTACTAGCCACAACAACATGCTTTCATGCCTCAAATCCCTGCTCACCGATGCATGCCACAAAGTAGATCAGTGTAAACAGACTGCCATGTCCCAACAGACCCATATCGAAAAGCAGAGTAGGGATTCTATGCATTCATTGTTGATTAGGGGGCGCGGTGCCGAGGGCCATTCAGCTAGTAGTAGCTTTGCTTCTACAACAGCATCAAGTTATGAGAGTAATGAGTCTGGTTCTATGAAGCTGTCGCGTCATCGGAATCCTAGCGTCATTGAGACGTTAGAGCGATTCGCTAACAGGTTGTCTGCTGAGGTTATCCTCCTTGGAGAGTCCAGTTTTGTCCTCCATCAAACGGACAGGCAGAAGCTTGCCAAGATACAGATGTGTCTTGAAGAAAGTGATTCTCTCACGGCTGCGATGACGGAACTTGAAACTGCTTTAAGTTCGGAGCAACATGATTTGAATCAACCTTCCTTACACCATACTTCCCAAACAATCAATGATCTCTTATCGCCAAGATTTCTCTTGCAAGCTGAGGCTTGCTACACTCAAGCTCCTCCGACAGACAGCGCGGAAGGCTCTAAAACTGAATTTACCAGGCCTTTTATTGATAGGCATTCTAAATCTAGATCACCCTTGAAGAGGCAAAGAAGAACAAACCCACCCTTCAGTGAGTTGTCTCATTCCAAATCCATCGAACGGTCCTCAGTCTGGACTCCCAAATTAGATAATTTTGGTAACTCCTTGTCTAACACAATCATAAAGGCAGGGCAAGTAGAGTATCTCTCAAAAGTTAAAAAGGGCACAAATTCAACCTCGTCCTCTGTGGGCAGCGATGTGTTGGCACATTTGCACAATTATGAGTTGAATCTCGAAGAAGCCGGTATTTTACTCCAGCAGAAGCAAAAAGGATTCAGTGAAATGTTTGAGAAACATTTGAAAAAGGTTATCGCAAAACTGGCTGAAATTCTGGCCCATGAAAATGTCAGTCGTGTGAAATCTGACAAGGAGAGAAATCGAAGAGCAGGGCTGTGCATCGACGATGACGATGTGTTGGGCAGCTTCGATGATATCTTTCCTGTAGCCGTGAAGGATGTAGACATAACAGGCATTCTAGATTCAGTGGGTCCAGACTTAGTGTCTTACGCAAAGCAGATAGCATTGCGAGAAGCTAGGGGGACATCAGTGAATTTGGTTGAGGACAAGATGTTACTCGTCGAAGTCTTCCACTTGCTCCAAGTCAGGGTCTCTGATTTCCTGAAGAAGCTCTCTGTAGAGCGGAGTACATGTCAGATAGTTCTTAAAGCTCTTAGCTCTGTCGGGGACAAGCGATATTCTCACATAGAATGCCTTCTGGAAGAAGAGATCGTTCGGATCAAACAGCAGCTCCTGGAGAGTTATGAAAATGCAGTCAGTGAGGTCAGGAAGGGGAAAGGCTTGCCATGCGGTGATGATGAGGACCTCCACGCCGTGCTGGGTGATTATGTTGGACTTCTGGGTAGTCTGATGATCAGAAAGGTAGTGGTAGGAGGTCTTGTCAGGCATGTCATTGAGGAAATACCACACTTAAGCAGCTGTGATGGTGCTACCATGAGTGATGCGGATTTGTTTAATCATGACCCAGCTGCAGTCAGCTGTGATCTCAATGAAGCAGAGCATGTGGTTTCCCGTACCCCTGAGCAAGTTAGTGCCGAACATGTGCCTTCCCGTATTCCTGAGCCAGTTAGTGCTGAATATGAAAACTTGGCATTCCACTTGGCCGATTCTGCAATAGCTCGTGCCGAGCAGGCACATCTTGAGGGCCAGTTGCAGGATAATTGGGAGGCAATCATGCAGAAGGGTCGCTACAGTCCAATTGAACATGTCACAGCGGATCATGCCCGGATTTTAGCCGAGGTTCGGCGTCGTTATGAGAACCTGATCCACGAGGAAGAGTTAAAATACGAACAAGAACTGAACTCTTTACAAGAGAAGTACAGAGAGGCACTTTCAAAAGTTGAGGAATTAGAAGCAAAGTTAGAGGACGTTGAAGCAAGACAAGCAAGCAAGCCAGAGATTACAGTAACCCCTGACGAAGACTTGAGCGACATTGTCGATGACTTAGTGGTGACGAGTCTCAGTGAGATACTCGCAGAGCTAGATCACACTAAGGAGACGCTGGCCAACACTCAAGAGGAACTGGCAGCTGTTGAGAAGGAGCACAGCGGTGAGATAGATGCCATCACAGACTCCCTGGAGAAAATGGATAAACAGTATCAGACTGAGATACGAACGCTGAAGATGGCTCACGAGAAGATGGTTTTGGGTCTGCGACGGGAGTTCCAGGAGCATCTGGACCAGCTGAAACGGCTCCACTTGCTTGAGGCGACTAAGAGACGGCAACAGGTTGATGAAAGTCTTCAAAATGCCGAAGCTAGTCCTGACGAGTTGGGTCAGGTAAGAATCGATGCAGACCGGTGTATCGTGTTTGGTATTTTGTGGACTGTGAACTTGGTTGCATCCAAACCTCTCTCCGTCTGCCGTTGTAAACCTCTGATGCCTGATTATTCAAATCTTGTTTTTCGTTGTCGTTTTTTTTTTTAATGTTCTGCCGATTATTGATTTGTCCGTTGCTTTTGGCTTCAGCATGCATGTTGGCTTGTACCATGTATCTGCAACTGAGATGCAGTCTCCAAGCTGCCTCAAGTCTCCCTGCAGCTGCAAGATCAGCCCGATATCTTGATATCCCGCCCGTACTGATGTTCTCTTACACTCTGCTAAGCCTCTGCCCCGCCCGCCTGCCCCGCCCCATGGCCTTAAATGCACTGTGGCATGCATGTATATGAGTATACTCACTGCAGTGCATGCTTGTTACTGTATTGTTGATGTTACAGTTTCCCTAACGCGTTGTCAGTCAGTATCCCTTACGTGTCTGTTTGTGATCCAGCAATTACTACGTGAATGTAGCATGATGTCGTCTTTGTGGCATGTATCGTGTAATATTATACTCGTCAGCGCTAGGCCATACCCAAATATATATCCTGCATAATTTCTGTTTATTTATTTTCAACACAGCATAAGGTGTTGGTATGTAGACAAGTCTGATAAGGCTTTGGTGGGGGCAGCCATTAGTGGGGGCCACCGCACACCATCCATGCATATGTAGTGGTTTGTGACCTCCTTTGATCAAATCAATCAAATGGAGAACTACTCTACTGATTTACCGATGTCTATGTGCTTTCATGCCCAGGACCCAATTTCATGGAATCCGTTACGGTCTATTTTTGTGCTTACGGGCACTGCTACACGTGAAATCTATTTCATGGAATCCATAAGCAAGAGTTTCGGTTAGCGAAGAATCTCTAGGCTAACCGTGAATATGTTCTGCTAACGCGCTGTCATATGCATTACGTAGAAAGTTCTTGCTTACCGTAACCAAAAAGAAAACCCTCCTGTGAAGTACGCTTACCGTAAGCAAAAAAAAGTTTGCTATTGTAAGCGAGGAATTTTTGCTTACGGTAACAGATTCCATGAAAATTGGGTCCTGTTCTGACATACACACTCTCATTAACCTACATTGTGGTGGGTTCATGCTGCATTGAGTGCAACTGGTGATGGCCCCCAGTCATGGATGCCTCCATGACTGTCTGATGATCATGCTCAGAATTAACCCATAATAAAATGTATGTCTGTTTACTAACAACATCGGTGTTTGTGTGTTCAGTGTTCTGTCTATAACTCAATCCATCATGGGAATAGGTAGATAATAATAAGTTTGCTGTGATACCATTAACTGTTTACAATTCGATGTTTGATAGAATATTTGGGAATCAGTCCCATCTGTGTTATATTGATATATCTTGTCATCTCCACTTTTCTTTACTTTCATGTTCTTAATGATTCTCAAATCATTTCAGTATTTGTGTCTTATTTTTGATTTCCAGAGAATTTGAGTATGAGTATATTTATGTCAAATGCTTTATTTCTCTTCAAGAAAATCATGTCGCTTCATATTTCCCATGAATCATCTATGGAATTTTCCTTGTCCTAGTTCCGTTTACATTACATTTTGCCTTAATATAACCAGCAAAAAAATAAACAAGATACTGGTAATCAACTGTGTCAGATTTATAGTTATAAGTGGTATACAAGTTAGGGTTGCTGCTGTAATTTTGCCTGTCTTCACTACTCAGTTAAAAAGTACAATTTTTTTCAACTTCAATATTATGTTCTTTAAAAAAACTCATTGTAAATCATCATGGTATCACAACAAATTTAGTATTATCTAAAATGTTGCGTTTTTTGTTGTTGTATTTATGTGTGCATATATGCTGTTGTAACCTCTGTTTATGCAATGTTAATCATTTGTGCTTTTGTTTATTATTTATTCATGTATTTTAATGGTGTTCTTGTTTTTTGTTTAAGATGTGTTCAGCAGTGTTAGTTGCAAGATATTGAAACCTGTGACGTATGCTTCTTGTAGTAATGTTGCAGAATTATACCAATATGATTTTGCTAATGTATGGATACAGAATTCAAATAGCAATTTGCTGTTATTTTTCTGTTTTTTATTTTACAGCTTTAAAATTTGTTTTATTCCGTTTGAGATTCACACATAGTAATTGGAAGGCTATTTGATTCCAGTTCTTTTGGTTGACTCTTGGGGTTGATTTCACCAAACTCTTCGTAACTCACTATCAATCGTAGGACTTTTGATGCCCTACGTGGGATAGGCCCGCTACGATGTGTTATCCTTCATTACTCGAGTTACGATCGATCGCAGGGCTTGGTGAAATCGACCCCTGGTAGCCTGTCATAAGATGGTTTTCATAGGTCAATGTAAACTCTAAAAATGGCAACATGCAAGAAACATTGAGAGTGAATGACTTTCTTCATGTTGGTTTCCCTGTGCGTTATACACACTATTCATAGAGTTTTGCTCTCAGCCTTTTTAGGCACCGTAAAAGGAATTTATGTTTTATACGGTACATTTAAACAAGTCTATGTGCAAATAGTGACTTGTTTTGGGTTTAGAAGAAGAAAGCCAAGTAGTATGTAGAATGTGAGCTCACAGTTTTCCATTCCAATTACACTGCTATTTGGCTATGCAAAGGTCATTTTCAAATAGGCCTAGGGTAGAAAGTCAAATTTGACTTTGATTTAGAATTCCTAAAACAAAAGAGTGGTTATTGAATGTAGCAATAACTACACTTAGGTATGCATTTAGATACATGGCCTGTAGTATTAGATGTGTGTGTTTGTTACATAGCATGTGCATATCATACATGTTATTGCTTCACCATGAGCTGGCTGCATGTTCAGTCATCTACTGATTCAATATTTAATATTCACACCATTCATACAATACAGTCATAGATAGATACAATGAGAGATGAAATCATATCATGATAATACAGATAGTAATAGATCATCATGCTGCTCCGACAAAGCCAAACAATCAAATAAAACTGATACTAAAAATTGTAGGCCGAAAGTCATAACTACGGACCAATTACAATGGACCGTTCCGGCTTTGCCTGAGGCTTTCGTGGTCACCTGATTAAAATGCGTTCTCCAATTGGTCATTGTGCACAGTTTGATTGACAGGCCGGAAGGGTCTATTGCTTTTGATGAATGCAAGAGAGTAAAGAGTCCTTTTCATATTGAGGACAAAAATAACTTACAGATGATTTTTCCATGGAAACTGAACCTAAATTTCAATGATTCTCCTCTGCAAATGTATAAAAAAATAATAATAATAATTATTTTTCCCATGGAAACTGAACCTAAATTTCAAAGATTCTCCTCTGCAAATGCATAAAAAAAAAAATAATAATAATAATTTTTCCCATGGAAACTGAACCTAAATTTCAATGATTCAAATGTATAATGCATTTGTCTCCAGCTATCAACAAATTATGTGATCCTATCAGCAGGGTTATAGTTGAGTCTTTTGTTTTCAAATTGAAAAACTGACAAAGGATTTCCTTATTTTTATTGCGGAGAGCGTTACAATTTCCCTAATAAAGGTAGTATCATACTTTGGTTTTTGTCAAGGAAATACAGATTCGTGGGCAAAAATATCAAGGAATATACAGTAACAGTCATCTGAAAATTTCAGTCCCATACGTTGCCCACTTTTTGAGAAAACAGCAGAAAACGGCCACAGTATTTCTTAAGTGTTTTCTCTTATATTTTTGATCTTTTAAAAGATCAAAAAGATTTTTGGTCGTTGTTTTACTAATTTCTGGATAAATGCACCATTTCAGGTGGAAAAATTTTAACAGCATGTTTCTACCACCACCATCTTCATACCCTGTAAATTATACATATACCTGTGAACATTTCTGTTTTGGTCTCTTACCAAAGTATGATACTACCTTTAATGTTATGTGTAGTATGTAATGCACGCTTGTAGTATGTTATGTAGCATGTACATATAGCAAACATGTGTAGCTTATCTTGCCTGCATGCATCTTTGTCCTATCATTGTGTCTATCAGTACAAAATTCATGTTCAAATTGTATCATTTTGGAACAAATTCTGACCCTTAATTTGGTTGAAAGTTTCAAAAACAGAAGACCAATCATTGCATTCTGTGTACAGAATGAAACATTTAATCAGCTATAACATGGATAATGCTTTGGGTTTGTAGAAATAGAATCAAATACACAGACTACCAGCTGAAAAGTTGTATACATCTGTGCATATTTTGGCCAGGGAACCAGCTAAACGTATGGGTGCCCTTTCTCACATATCTCAGGTTATTTGACTGTTCTTATTTTGCACTGATAATCACAACCATTGCTTGCTATTTATAGAATCTTTACTGGGACCAGACTAGATATAGCGATAGAGGTTCAGTATACATGCAGATGGATACTAAACATTGGATACTACACAGACACACAACCGACTAGGACAAACAGACTATATGACGGACAAACAGATTATATAAATTGATCATTTATTTTGACATACAAAATGTTTCAAATGTTTTGGGCATTTTGACAAAAAATGACTGACTTTACAAATGATCAAAACGTTTGCCTTTATTTGCAATGTGTTGTATGTGATGCTCAAGTTGCAAAAAAAAAATAACTTGTTTTTGTGAGCTGAAATTTCTTCCCAAGTGCTGAAATTAAGAAACAGTTTGCCAGCAAACATCTCATGAAAGAATTAGAATGATACTTGCTTACATCCTCTCTGTGTGCATAGATTGCTGTTTAGTTCTCAAAGCAATATTTCCAACTGTTAGTGCAATGAGCAATTGTTTTTCATGAACTCTTTAAATTTCATTTCTCTTACCTGCTTAGATGAAAAAATTCTGCTTAGCAATTTTCATCGATTTTCTTTTATTTTGATAATTTCGTTATTGAATTAGCATTGGATTGACTTTACTATGCCGAGTCATTTTGGTTTGTTCAGTGTAATTTCTGTTAACTTAGAAAAGTGCTTGTTCATGGAATAATTATTTGTGATACAAGTATATGATTATTGTGATTTGTAGTGAAAGTAATGTTAATGTTGTGCTAAGAGTTGAAAATGCTGCTTTTACTGTATTGTACAGCACCAAAAACAAGTTATTTAGGAATGTGCATCTTGTTTGCCAGAAAATGATCAAGTATGTATATTCAAATGGACCAGTTTTCAAACTTAAGATTATCGTCCAATTGAATTGGTGATGTGTATCACATGACTGTCAACCAACCAATCAGAGACCTCATGATTGTGGTTTATCTTTATTCAAATGTGTATTCTACTTGAAGCCACCTGTTTGATAAAGGTCATTCAGTTTGCCTTGCATATTAAGTCATGCTGCAATCAATTAGTTATAACATGGTGTTAGGAAGATCTCTTCCTAGCTTCATGGTTATATTGAGCAGGTTTGGTAGTCAGTTTAGCTTCCAAAGCAAGGAGTATGGTAAAAGTAAGATAGGTTTGCAGTGACACTGTAATCTCTTCTGTGAGAATTTGTGGTTTTGAGAAGAACCAGTGGTAGTATCTCACCCTCCTGAGGACAAACAGAGCACACTGTTCGGAACGTTGAGATAATACCACCAGTTCTTCTCAAAACCACACACTCTCACAGAAGAGATTACATGGTGTCACCGTAAACCTACCTTATTTTACTTCATCCACCATGTACAGCTTCAAGTTTATTTAAGGAGTATGGTGATATTTGTTATGAGGTTCTAGACATCTAGCCTTACAATCCACTAAGTTTGAAGATTGGTCCATCTGTATGCCTATGCACTAATGACAATTTGACTAATGGTTTTTCTGTTTCCCTTTTTTTTCTCTGGTTCTCGGTTTCATTGACATTGCACAACTTTGTTTCTTAAATCTCATTCGTCTTTTTCCTGCACTTTTTGCTGTCATCTCATCACATTGAATTCCAATTTACACCGGCATTCCGTCACCCTCTCTTGTTCTGTAATTGTCATCTTTTTCATGTTATTGTTCTTTGATGTGTTCCTCCTGCTATCCGTGGCTCATTCTTGGGTCGTCTCTTTTCAATGTGTCTCCCGTCCTCTTCCATCACTCCCTGACTCCTGCTCATCAAATATCATTCTTCGCCTGTCCTCTCTACCATCTTGTCGTATTCCTCGTGCTTTTTTCCGTCTCTGACTGCATCATCCTCTGAATTTTCTGTCTCCTTTCATCACCTGTCAACCTCCCTGTCTCTGTTTTCCCCGAACCGAATCAATTCCATCATTAAACTATCTCCCTATGCACCTTCTCCTCCCCTCCTGCATCCTCATCATCCTGACCTTCTTCATGCAATAAACAGACAAGGAACAACGGGGACTTGGTGCTCCAGGAGAAGACTCATCGGGAGATTGTTGACGAGATGAGACGCTCTCACAACCAGGAGATCAAGGCGTTGGAGGACGAAAAGGAAAGAGAATTAGTTGAAGAGAGGAAGGCTACCTCAATCAGTAAGTCATTTATTTTATATTTTCACCTTAATCAATCATGCAAAGCATGGAGGCCTTTCTCAAAGCTTGGCTCCGGCTCCGGCTCAGGCTCCAGCTCTGGCTCCGGCTCCAGCTCTGGCTCTGGCTCCGGCTTCGGCTCTGGCTCCATTTTGTGAATCCATTCTAAAATAACGGTTATCAGGCGGGCAACTTTTCCTTGGATCAGCTGATTTCCTCTTTTTTTCACTTCACTCTTATGCCATTGAAAAGTGAAAAACACTGTATTAAGTGTGGAAATGGTTGGAATTTCTTCGTTTTTTTTTGTTAAGTTCAAGTTGCATGCCTGGGTTATTGAAATAAAAACTTTTGGCTGCGGTTCAGAAGTAGATTCTCTGGTTTTGAAAAAGAAAACAGAGCTTCAGCTTCAATGAAAAACCACAACCTGTATTTTCAGCATATGGATTGCAGAGACGAAGCTGGAGCCTGAGCCGGAGCCGAGCATTCAGAAAGGCCCTGATTTATCATCAAATTAAATCATTTTAAATAAATGTTTACAACCATTCAATCTCTCTATTGTCTTGTGGCTTTACTCTTTGAGACGTTCATTTCTTTTCTATAACTGTATAATATTATTCTTCTTTTAAATTCAAACTGGTCTTATTGTTGGATGTTGAAATGTTATTGGCACTTAAAGTTCTGTAAGGACCATAGAGATACATACTAATAAACTAAAGGGCGGACGCACAATACTCCCCTGTACTGTGGCGCTGTGATTGCATGGGCCCGTGCCGCCATTACTATTATGGGCACGAATTACGTATACGCATGCGTACCAGGGAATGCTGTGCTGACATTGCTGAGCATTTGCGTAAACTACAGTACAAAGGCCTACGCTGTACGTACACATCAAGGATAGTAAAGCGCCGGCGCAGTGCCCATTTCAGTAATGGTGGATCGATTCCCATGTTGTCACAGAAATTTCGCCGAGCCCGCCCTCTAGTTTATTAGTTTGTATCTCTATGGTAAGGACTCACTGATTAACTGTCTCCTAAACCTCCTGAAACCATCAACCACCAGCCATTGAGATGTTGAAGAATGCGCACAGTCAAGAGTTACAAGCAGAGAGACAAATGCTCAGACAGATTACGCAGAAGCGCCGAGATGTTCCTCCTCCAACTCCTCCCCAGTCGTCAAAGAAAGAGAAAAGTCTGAAATTCAGCAAGGCGTCCAAACGCGCTGCCGGTTTGTGGACAAGAAACCGTTATCATTCTGGCTAAAACGCTTGTGCTATCTGGATCGGGTTTTGTGTGTGGCAAGCCACTGCACTGCGAGGGCAAAATGGATGCAAGCGATGTGGGTCGCTGGGAATAGACACTAACATTTCTTGATAACATCTGCTAGAGACGCAAGCTTATGCTTTGTCAATCGTTCCTTCTAATAATGAATGAAAAAATAAGTATTGTCTAATTGGCACCATCAAAAGAAATCATTCACTTCAAAAGTGACCAGCTAGGTTTTTATCTGATTGAGCATGGATTGTGCGAACTTAGTCGATTAACATAGTGTTATAGATGCTACATAGTGTGCTGTCTGCTGGGACCCAATTTACCCCCCTCTCCTCCCCTTCCACCCCTCCCTTTCCACCCCTCCCCCTCCACCCCCCCCCCCCTCAAATACCGAGTAAGATAAAAAGATAACTGGTAATAAACCACCAAAGTAGTCAAACACATATTCCTGAGATTCTGCTTCCACTCTGTGCATTGTCACTGAAGTATCTTAGTTTCTATGCAACCTGCACTGAAGACCTATAAGAAACACTTACGTGTACGTTGGTCATTTTTCTGGTTAAGTCTGATATTTTCCAAACTATCTTGGATGTTTCCCCGTTTTGACTTCTATCACACCTTTCGCTTGCTTCAACACCCTTGTAGTTCTCCTGCTATCAAAGTAATAACTTTTTTCCAGTACAATGCTTGTGTTCTCTTTTGTTGTAGGATCTTTGTATTTCTATTTCAATCTCGGAATATCTGAGATGTTTGGCTGTTTGATTCCTTTCACATCTTTGCTTGCTGTTGCACCCTTGTAGATCCCTTCCCCCTGGAAATGTAATTTCCTTTTCAGGAGGATGGTAGTGTTTTCTTTCTTTGGTAGGCACTCGTAAGAGCTCCTGTTTTGCCTTTGCAGATAGATTGTAGTAGTCTCTTTCCTTGTTTTGATGTTTGTAGCTATGACAGTCTTCTCTTTAACCTGATACTTGGGCTTATGTTATTACAGTTCAGATAGTTAGACTTTCTAATTACCAGGCAATTTGTGCAGTTTTTCTCAATCAATGTTGAAGTTTCACTGTACACAGCATAATTAGACACCACGGAGTATATCTTCGTCCTAATCATAGGATTATCAGTAGACACTGTCATCAAGTCAGGTTATACTGAGGTTCTGAAGAATCAGCTTGTTAACAACCTATATGAGGAAATACCTAATACTTTATCCATTGATTTATTGTACAGTTTGATTTCACATGCTACCAACACAGACCAGCCATGTGCTCACATAGGGCGTTTACAAAACGAAGGCTTAGGCTCAGGCTCAAGCTCTGACATCCATATGCTGAAAATATAGGTTGTGGTTTGTCATTGAATCTCTGTTTTCCTTTTCAAACCAAAGAATCTTCTTAAGAACCGCATCCAAAAGCCTCTATTTTGATACCCGTTATTTCAGAATGGATTCATGAAATGGAGCCGGAGCCTGAGACGGAGCCTGAGCCTCTGTTTTGTAAATGCACATAGACTGTGTCACCAAAAACAGTACTAGAAACAAAATCATCGTACTCCCAAAGAGTGCCCAGAGTCTTCCAAAAGCAGCCGAAGCAAAGTTTGAGACCTCGTGTTTCAAATTTCAAAACCCCACCATTTACCCATAGAGCTTTTACAGCAAACCTTCTATATTAATCTTTGAGAGGAATCATGACCTTTGACATATCTCATTTGAATATTTGGTGTGAATAGGTATAGCAGCCCTGCAGAAAGCACACAAGCAGGAGATGGAGCAGCAATGGTCTGACATGCAGCAGAATGTAACCAATGATGTAGAAGTTGTCATGAAGAGACACAGGTGGGTGTGGCAGGGCGTGGTATAGGGCGTGGTATAGGGCGTGGCATCTTATGATAAACATCTTAATCTTACAAATTGCTGTCTTGAAAGATAGAGGATTGTGTCTGTACGATGATGTTTCAGTTATCTATGACATTTTCCTCCGCTTTTGATATAGTTCGCCAAAAATGGGATGAGTGATTTTCCAAGGCAATCATTAATTTATAGCATTATCAGCCCTTCACTTTGCGATCATCACAATAGCCCTAATCCATCGCTAAACGGAAAATCGATCGCTACTTTGCATAGCAATTTTCCGTTAAGCGATGGATTTTGTTGGGCTTTAGCGATGATCGCAAAGCATTTTGTGAAATCGGCCCCTTGTCAGGAACCAAGGAGGACCAATTAATTCATAATAAACCATTGAGCCCAATTGGGAACCAGTGAAGTTGAAGGGGACCAGTCTGGCCTATTCCATAAGCAAGCAATTGGGCCATGATTGAAACCAGTGAAGTAGAAGGGGACCAGTTTGTTTTGGCTGAACCAATTCATCCATATATGAACAGTTTCATCCTTATAGAAACCAACGGAGATACAGGGGAACAGTGAGATCAGAAAGAGTGCAACCAATTATAATATTGTGGTAGCTGTCCTGATAAGAACATCCCTTATTTTAATTGATATTTTGGCGATTATTCCCTAAATGTGTCCATGTTTGTAAATATGCATGTGATACGTAGAATACCGATCATGTTTCCCCAGTCAAGTTTTTCCCGGAATTATACCAGAAATGTACAGTTATTGAGATGTCTGTGTATAATTATTTGCCTTTATTTTGCATTGATGCAACCCAGTGCTTGAGATTAACCCTATGACTAATACACAGCCTTAATCTAACACTGTGACTGTTTTTTTGAATGGCATTTTCTTTTGATTGATGCCCAACCCCTTCACGGTTTGACCAATCTATAGGTCAACATACACCATAGTCCTCTCAGGTCAGTTATTCCTGTCAGTAGTCACGTCAGAACAAAACACCGTGCCAAGTTTGACTGTTGCACTTTAATCTTGGATGTATCTGTGAAACTTGCAGTCACTGTGTTGTGTTTGGATATCTGCTTGTTTCCATAGTAATGTGTATTGTCCAATTGTCATGCATGCGTGTACTTTGTATAATTAGCTGGAATTTGTTATTTATAACATTTAATGTTATTTAGGAATACTTTGATGTTCACGAAATGCTCACTTTTGTCTTCCTTTTATACCACACATTTAAGTGTTAGATTCTTTAGATCATTTCACTGCAGAGCGAACTTTTTACGGAGATCTCATTTACATAATGCTGTCAGAAAACCTATAAAACAACCCCAACTTTTTGTGCACAATTCAGTTGGGTTAATACTGCTCCCAGTTACCTAGATGACATCACAGTTTTGCTCATGAATATGTAAATTCTAATTAGCATACAAACCAAAAACTTGCTGTTAACCCTAAAACAGTTGTGGAAGTGGGTAAAATCACAGACCCTATTAAACAGCTGCTCTTTTGCACACGTTCAAGCCATAATATTCCTATTGCACAGACCCTTTAAGCAAGGATTAATCTGCGTTCTATAACAAAGATGTCTCAAATGGACTCAGTTTGCTCCTACATTTGTACTTACCTTGAATGAATCAAATCAAATTAAATCAAATTTTGATCATGAATAAATAGATATTGTCTACATTCATCGTACATGTATTACTGTACCTATCTCTTGCTCAGTATTGTCTTGCACTGCATTTTCATTACATTTTTATACCAAGCATTATCACTTGTTCTCATATTATTTATTAAATTTCTTGTGCCTTGAGATTCTAAGGTTTTCTTTAGAGTTGATGCAAATTGTCTCTGTCTAACTTCTCTGATTTAGCCTTTGAGAAAGATCCTGCTAGGATCAAAACGAGTCAGGCCCTCCTAACTCTGAGCAGCCTCCGATAAAGATCCTGTTAAGATCAAAACGTGTCAGGCCCTCCCAACTCTGAGCAGCCTTTGAGAAAGATCCTGCTAGGATCGAAACGTGTCAGGCCCTCCTAACTCTGAGCAGCCTTTGAGAAAGATCCTGCTAGGATCAAAACGCGTCAGGCCCTCCTATTAACTTTAAGCATTCTCTGCTTATTATTAGTAGAATATTCTAGTGTTATTAGTGAATTACATATCTCATTCACTTATGTCTCTTGTTATACATTAGTACGTGTACGAGTTTTCATTCATCTTTCAGATTTCATTAAGTATTTTCCAACATTCCAGGCAAAGTTGCATGCCATACTTTCCCTGCATGTTGCTGTATTGATTTGAAATATAGTAAAACATTGATATCTCAAACCTCGAGGGAATGAATGTAAACTATGAGTTATCCAGACTTTGACTAACGCATGGTTTGAATTGTCAAGTCAAATTGTGCACATAAGAGTATGGGGATCGACTAACAATGGAAGTGGCATGTTTATACATAGCCCAAATCACATGTACATATACTTCATTTTCAATCATATACCTGTAGCACCTGAAAAGGACAGACTCGGCAGCGATTTGTTTTCATTGTTCGGAGAAAAAACTTTGACTTAAGCAGGATTTTGACCATGGGTAATTTGACACACAGAAGTATTTATGTATACAAAAGTCTATTCTTTTGGCGGGAACAAATCGTCACTTTGAGTTAAGTGGACTTTTGAGTTATCTGAGTTTGAGTTATTGAGTGTAATTGAAGATACTGTTGTTTTGATAAACAGGGAGGTAATCCTCAAAATGGACCGGGACTGGAAGATCATCTCGGACAAATTCACCCAAGTCTGTGCCGAGAACGTGTCCCTCAAGAAACAATTAGAGAGCCTGGAGAAGAGTCTAGCAAGTACCAGGCAGAATCTAGAGTCATGGCAGACGCAGGTCAGGCATCTTATTGGTCAGAAGGCAGAAGATATGGCAGCCCTTAAGGAACAAGAAATACAAGTCAAGAACGGAGATGACGGACAATGGGGAGTAGATGGCAACGATAATGAGAAGAATCCATTACAGGTATGCCATTTAATCATACATGTATTCAACTAATTGTATAAGAAGGTAAGTTTGCGGTGACACCGTGCAATCTCTTCTGTGAGAGTGTGTGGTTCTGAAAAGAACCGGTGGTTTTATCTCGACAGTCACTCTCCTGAGGACGAACATAGAACACTGTTCGGAATGTTGAGATAATACCACCGGTTCTTTTCAGAACCACACACTCTCACAGAAGAGATTACATGGTGTCACTGCAAACCTACCTTCTTTTAGTACTTCCACCATGCATAGCTTCAAGTCGTATTTAACAAATCGAATATATTAGAAAGGAAAGGGTTATTCATCACGGTAGGTGGCTGCAGGACATGCTAACTTCATCAATTGTCTAATGAAGGCTAGCAGTTCCAGATTTGAGACTTTGCATATTGACAATTGGTATGTGGATCGGTTTGCGGAAACACCATGTGATGTTTGTTTGTACTTTCACACTTATATTTCATTCACACTTCTTGTTAGGCCTCAAAGTTTCGACTAGCCTGCTCTATTCATCATCAGGAGACCTAGAACCATAGAATTTGTATGCAAATGATAACATTTCACAAACATTTCATCTCTGATGTCGGCATCTGTTTCTTGTTTACACAGGTATTGTTGAGATTTCGCGAGGCCGAGTTACAATGCACCAACAATGAGATCAATCAACTCACGGCAGCTCTAGATGACGCTGAAAAGGTAAGAAGCTCTAAATTACGTCATAACAGGTCATGTGGCTAGATTCCCTGCGAGCGATCCTGCCAGGAGAATTCACTCTATGAGAGAACTTACTGGTAGGACTCACCCAGTAGGGCATCCACATGACATGTGGTTGCGTCAGATGGATCGTTAATTTTGCTGAGATGGGGATGGGTCGCGTGGCTGCCTGGGGATGGCTATCAGTAGACCGAAAGAGTACCGCTCGAAGGTGGATGCAATGGCATGCTGCCGCGGCATATGCTGCCACTGATCGATAGATTGATTGATTGAGGTTAATATTTGCATGAAGGGGCTTAATTTCACAGTTTTGCTTACAGTAAGCCAAGAATTGCTGCTTACTGCTTTATAATGTAAGCATATTTTGTTGGTTGGCAGGGACCTACTGTCTGTATGCATGCAGACTTTGGGTTACTCTGAATTCTATTCTTACTGAGTTAATTTGGACGTTTTGTGATGACCCCGTCAAATCAGAGTAATGATTCTTAACTTGGATTATTGAATTAATCCAATCAACTAGGAGCGGAGCAAAGCAACGGAGCAGAACGTGTTTCTGGAAGGCCAGTATCATTCCCAGGAGGAGCACATCAACCAGCTTGTGATGGCCTTAGAGGAGCTTCAGCATCAAGTAGAGATTGTCAGGACCAGTGGAGAGGGAGAGGCAGCTCCGGATCAAGTCCAGGAGACCGGTAGAAACAAAGCAGGTGCATCTTTAGGAAGTGGAGATACTAAACCAGACATGAAACTAAGGTCTTGGATTCCATTCTTAAAGAGAGGTTAGTCCAAAAGCCTTCTCACATCTATTCCAAGGGCCTTTGCACACCTCCTGGAAATTGTTTCATGACACAAAATAAAATCCAGTTACGACATTAAAATCCAGTTACAACAATAAAATCCAGTTACGACATTTGAACCTTTAATTCTGTATGTAATTTTTGCTTCACATCACAATTCACAGAAAGTATGAAGCAGCCTTAAGTGTGAAAACTTGTCATTTTGGATATGGTATTAACAAAAGTTTGCAGATCTTAAGTCATATCTAAGGATTGCAGGAATATATCTGCATGCATTGACCTTTTGAGATGAATATTTTAGTGTCTGCAACAAATTTATGTACTTTGTAAAGTATATGCTCTTCTTTGTTGTGCATGAGCGAGTAATCACATGAAACAAGTGAAGCTATTTAAGTTTCTTTGACCTTGCCTACCTGATCCTTCTTTGAAAAAGATCCTGCTAGCATCGAAATGTGTCAGGTCCTCCTAACTCCAAGCATTTCTTCGTCATTGATTTTTCAGAGAGAAGTGATTCAACAGGGAAAGGATCCAGGAGAAGAACTGGATCTGATGGAAGTCAGACTGCGGCTAAACTCAAGGTAGAATCAGAGTAGAAATGTCCAAGTAGACATTTTGAGATTGCCAGTACCTCACCGGTGGGCAACAAGTTGTTTCAAGATGTATGGTCCAGTTTGATGATGAGGATATCAGTCTAGCGCCCTCTATGAGACATCAACTCCGATCCATCTCAGCTCCAGCTTCATACACCATTTTTATGTAACATTTGTCAAAATAGAGGCTTTGGGTTATGATTTTGAAGTGGATCCTCTATTTTCAACAAGACACTGGAACTTTGACTTCAATGGAACACTAGTACAACCTTTGTAGCCAGTATTTACATAATGGAGACTTAGCCTTAGCCGGAGCCTTAGTTAGAGCCTGAACAGAGGTTGTGGAAAGGGCTTAGATTGACCATCCTGCCTGAGCCATCCGCACTGATGGCAGGCATGGTCACACTGGTTACCAATAGCTGTGTCTTCATGTTAAACAATCATATAGTCCAGCAGGGGACCAGTGGCAACAATGATGACAGTCCTCACTTTCATATCAGTTTGCAAACTTGATGACCGTACATTATGTCTGCTGCCCTCTGGAGTTTCAAAGGTGTCTGTATACCTATGACTAGCTCTACTCAAATTGAGGACTAAGTCCCTTCATTTGGTTGTTTGCACTTGATAGATGAGCTCATTGAAAAAGCGAACAAAGCAAATTTTCTTCTATGTCTGCATATATGGACAATAAATACAATCTGAACTGAACTGAACTGAATTACTAAATGATCTTTCAAAATATCTTCCATTTTCTCTACCACTTACAGAAAAGTGCTACCACAACTGACTGAGCTTAAGAACTGTCGGACAACTCCCACTAGCTGGATTCTCTCGGACCGACTGGACCAAGGTGCTGACTCGGACCAAGTACATCAAATGCCCTGACATCAAGAGGGTTACCTGTGTGGTTCGGACTGAATAACCACCTTCCTGAATAATGAATGGTCACTCGTGTTACTTTGCAGTTTGTTGATCGAGCTTCATATGTTCAAAACAATCGATGATTATTGTTTTTTAATTAAAATGTAATCTCTGCCTCTTACGCGTAATACTACCTCACATCAATTGCCAGATTAATCGCCACGTTGTGCCTCAACAAAACAAAAATATTGGATTCAAAATGCCAGTATTGAATAATTAAAGAAATCATGTGATTCAATCTTTCTTGGAAATGATCTTGTTGGCATCAATATATGCATTGTGATTTGATTCTAAATCCATGTTTTCATCATGCTTAACTTACGAAATTAGTCCAAATTCTGCCAAAAAACTAATAGAGATTCTGCCTTTGTTTGCTTTGGTTAACCTTAGTGTTATACTGAAACAAAACCTTATGCATATTAAGTGTGGCATACTTTAAACACATCTTTGCTGATGAATCTGAATAGATCTTACTGGGAGCTGCCATGGCTGGGGGCCATCCTATAGACTCATACTGGGACCAATTTCATACAGTTTGCTTAAGCACCAAAAACCTTGGTAAATAAAATCAGTATGGCTGCCACAACTCCTTGTGAATGTTATGCTCAGCAAACAATGGCTGAATATAACAAGTCAAATGCAGTAAACATCACTTGAAAATTTGGTTGGCAATCCTGTTTGATCAAGGAAGACTTTTCATGCTGAACCAAATTGTGTGCTTAAGCAGCTCTATGAAATTGTCCCCCAATCTTTCTTCTACCTAATACTGATTTCTTCAAATGACAGCAGGGGCCAATTTCACGGAGCTGCTTTAGCACAAAAATTTCCTAAGCATGACATTTCTGTCTCAATAAAAACAGGATTAACAACCATTTCAATGTGTTGTGTATCACTTGTGATTGTTCTTTGGCTGTTGTTCGCTGACCATGAATATAAAATGGAATTTTTCAACGGTGAGTTGTTTTATTGGGCAAGACATTTTTGTGCTGAGCAAATTTTTGTGCTTAGCAGCGCCGTGAAATTGGCCCCAGAACTATGGATGAGTTTGGGTGAATTTCAAGAGATGGTGTCCAAAAATAACTTATATTATATGCATCTTATCCTCTCACCTTGATCTTAGCTGTGTCAAATTACTGAATCTTTCAAACTATTACCAGATATTCTTTCACCTTTCATGGACTTGTATTGAAGAAATCTTAATACCATTGTTAATAAATTGATTTGTACGAATTGAATCTTGACCAATACATCGAATGCAACATTTATGGAACCAATTTCAATGAATACATTACCTGTTTCTAAACACCAATCCTGGTGCTGTACTTTTTCAACAAGCATCTTTATTTTTGTACATTTAATAAATAATAGTTTTCTATGCAATGAGCAGTTTGCTAGACGACTCGAGCAATATGGGGCCAAAAACTGACATGGGCCGATTTCACTAATGCTTTGCATCGCTAAGACCCAAATCCATTGCTAAACGGAAAATCGATCGCTACTTTGCGTAGCAATTTTCCGTTAAGCGATGGATTTGGGCTTCAGTGATGATCGCAAAGCGTTATTGAAATCGGCACCAGGAGTTCTGAATTGTTTGTAGAATCGGCTGTGGCACACAGTAACTTTACATTTGTCTCATTTTCACTTTTGCTTTACTTTTATGTTTGGTTTGATTAATTACTGAGGATTCAGTCACAAATTGTTGCTAGACACAATTTTTTGTCGCTCATCTTTCATTTCTTTGGATATTTTTTCGTTATCAAATCACAATTTGAAGTGAAATAGTTTGTTAAGAATGAATGGCTAGCACCGGTTGTTTTAATTATGTAATGTAAATAAGTGATCCTCCAAAAACCGTGCCTTAAAATATTGTTTGTGCTATTAATTTCATTCTAAATTAAACTGGCTTCCATATTAAACGTGACGTATAATAATTTTGACGGAGTAAAACTTCAGGTTTGATGACGTTTCAACGTATCAAGTGCTATCATTGTAGGTGAATTATAGGGAGTGTGTCAGTAGAAGTATTTTGTAGAAGACTTTGTGAACTTTGTGTAATAGCTTATCTGTCGCCCTCTTGTGATATACGCCAGCCACTCTATGCATGACGTCATTTAATCAGCTACGTCATTTTCCAATGGACCCTTCCAGCCTGTCAATCAAACTGTTGCATTGACCAATTTGAGGTCGCAAAAACTTAACAATGGTAGCTAACAGCCATTTTCGTCCATTACCCAGGTCAGACTCGATCATATGCGTTATCTAAAACATGTGGCATTGCTAAGATGGGCGGGGCTTAAGAGCAAAGCCGGAGCGGTCCATTGCAAATGCCCGATTAGTGATTCTAAATTTTAAATTGGTTCATGGGCTTCACAGATAGTCTGTACCCCTGGTGATGTTATGCACAGAGTGCCTGGCGTATAGCAACACTCATATGTAACACCTAGTGGTAACTAGTCTGTCCCCGGACTCTCTAACATAAAATGTATACATTTACTTGCCAGACATAAAGTGGTCATTTTTTAGATTACTGCATCAAACTGTTTCCTGAGAAAAAAAGAAAATTGGACATTGGATCTTGTCTTGATGACATTTAATGATGGTAGGCTGTGTCACAAATCTCTGGCTGTGACCGCAAATAACACACAAGTCTATGGAAACGGCTGCAGTCACTGGCTAGTGGCTGCCATAGGTGCGCGTGTGAAATTTGCAACCGCAGCCCAAGATTTTAGACACAGCCAAAGAATTTCATTAATTTTGTTCGGAAAACAAGACATTGGATGTGTTAAATCAGTTCAGAGATTGAGTGATGTTTCATAGGGAATAACATGCTATTGTGTTGGTCGTTTTTAGTACGTTTTGTGAAACTTTCCAAGAAGTCCCTGCAAATAATCCTGCAAAGATGCACAAGAAATTTCAAACACGTGATGGTGCAACATTTTTAATAACTGTCGTGTTTCTGTTGACCCACCTACATAGGAAAATAAAGACAAATGTGTCATTTTTAAAAAAGTTTTGTAATTTTTCCACTGATTACCGAGCCTGAAACCACTATTAACCGTAGTCTTACAGTGTTCGCCGTGCTCCATAATTTATTGAGGTGTGTTAGTCAGTCCCGTGTATCATAGTTACTGCATTGTGTATTTAAACATGCTAATAATGTTATGTCCAATCGGTCTGAACTTATTTGGAAAGAATACAAGATGTTATAGATCTTGAAAGCTGCGTTTGTTATATATCTTCTAAGGGGTTTAGAAATTTGTTGATTGTGTGTTTAAAATTCCCAACTGTATTTCAGGACTGAGAAAGATAGTTGTAAAGTGTAGTTCAGATTCATATTTCACTAATTTGTTTACAATATTGGGCATTGTTCCATTTAGATAAATGTTTACTTTTTACTAGGTTTAATGAATCAGTGTGGAAGTTTATCAACTGATGAGAGAGTTTTCATATAGGACTATTACTCACGTTTAAACTATTATCTAGCAATAACGAATGTTCACACACTAATATTATTCATGTATTGTCATGTATTTATGCTGAAACTTACAAAGAAAATGTTAAATTACTACCTATAATTTCATAATAACGTGTATACAATTGTATTAATAAAATGCAAACTTAATGAAGACAGAAATTCATGTGTTTGTTTCTTTCTTTCTTTCAATGAAGGTTTAAAATTGTTATTTACATGTATAATAAATTATTTATTTCATTGAAAAATGTACAAAGAAAAATTGACTGGAGTGGGATTCGAACCGGCGACCTCCTGAACAAGGTCGCCGGTCGGAATCCCGCTCCAGTCAATTTTTCTTTGTACATTTTTCAATGACTTTAAATTCAGACAGTTTCCCTTGTGGTTATTTGATGATTAAATATTATTATTTATTTGAAATTTAAATACATTATAACATAATGAACGAACATGACATAAAAGAACATGACATGATACAATATGATACGACACAACACGACATGATACAATATGATACGACACAACAGGACATGATATAATATATCATACCACCCTGTGCATAGATTCTGTCTTGTGATTGGTTTAGAGCATGTCACATGACTTGTCATATCTTTAATAGAAAAGAATCATCAAATAACCACTAGGGAAACTGACTGAATTTAAAGTCCAGTCATTGAAAAGTGAACAAAGAAACATTGGCTGGAGCGGGATTCGAACCGCGGTGACCTAGCTGAACTCCATACAGGCGCTCCTGTCAATTTTTCTTTGTTCACTTTTCAATGACTAATAGAAAAGCACGCAAACATGAGACCTACTATTCCATACCAAGTCATATACTATCCCATAGCAACCAATAAGTTACTGCTTTGTCTCATGCAATGGTTAAAACTATGACACCCTTGGTGATGCCCTGCTGTGCCTTGGCAAAATATAATGCTTAGGGGATCATCTTGGGTGTCATAGTTTTAACCATTGCACTTAGAAGCAGGCAATATTTGCATACTATCAATGTGTAACTGATAGAGGGCGCTCTTGTCCTTATTTTTACCATGGAGCTATATAACAAATTCTTCTGATAAGCAAAATAAGAAAGGCTATATGTATTTTTTGTATCAAAATAATGAAGTTAAAGTTGAACTGATTAAAAAGTGAAAAATTTAAAAAACAAAACAAATGAAAATCCATCTCGAAATGAATCTAGATTTGATGACATTGCTCAGTATTCCTGATGTCACTTTAATTCCATAATATTGTAAACAGCGTTATGCATTTTACAACTTGATGTGCTTCATTAGATTTTTGCGTAAATGACTTGACACAATAATGTCTGGAAACTAGACTAGTGTTGTGATGCGCAGGTTAGCCTAAGCGCTAGGCCATGAACTTCCCCCAAGTTTGTTGATAAACAAGCAGCCAAACGGCAAAACAATTTACCCTAGTCACCGCTGTCAACACATGGTCCTAGCATTATTACACGTTTACTATGGGGTGCCGCAATGCACGACGGGAAGGGAAATAAGGTTTTTGAGAACGAGGTAAGACGATGTTTTCATACGTGTCGGCCATTTTGTCGCCGCTGTGAAATTGATCGCGGGATGGCCACGTTTCGACAGGCCTCAGACAACGATGCTTGGGCCCTTCTTGCGCTCAAATCTGCCCCTGCCAGTCCTAGCAGGGTCCCTTGGATGGACGATGCGGACAAGGGCAGCGTTATTGCCCGGTTGGAAGGCCGAGACTTTGAGTTTTTGGTCCGTAAACCTCGCATTACGATCGGCCGTAACAGCAAGCAAGGCGAGGTGGATGTAAACATGGGCCATTCAAGTTTTATCTCACGTAAACACCTCGAAATCATCTACGAAAACAGGAATTTCTTCCTCAATTGCAACGGCAAAAATGGAGTATTCGTCGACGGGGTGTTCCAAAGGAGAGGTGCACAACCTCTCCAACTCCCCAAAACGTAAGTCTATTCCGTATTTTGGTGCATAATTCGACCTAAAAACCAAGCTTGTGTAAAAACTGAACGAAGATTGTGCACGACCGTGCTGTTCCTATCAGCTGGCTTGCTACTGCGCACGCGTGATCGGCCTGGTCATTACAAAATTTCCTGTGCATTTTTTACAGTTTTCATTTGAATGGTCATGATAAAATTGGTTTGATTCGAGTGTAAATGTCTCTTTGTCATTTTATGAATGAATTTATTATCAGTGTATGAAGTATCTTCATGTAGGAACCTGATTTTCATTTCTGAGTTAGATTTCTGATTGGCTAGGGCCGTATGATGTTTGAGTCTTTCAATCTGTTCTGTATTTTTGCTTGTTCTCAATGCTGAACAACTGAACTACATCATTACATGACAAGTTCTAGAAATACTTGTAGGACTAGCCCTATGCCTTTTCAGGGTTCCATAACGCTATGGATTTGTACAACAACAATTGATCGATGAAATTTATGGTGAAACGTTGCAGCACCTACTTCATTTCTTAGATCATGGATTCATCTAAATTGGATTTTTCCTGATCCTCATCATGCTCATAATGCTTGTTCATTCACTGCGTTGCCATTTTTGTAATTGATCAATAACTGTTTGCAAAATAAAAATTACTTTCTTGTTTCTGCGTAGCCCTGCTTGCTGTAATCGAAAGATTATTGTTAACCAGCCGCCGCATGTAGTTGTTTGTCATGTATGCTTATTGCAGCAGCGATCGGTGGATTCTTGGATCAACCATTTCTTCAAGGGAATGTATTTGGTTTCTGTCGTGGGGCTTCCAGCAATGAGAATGCTATTATGGTCATTTTGACGTGATGACACAGCAAAAAAATTCTTACACACATTGGCTCGAAACGTCCTCAAGGGGGGACGCTCATCTCATTATCTGACGTCATCGCACTGACCAAAAATAGCAGTTTTCATGAATGAAACTAACGTGCATGTCCTGGCATACTCGTCAACACCAACTTGAATCATTGAGCTATTTCGTCAGAGCTTGCCATGATCTTTTGAATGGTACCAAAAATGTACGAATTTGTACATTCCTTCAACCTTTTGACCATTTTTTGTGGTGTCAAAAAACACCATATTATAAGCTAATCTTTAAATGCAAGTCTATCCCAAACTAATAACTTTAAAGCAAAGTGTGATGTCACAATTTAATCACTATGGTGATATTGACAACTCAAAGTTTAGATTTATCTTAGTGTTGTGTGAAAAACACCCATGATTCACTAATTACCTTCCGAGAACTGTCGGACATTAACATAACAGTCACTATTAGGTCATCAGAGGTCACTGCACAGCTGTTTTGAGTTCGTAGGGTGTGATTGTAGGTATTAAGCCAGTGGCTGATGTTCTTTTAAGTGCTCTGGTAGACTGTGTTATCTGGTGCAACTGTTCCTGCCATTCCTTGCCAATTTGTTACATTTGGCAATAAACCTTGGCCCATGGATTTGCTCTCACACAATCCCCCAGAGAAGTTAATTAAAAAAAATTATGGTTTGAAGATAACAACATTGCTGCATGTGCTTAAATGTACAGTATGTATGCAAGCACCGAGCGTGGAATGAGCAATCATGACGTCCTAATTAATATAACCTTCACTCTGAAAGAGACCTTTTCACAGTTGTGAGTGTGTGGGAGGGGGTAGGGGGTGATATACTACCCCTCTTCCTATCTTGTCCATGTAGTGATGGATTTTGATGACCTTATAGACCTACAAGGTGTGACTCAATTTCATAACATAATGCACCATTCTGACCAAAAATGCAAAACTGACATTTAGATTTAACTTGAATCTACATCTGGCTTCATAGTGTTTGTATTTCTTTGAAAATACCTTGTTCTCTTGAGAAATAGCAACTTAATTTAATTTATTAAATTCATTTTAACATTATGACAAGCTTCAGAACATTGGCATGTTCGGTGTGAAACATGTCCAAATAGCACTTTCACATATTTCTGCTGCTATTTTGCCATTTGAATGATGCCATGAATGGCAAACACACATTGAGTGGCAACACTCCGAGCTCGGACAGTAAACTCCGAGTTAGGTTGTAATTGGCAGCATCCAGTTCAATTGAAAACATTCTACATGTTGAGTCTAAGAAAGCACACCATTTCTCATTGACATCTAGTACGCAACGTCTAACAATTTCCCATTTCAATTTGTCATTGAGCCGTCCTTATATTCCTGATTCCTTAGCTGTATCCGTTTTGTGTATATCATCACCCTTGCCATTAAGATGTTATTGAATGGAGAATCTGTGCACTTGTAGTGCTGTGATGAGAAATGCTTGTCTCTTCCATGTCATAACATTAACTGGCATCCCTCAAGCAGACCAGTTTTGAACCAATAGAGGGCGCTAGCACAATGTAGTATAGACTTTTCTTTTATTTTAATATAAATTATACAAACATTGACTTGTGGTTGGCAATTGGCATGGGTGGCCAAATGTTGCAAATCATTTCGTCTTCTCGAAAGACGGCGTAACAATCCAACGTTTTTGCAAACTTTCCATAGCTGTACAACATACATACATACCATCATTGCTTAAATGTTGTTTCCATACATTCAGCAATATTTTTCAATGTTTATGAATAATTGTGTTCAAGTTGTGATTATTTTTTTTGCCCGGTTTTTAATGGCTCTCGTCTCCATATTTTCCGCCATTTTGGTTGGCAAAAACTTAGGCGCCGATGTAGTTATGTAAATGCACATTCTGTGTTTTTCCTAAAAACACAAAAAGAAAGCTTTTATCTTTGCTTTCAGTCACAGAATATTGCCTAATCCAGTTACAAAATGAGTGAATAAAGAACCACTTTCATATGTCTGTTTGTATAGCAGTATCGTGCTGTCATGGGAAAACCATATACACTACACTCATAACTTTTTCTACCCTGCTATTCAACTAGAACACTGTGCATAATTATATGCATGCATAATATGTATGATGCACTCATTGCCGTTGGTTACCCATTTTGATTAGAATTAATGAATATTTATGTGCGTGAGACTTTTGGATTCAAATGGTCTTAAAGGGATTGCATACGTTTGGTAATTTGAGCCTAATGTTTGTTTCAAACCAATATAATTGTTTATATATACCATAAAACTAACCTGTGAAAGTTTCAATTCAAAAGGTGGTAGCGTTTTTGAGATTTTGGCGACAAACTAGAGCGGTTATTTCACGCCAGAGAACAGTAAATCAATAGCTGAGAAGCGTTACGGCCATAACGCTTCTCAGATTCATATTTTTTGGAGATAAAAAGTGACATATTTTTCCATAACCGCGGTACTTCGAATTGAACGTTTCTCAATATGCATTATACTATCCAAAGCAGCTGTACTTCTCACCAAGTAAGTTTTTATTGCCATAAATTTTCAGAGTCATTACCAAACGTATGCAATGCCTTTAAGCATAAATCTTGGTGTCCCCCCCTATCTCTCTCTCTCTTTCTCAAAAATAATAGTAATTTCCTCTGACTGTGAGTGCCAGCTTAGTCACAGAGCATGCTCTGGCTTGTGTAGTAGTTCAAAGATAATTCATTGAATGAGACAACTCGTACACGTGTATTTCATCACTTTCTCAAAATTAGGTCACTCGTCATAATTTGATTTACGCCGAGATAAGAGTACAATCTTGGGTGATTGGGAACAGTAATTGAACAATACACTTGACAGTGTAATACATACATTTGAATTTGGTTTAAACGTTTTCAAATTGCTTGATTGCAACTGCTGTAATAAACTTTGACATATTTAATTGGCTTAACTGTATCCTTTATAGATTCATTGAAAAGTGACCAAAGAAAATTTGACCGGAGCGGGATTTGAACTGGCGACCTCCTGAAGATAATTGACTACCAGGGACACCACCAATGTAGGGCTGGATGGCTCAGTTGGTAGAGTGCCTGTACGGTATTCAGGAGGTCGCCGGTTCGAATCCCTCTCCAGTAAATTTTGCTTTGTTCACCATTCAATGACTTTAAATTCAGTCAGTTTCTCTTGTGGTTATTTGATGATCGTATTAGAATTTGTCCTGTATTCCTTCAATTTCTTTGCATTGTCCAGTTGAGGTCAATTAAATGTCCTTTCTGTTTTTAAACTTCCTAAATCCTCCAGTTTCGCAAAACGTAATTACACACCAGATTTTCTCTGCTATCCACCCAAATCCCCCAAAACATCAAGTAGAATTTTGCTAAATTACAGTACCGGTATTCAAACTTTGTGTGCAGTTGTCTTTTAATTTGAAATGCAATTTTGTGTGTGGGAAGTGTAAATTTGTGTATAGTCATTGGATGACCTTGCACTGCTTTGCTAGATGCTTGCATTTAAGCCATCTCTTGGGTAATGTACATGTATGTAGGAATTCTCCAATTATAATCCTGGTACGCTCTGGAGTTGTAAATTCTATCCTACACCATGGAACTTGCTAGATATGATTGTATCATGTACTGTACACGTGTGTATCTTTCAGGGGACATAAACATGTTTGTATTGCTCTTCAGCCTTATGTCAACAAAAACAACTCGGGCCTCCAGAGTGTGTATTGTAAACTAGGCATAGTTCATATGGAATTTGACCTATTGTAGTGTTGGTGTTGACACTAAATAGAAGACATTGCCTCAATGCTATCTGATGATAAAGGTTTGCATGTAGGACTAGTGAGTCCAGTTTATCACAAACAGTATTCATTCATCTCTCATGCTAGATGGGCCTTGTTAACCTGTGATATCTCTTCACAAACTGGTCTGCAATTATCACTGATTCTCGACAGGTTCAAGTGAAAATATTGTGGATATTTACAACTTTACTTTGTTTAAGTTTTGCTGGACCCTAGTTATGTTTTACTTTCGAAAAAAAAGTTATGTTTTCTGTACATATACATGTAGTTAGTATGTAAACAAATATAACATACACTTAATAAAATTGATAAAAAATTCTCTAAAAAAAAATAAGACCTTAATATTGAATAAGGTCTTAATTCGTGAAATTCACCCACCAAATATAAATTTACATTACTCTTGGGCATCAAATTAAATTATTACATTAGTGACACAGTGTCATGCACACGTTTAGCTACAACATGAACCTGGGGTCGATTTCACCAAACTCATAACTTACTATCAATCGTAGGACTTATGATGCATTGCAGCCCTACGTAGGACACCCCCCCCCCCCCCCCCCCCCTATGATTGGTTATCCTTCGTAACTTGAGTTACAATTAATCGTAGGGCTTTGTGAAATCAACCACTGGGGCTGATTTCATTAACGATTTGTGATCATTGCTAAAGCACAAATCCATCGCTAAACGGGAAAATGTTCTCTAAAGAGCGCAGACAATGTAGAATTCTCTTTGACTTAATATCCCATTATTTAACCATAGCCCATACCAGTGTTCTCCAACTTTGAAAATTAAAGAGTGGTGCTGAGCGCGTAGCGCGAAGCACTAACGGCGTGGGGTCCGGGAAAATTTGGATTCTAGATGCTCTGTGATGCATTCTAAGGCAATTTCTGTCCACTTTACCCAAATTTTTTTATGTGCAAAAGTTGTCAAGATTTTTATAAGACTTCCATTTATTAAGCAAAAAATGTAAACAGAACATCAAATAAAAGATCAGTACCGACTCTTTGTTCCAAAATTTCATTTTTCAGTTATTGATCTGGGTAGCTAAAAATTTATGTGTTAGAGCAAGCGTTTTGTTTTAGGGTTTATTAATTAATAAGGTTTACCCTATTAGCAATTTTAACAAACATGTCTTATTTTATTCACGTCCAAAATTAGACAAGAGACTTGGTCCCACATTCGAATAATAATTTTGAAAATCAGTTTTAAACCGAAGAAAATATGTCTAATGGTCGAGCAAAAATAATTAAACCTCAAAATTCCAAAAACATTGGAATAAAACTTAAAAGTGGCCTCAGCTTAAAAAAAATACTTGGGTAGACCAGTTTTTAATTTTCGATACCATATTTTATGGGCCTAGGTAGACATTATAATATTCTAAATTTCACAGAGAAATCAAGAGAAAATTACATTCATTCCAAACGAAACGTGATGACAGATGACAAGTTATAAGTAAATCTTAGCTAAGAGCGAAAATCATTCAATAACAGGTGAACATTAAAGGTTTCCTTGTACCAAGGTACGGCACATCGCGGTAAGTTAAAATCCCGTTGTGGCAAGATTAGTGTCAACAGTTGCAATCGCAAACTCAACTTTTTGTAGGCATTTGTTCCTCATAATTTCCAAAAATGACTTCTTATTTCATGTGAATGTACGATAAATCATCAAAAATGTAGTTTGAATAAAGCAAGCTCATTCAAAATGCCAAATTTTCGGAAGAATTTCGTCGAAGTTTCGCGTAAATGTAACCAGATTTGTGACCACGTGCGCAGATCGTATGCAGCAAAAGTAGGTCTCTTGCAGTGCAGAACGTATGCACCAAAGTAGGTCTCTTGCAGTGCACGTGTTTACATGCAAGGCCGGTCGACTCGCTGTCTCCCCTTAGTACATCTGTTTAATGTATGTCAATTCGAGTTGCCTCGTGTCGTAAATTTGACAGTTCGTGCGAAATCATTGGAAAGTTTCGAAGGTTAGAATCGAAAATAAAGTTATTCTCATTGTTTCCAGATTATTTCTGGAGTAATTATTTACTGTACAGTTAAAAATATAAACGTGGCGGCATGATTTTAAAGCGTGTCGGAGATTTTTAAGCGTGGCGGAAAATGGCGGCTGCCGCAGAAAGCGTGGCGGTGCGCCACGTCCGTTCTACACGTTGGAGAACACTGCATACATATTCAGAATGGATATCTTGAAGATTCTACGTACAGTAAACTAGTATTGACACTGAACTGTAATGGAGTACATTATAAAGTACAGTGTGTGTACTACAGACATGATAGAGAACAACATAACCTTTGAATACAATGTATGTCTGGCCATGTTATGTTGGCCATAGGTTTGATAATGTAGGTCCCTGGATGGTAAATGTTTATGTGTGAGTTGTGTGGATGAGCATTAATACATGTACATGACACCTTTTATGAGGTACATTCACATTACATGTACTTGTACTATGATGAATATCATCAGGGGAGGGGATGTCTACACGTATTTCATATTATTTCTTGACATTTAAGTATTTAATCAGGGGCCAATTTCATAGAGCTGCTTAGCACAACAATTTGCTAAGCATGACATTTCTGTCTTAGTAAAGGATTGATTAACAACCAAATTTCCACGTGTTGTGTATCACTTGCAATTGGTCTTTGGCTGTTGTTCGCCGACCACGAATATCAAATGGAATTTTCATTGGTGGTGTGTTTTATAGGGAAAGTTATTGTTGTGCTAAGCAATTTTTGTGCTGAGCAGCTCTATGAAATTGGCCCCAGTATATTACATGTATGTATTGGGTAATTGCACAATTAGATTTCTGCTTTTGTATGTTAATATTAAGCAAATCAAGGTACACATATGTACATGTAATACATCCCTCAATTGCTCAGTCTTTGATAGGATACACTGCAATGCAAAATACATGTATAAATTCATCTAAATATGTACTGTACAGGTGTAGGCCCCTACTACAGGTGAGCAGAACTGAATATGATTGGTGTACACATGTTTATGTGCACACTCTCACATTCTAAATTCATTGTTTATCTATTGAGTACATTTCCTTGTGCATTTATTGACTTGTAAAGGTTTGAAATGTTAAATTGATGCATTGTATGTACCGAAACACACATTCTGCCACACATGGGCGATTCCAGCATAACGGACATGACAATCACACAGTTTTTGCCTTATTCAGAGGATCATAAACTAGGATCACCAATTTGGTGTCATGTCCGTTACGGTCACAAGAAGTGCATTTTCTCTACAACTGTTCAATTAAATTACATAAAATTTACTTCATATGTCACTGATAGTTTAATGTATCTGATAAGCCTAATTAAAATTGTTTGCAAACTGCCAATCCTACTTTGTGATCCTCTAAATAAGGCAAAAACTGTGTGATTGTCATGTCTGTTACGCTGGAATTGCCCACATAATACTGTACTGTACATGTAAATCTGCAGGTAAACACATCATACATGTACATAACTTAGAATAGTGGCATTTATTATTAAGTCTTGTCTGTATAGGATTTGATTAGCATACCAGTGTTATTGCCGTACATCTGCGTTTTCATGAGATTGTGCATGAATAATCATCTGCTAAAGGGCTTACAATTATCTGAAACTTATCACTGTTGTCATAATTGTTTTATCACAGTTATTTATTTGCATTGATTTTTATAATATCCAGATAAGTACATACATGTTCATACATTTGTACAAATTCAATGTCATATTATCATTGCTTAGAGTTAGGAGGGCCTGATGCATTTCGATCCTAGCAGGATCTTTCTCAAAGGCATATTATCATTAAGTTATTCTCTCAGTGTTGATGAGTTTGAATGAACTGCAACTGCAAGAAATTGTGACTGTCAAGTTACATGCATATCATTTGTTAAGGTTATTTGTTTTCATTGGCACTTTTGCTTTCTTTTATTGTAGAATTCAATACATATAATGAAATGAAATCATAACATTGAATTTAGAAGACAACAGAAAAAATGTCCAAAGTTGATTTTCTATCATGTTCACTTTCCCAACGCCGCACATATCATTTCATTAGATACACGTATTTGCACAACTCTATACACATAAACACTCAGTTGCCATGCCCGGGAAAAACAAGATATCAAGTTTCACGTCTGACAAACAAATTGCCAGACATGAGATGGAAATGTAAATCAAGTGAAAATGAAAATGTCATCTTCTATTCATTTGCAATGGCTTAGGGTTTGTGGCTGTTCGTCACCACATATGCTAATAATTTGAATAACCCTGCCTGCTATCCTGTGAGTGTATGGTCTTCTTGAGTGTGAATTATAGATTTGTCCAGGGTTCTTGAAGGGATATTATCTCTGTTATCTTTTTGAGTGAGAATCCATGATGGGATTGCAGTCCGTAGGCCTACATGTAAATCAGGAGAAAAAAATTCAGGTGTTTTGATGATGACTTTTTCTGTTTTGTTCTGAGGAGGGTTTGTTTTTTGTTGCCCGACGTGGTGCTTTTGGTTTGGCTTTTTTTTGGTTTTTCCTGAGTAGGATATTTATTTGCTTTGTTTATCTTTGTTGAGACAGGTTTCTTGTCATGTTTTACACTGCTGTAAACATCATTGTGTTGATTTTATTATTAGTTTGAGATTTGTCAGCTTAAAAAAGCATCAACTCAGTGTGTAGATTTTTTAAAATTAATTTGAAGGTAATTGTTCAAACCAAATGTTTTTATTTGTAGTCGACTGTCTTAATTTCTGTTTGGGTATGTGACCAATCCAGGGCCCAATTTCATGGTATCTGATAGGCCTATTTGTGTGCTTACGGGCACTGCTACTCGTGAAATCTATTTCATGGAATCCTTAAACAATAGTTTTCAGTTAATGAAGAATTTCTAGGGTAACAATGATTATTTCCTGCTAACGCGGCGTAACGTGCATTCTGCAGTAATTCCTTGCTTACTATTACCAAAAAGAAAACTCTCCCATGTAATACGCTAACCGTAAGCAAAAAAATCTCATACCGTAAGCGAAGTACATGTATTTTGTAACGGTGGTGTACTGTACCGTTAACCTGTGTGTTTACTGCTGGTCTGAGAATCAATCGGTCGATAAATGTTCCATTCCATCTTCAAGGAAATGGATCTGATTTCATCTCTCTGTTCATTGAGCTGGAGCAGTTGATTTCTGTATAATTGAATATATCCCTACAATCCTAATCATGTGTCCAATGAATTTTTTCTTTCGTCAGATGTTTGTTGCGGTTTCCTAGTACCAGCATCAAGATCATGTTTCAGGCGTTGATCAGCGAACAAAGCCCACCTCCAGTCATAGCTCCGGAACCATCTCCTATTAAACGCAAGATGCTACCACCCTTAAAGATAGACATTCCCCCAGCTGAGGCTACATTTGGAAGTCCTTTCCCATCCCCTACAGGCACCATCAGGCAAGTTTGCAAATATTTCATGTCTTCATAATTTGCCTTAATCAAGTACACACGTATATACAATGAATCCTGACATTAGAGAGGATGTTCAACACTCAACAAACCTCGCTTTATTTATTAAAACCATAATCCTGAAATTACTTGATATGTGAAAAAAAAATATTTATCTCACACTGAACACAGAAAGAGAATATTATTTGATGATTTTTCTCTCAACATGCTCAACCCGCAAGCTCTTCAAAATTGAGATTCTCTGAATTTTGTCAATGGGGGCAGCAGACAAATCTGTGTGATTTCGTGACATCATTTCGGGTTGAGCATATTGAAAGAAAAATTATTTAAATAATTCCTTTCTGTGTTCAGTGTGAGAAAAATATTTTTTTCTCATGTCAAGTGTTTTCAGGATTATAGTTCTAATAAATAAAGCGAGGTTTGCTGAGTGTTGAACATCCTTTTTAATATTGTTCATACACTACTGTTATTATAGGTGAAACAAATTTGTAAGTGACAACCAAATACTATAATTTTTCTATGAGATATGTATTTAACCAAGGCTTGTTATGAATGATACTTGTTCAATTCAGCAATCTTGACACTCTTTGTTTCCTCACAAAAAATAAATTTTCAAAATTGTTCCTTGAATATTTTGATTTTCCATGAGATTAAATTCAAGTATTGTATTTTGTGCATCCACGAAATGGTTGATTTAAATTGTCTTTATTTGTTTGACTTCCTCTGCATTACAGTGCTGTAAACTCGTGTCCGACCAGTCCCAGAGGTGGCACTGGAGCTAACTCCAGGAGGAATGTGACCCCTGACCTCCAAGCCGCAGCCCTAGCCGCTGCTGCGGCTTCTTCAGATGACAAGGAGGGTGGCCACTCATCAGGCAATGATATTGGAAGCCCCAAAGAAGAGTCTAAGCCTCCATATTCCTACGCGCAGGTAGACAGTTCATTCCAATATAATAATAGCAATATGAGTATTTATACAGCATGTTCCGTGAATGATCATAACACTTTACAAAGAGAAACATTGCAGTCGCAGGAAAATGAATCTGGGGTTGATTTCACGAAGCCCTAAGATCAATCGCAACTTGTGTTAAGTAGCATAACCCATCATACCCAAGTTTGCTTAGCACAAAAATGTCTTGCTTAATAAAACAAACCACCGTTAAAAATGTCATTTCATATTCATGGTCAGTGAGCAACAGCCAAAGAACAATCACAGGCGATACATAGCACATTAAAATTTGGTTGTTAACCCTGTTTTTATTAAACAGAAATGTCATGCTTAGCAAATTTTCGCCGAGCTGCGAAGCAAAGCTAAGCCAAAATGTAGTAGTACCGTTCGTGCCGTCTGTCCGTTCGGCCATCCGCATGAAATGTTTTTTATTTTTTTATTTTTTTATTTAACTCTCAAATTAATTAGTTCAATCCGGAAAGACAATAGACAAATGTTACAGGTTTTGTTTTTGTTTTTTGTTTTTTTTGCTACCATGTTTGTAACAGCACGTAAGGCTGCAGCAAGCCATGACAGCTTTGCTGTTCTAGTTGTGCTAAGCAGCGCCGTAAAATTGGCCCCAGGTGGCTAATATACCTCGCCTCTATTGCCATGCTCAGTGTTTGTTAGTGTGTATTAAGTTAACTTGACATTTTTACTCCTTATTTTTTGACAGCTGATTGTACAAGCCATCATGTCATCAACAGACAAACAGTTGACACTGAGTGGTATCTATGCGTATATCACCAAGGCATATCCTTACTACAGATCAGCTGACAAAGGCTGGCAGGTCAGTCAAATCGTTCCGATTCTTCTCTCTTTTTGTCTTCCATTTTGTTTCTTCTATCTATGTTCAGTATTAAAAACCTACTGTAAAGATTTTCAGAGTTAGTGTCTGTGACATTTATGTGTACATATTCAACTTGTCTGATTTAATGTTTCTTTTCATCCTAATTTTCCTCTTGTAAAAACAAAAAACATCTTTTAAAGGTACAGTACAGGATTGGTAGCATACCCAAACAGAAATGTGTCACAGATTTACCTGTAACTTTCAGGGTATGAAGATGGTGCTGGTAGAAACATACCGTTAAAATATTTCTGGCTGAAATGGTGTATTTATCCAGAAATGAGTAAAACGAAGACCAAAAACATTTTTGATCTCTGGGTAAGATAAAAACTGCGAATGGATTAGAAAATACTTTTAGTGTTTTCACTGTTTTCTACAGTTTCTGATGATGGTATTAGCTGAAAATGTCACAGGTTTATGAACAGTCTGCTGCTCTTCTGTCACCTGTACCAATCCTGTATTGTGCCTTTAAGAAGGTTTGACATCCATTTGATCTGTTAAGAAAAAAAATTAAAAAAGCAGAAGTGCACTGTTTTGTTAACATAGTCTTCTTGAGCTTTTACTTGTTTACCCCTAGCTTCCAGATTCGCATTGACATTTCCTCCTTCTTGTTGCTAATCATTACAGAATTCAATCCGGCATAATCTGTCACTGAATCGGTACTTCATCAAAGTACCCAGGTCTCAAGAGGAACCGGGCAAGGGATCATTCTGGAGGCTGGATCCTAGCTCTGAAGCTAAGTTGATGGAGCAGGCGTATCGTAGACGTCGTCAACGAGGAGTGCCTTGTTTCAGGACTCCGTTTGGTGGAGTTTCCTCCAGGTTGGACTGAGAGCCTTCTTCTGTCTTGTTATTGACACTCATATCTTAATCATCCTATCTTTGTTCGTCTTGAGCAATGACGTGACGTATAAAACTCTGTCCATGTTGCTGCTCACATAATTCCTTCAGATATTTATTGATTCGTAAAATTGGGTAGTTTCTTTTCGAAAGCCACTCCGAGAGGACTTTCATGCAGTGCTTGGAAAATAGACTGAGTCTGGACAGTTTCTGAATTCATCTGAGTGATTTGTGTCCGCGTCCTTCAGCTTTAGTCTCGAAAGACTATGGTCCTGCATTCTGGGATGTTGGTCTGGTTTGGGAACAGCGTCGAGTGTGGCTGACCAGTCCGATTTGAGAGAGGCAGTCCCTCTGGCACTGTGTACAGACATAGGGCGTTTACGAAACGGAGGCTCAGGCTCTGTTTCAGGCTTCAGCAGCATTTTGTGAATCCATTCTAAAATAATGGGTACCAAAATAGAGACTTTTGGCCATGGGTCGGAAGACGATTCTATAGTCTGAAAAGGAAAACAGAGCTTCAGTTTCAAAAACCACAACATATATTTCCAGCATATGGATGACTGAACCGAAGCCTAAGCCTGAGCCTCCGTTTCGAAATGCCTAAAGGCTGTGGGATGGGGATTGTCTGCCTGGCTTGATGCTTTTCTTCTTTGTCTCTTGGCATCAGACTGTTGGGCAAGTGTCCCTTCGTGTCCCTTCTGAGTGATTTATACTCTTTCATTGATTTCTTGGATTCTCAGTAGGTCAGCTCCAGCAAGTCCCTCGCATACACCGCAGTATATCAGCGGCATCTTCACTCCGGACAGTCTGTCAAGGGAAGGCTCTCCTGCTCCCATACCTACAGATTCTGGAGACCATGCTGTCCTGGACCATCAGAGGTTCACCCAGGCCATGCAAGAGGTAGGTATTACAGTATTAAATCACCAGATTGCCTAGCTCCGCGTTCTCCGTGCGTAGATGCTTTGAAGCCGTCCTGAGCACGGTCATTTTGACTGTGTGTGCGTGTCTGTGGAACAATAAAACTTTGCCTGGAATGCTTTTCGAAGAATTTACTCTTTAAGTGCAAGGTGCGTCGGATTTGGGCATATTGGGCAGTCAGAAACCGTGACCAACTAAATGTTTTTCTAAAATAATTTCAACTTTTACCTTTTTCCACGGTTAAGACTTGGCTGTGAGGGTAAAGTTTATTTTGTACAATGATGAAGAGTGTACTTTATTTGTTGTGTCTCTGTTACAGCAAGTGAAACGTAGCATCTCTAGTCCTGGCTCCCCTGTGCACCCCCCATCCTTCCAGACACCTCAATCTACAGGGTCTACACCCCTTAGCTTACCCCCTCCAAGTAGTCAGGTACAACAGAGTGCTCCCTTTGGTGTAGCCTTACATCGTATGCCACCACACGCAGCATCTGTCATAACCTCGGCAAAGGTAGGTAGAACCGTTCAAATGCTAGTCTGAGTATCACCCTGTCTTATCTCCGTGCCACACTACGTACGAACATCTTATAATTTTATGCAACGCGGCACATCGGCCAATCAGATCTGATTTGAGAACATTTTCGTCAGGGTCATGAAGGAGGCTGAAGATGTTGATCTTGATTGGTCGAAACCTAGAGGTCAGTGCTGGGTTGGCTTGCATAATTAAGGAAACACACCAAGTGTCACGATCGGCCACACGCGATGAATCGCATACACTCAACTTTTTTTTGTGGGTAAGGCTACCCATGGACTATAGTACAGTTTCACAGGAAGTTGTGGTGGTGCACTTGTGTGATGAAAGGCACTATGGCATTTTGTTGAAAGGCATTGTGGCATTCTATGTGGTTTGGGACAGTTGGTCTACAGTAATACATCAAGCAAGGTAATAGACACATCCATACCAATTCAATCAAACTTCAACAGCTGGAGCCTGTTGAAGTTTGTTCAGTCCCAAACCCAACCAAACCTGTGATCAACTGTTAATGTTTGGTTCAGTATGCTTCCTTGTACAAGGGCGTAGGGGGTTAGGGTTAAGGTGTAGATATGAAATGACTTACGGATGACTGCAAAATATCCACAAAGTGAATGTCATATTGTATCTTGCTTTTGAATGTGAAGGGTTATCCCATGCCAGTGTCTACATCATCTCCAGTCATCATACCAATGATGTCAGGTATTAGTAACGGCTACCAGAACCAACAAACACCAAGAGAAGAAGTCTCTTCAACTGATGGGGCTAGTGGTAAGCCACAGTCACAGCAACAACAACAACAGCTGCAGCAGCAGCAACAACAGCAACAGCAGCAGCAGCAGTTACAGCAGGACAAGGAAGGCTATTCTGAAGGTAGAAATATTAACAGTTGTCTAATTAAACCTGAATAAATCCGTGCACCAGCCATTTCTTGTTCGTTTTCATCTTCTTTGAAGTATGGTCATTTTGGCAAGTCTGTTAATCCGCATTCATTTTCAGATATTAAAAAGGCCTCCCTGCCTAACAGCGCCACCAATAATAATGGCAGCATACACCAGCAGCTTCATCTACAGCAGCAGAAACAGCTCCAGCAACTGCAGCAGCAGCAGCAGCAGCAACAGCACCATCCCCCTTCCCACCCTCCTCCCCAACCCAAGGGTGTAGTTAATTCCACCCAGCCACCTGACGGTACCCCTCATGTAGTGACGGTCTCCGGTACGTACCAGCCACCAACTAGCGTCTTCTATCGACCACCGCCCACCAGCACAGTCATCAGTTCACCTCTGGTCATGCTAGCCACCTCGGCTGCCCAGTCTCCAACTGGTAGTCCTGCCAAGAGACGTATGGAAGGCATTGCTGAGGAACCGATGGAGGAAGGTAACAAACGCGTCAGAGTTGAGGGTCAGCAGGACTCCTGAGATTCCTGCCTCCTGTTTAGTCTTATTAAAAGTAGGTTGCTTATTTAGAATCCTGATTGGTTTTATAAATCAGTCTCTTAATATGATCCCCTTACCACGGTTGTTTGAAAGTTCACGCCAGTCATGTCTGAATTGTATTAATCTGCAAGATAGATCATGAGTTGATGGTACGTGAGATATAACTGCAATCTGTAAGGTACGGAGAGTAAGACTTCTCATAGCATGACTGCGTTTGTCACTGCTGTTTGCAAAACTAATCTTTTGACGGGTTTGGACGTTACTAGGGTCAAGCGGAGCAGGGAGTGACCAGCATTTTTCTATCCCAGTGATTGGTAGCAATTTAGCAAAGAATTGTGTGTGTAGCCGGCAGGGTTTGCCGAGTACATGAATCATGTTTGTGACGATAGCAATGGATTGGAATAAGCCAAGTAGAATTGAATGTTTTTCAGAATGTTTACATTGATAAAACTGAACTTTGTAAAGGTGATATGCTGGAATAATATTCATTGTGAGTGCACTGTGATTCTTCATTCTACAACAGTGTGGGAAAACATTTTCTTGGAGTTTGTGCTAGAATAACGGATAGCTGGAATGATACAAGACCAAAACTCTCCATTGAATATCAAGTCTGTGTACCTTCCGCTATCCCAGAATGCATCAGTTGTGAAACGTTTCCTAAAGTACCGTCAGCATCGTTATGTGTATCGAATATACACCCTGGTAGGCTCATGCCAACATCAAACATATTGCTGGAAAACAACTTTACGTCACAAATGATGTTGTCATCAATTTTAAGCTAGGTCATCCCCATTGTGTCTGCTATGGCTGTGAAAACAAAAACTCCATGCCTGGTCGGAACTCATTTGTATGTATGGTTTTTCAAATTGCCTTTTCCGTGTAGTCTGTGCAAGACTTTTACAGTTATATATATAGCTTAGTTTAATTAATGGTACATGTCCGCTGCATTCATAAGTAAGAAGTTGCGTAATCCATCTGCCCAAATATCTGCCATTTTTTTCTGATATGTAGCGATGTAGATGGTTATGTAGCTTTTTTATTAAACCATAAACTTAAAAGACAAACATAATAAAACTTGTAAGAAATGAAAACTGTTAAATACATGTGAATGATCTAGATAGGAGTTAACAGCCTTTATTATCGTCTAGGAAAGAAAAGTATTATTTTTTGGCCAAAAATTTCTTGAATCAGGAAGTTTGTTTTCGTTATGCTTTTGTTGTATCAAATGATAAAAATAAAAAAACATTGTATAGTTTCTGTTTTACAAAAGATAAAGTGAGCTTGATTTTAATTGTTTTATACGCAAAGGTAGGCAGTGAATTGTTTTGGGTTGTGGGAAAGCTATTTTTATTGGAAAGAAATGATGTTTTCATGGATTTCATGCGCATTGTCAACATATGTCATGGGCTTAATGTACGCTCAGCTCATCAGTAATATGATGTATGATATAACTGTTGTTTATATACAAAAAAAATGTGATTTATTTAGTTTTATACTGTGACTTGAAGCTTTATTTTACAGTAATTGATGTCTGTAGTTAACACGGTCTTCACTCCTTACTGATAAATTCACTCGAAATTCAAGCTTGGTGGTAATCAGTTGTCATGGTGTTCATAGGCAACACAAAGGTGGAAAATTGCTCAAATAGAATGAATCAAACATTTACAGAAATATTATTTGCAAAAAAACTTTTCACTAATTCATTGATAACATCGTATGCATAATCTGTACTAAAATTTCAAGGAATGTAATAATATATAGCTCAGTATTTATCCAATTTATTTCATTTCCAGGCCTGTCTGATTTTTCTTTTATTTTATTCGGTTTTTCTGTGAAAATTCTGTTTAAATGACTCCCATGACTGCTTTTAGATTAGAACATACTATATGCGTTCATATTGCATTCAAATTTAGCTGTGGTTTGTGGAAAAAAATATTGGTCTGGGACACGATAATTTTCTGAAAGTTTCATCAGGGATACAAAAGTTTGTCTGGAATCTTGTTGACCTTTGGCCTTTGACCTTTGGGCTTTGACCTTTGGCTTTGTCAAAGGTCGATAGGTATCAAATGTCATAACAATCCAACCAGCAAAACGTCCTGTGATTGGTCTGCGTGTATGGGAGATTCTTTCCTATTTGGTGGTTTAAAGTAGAAAGTAGATGTATGATTTATGTTTTCAAAAGTGTTTATGATGAGTTGTATACATGTGTTGAAGAGGGTACGTGGCTATGGGTACTAGGGCTGTGCTTAGGGGTACTGGGGCTGGGTGGTTGGGATGTTCTGCTTGTACAAACTCTTCTGCTTATAAAAGAGGTATTCATTATTTCAAACTGGACATCAGATGTAATACACAGGGATGAGATTTCTTAGATTAAAATCTGATTTCAGACTTTTTTGTTTGGGATTTCAGATTTGTTTTCCTCACAGGCTGTGTACAAAAAGTATAAGAGATTTTCAGATTTCAGACTTTTTATGCTCCCTGTCAGCTGTTTTCAGACATTTCTATCATTGGGCAATCTCATCCCTGAATACATAATGCTATCCATGTTATATACATGTATAACTGATACAGTGACTAATTGAAATATTGTTTGCTCGGATTATCCGTAATAAATCTTGCAAGTACATATCTTGTGATGTCGGGATTGTACACACTGATGCTACATGTATGTTACAATTGATATCGAGTCATTGGCTTTTACCTCATTGTCAGGAAATATACAGTGTATATTCTTGTATGACCTTTGTGTCCATCGTCACGTGTCATCGAGTATCAAATTGCTCTGCGTAATTACCAGGTTTTTTGGTATTTATTTTTTATTACTTTTTACTTCTTTTTTTTTAATGAAATGGACAAAATGATTTATCATCTTCATATGTTCATAATGCATGCTAACCGTGTTGTATATAAGTGTATGTCGTCGTGCTTAAATGCAAGAACAAATTGAATTTGGAAACAAACGAAATTAGAACTCTTTTTTGAAAATTGGAAAAAATGTTTACTTGTATCAAAATCAGCAGAGTTTAATGTTGTGCACCTCTCAATGGGACGTTGCATTTGTAAACTCGTAGAAGGTATGTAATGCATAATGGAGATTGATGTACATTTTATCTTTTAATCGCTCTTTATATCAAGCAAGAAATGAAATGTCGTGATGTTTGAACTTATACATCCAGTATTGAATAACCTTTGACCTTCCAAGGGAGCAGCAGCAGATTTCACGAAACTTCAAATGTTGCATACGCAACAAAATGTTGCGTAACTTGCGCAACATTTTCCTGCCTTTGGTTGCACAAGTTATGGCCAGTTTACGAAATTTACGCAACATTTGTACGTTGTGTGCGTTACGCAACATTTCGTGAAATCGTCTGCAGGAGAAATCTGCCTGGAATTTGACATCTATACAAAATGGCTGTTCTTCTCAAATTTAACTAAAACACACTCAAACAAAAGGAACATTTTCAGCTATTGTATAAACTGGGAAAACAAAAATTGTACATAGGTTGTATGATTTAAGCAGAAATAAAAACAAACGAACATATAATTTTAGTTGATGTACACTTTGTAAATAGCTTATATGGAGCATTGCATAGTGTTGTCTCGTGATACACGTTTTATTGTTTCTATTTCAGTAAAACAAAAATGATGATGTATTTTGTGGGATTAACATAATATACAAAATATTTAATTTTACTACAGGGAAATGAAGCAGTGCCATGCCTTGGCTGGATTTCACGAAACTTTCAGATTAATCTTAAGATGAGTTGTTGGTTTCACCATGGCTATTTGCATTGTGACATCACATGTTGCTTAGCAATTAAGATTGGTTCAATAAAGGTAGTATCATACTTTGGTAAGAAACCGAAACAGAAATATTCACAGATTTACGTATAACTTACAGGGTATGAAGATGGTGGTGGTAGAAACATACCGTTAAAATTTAGTCTCCTGAAATGGTGTATTTATCCAGAAATTAGTAAAACAACGACCAAAAATCTTATTGATCTTTTAAAAGATCAAAAATAAAAGAGAACAGATTTAAGAAATACTGTGGCTGTTTTTCACTGTTTTCTCATAAAGTGGTCACCGTATGGGACTGACATTTTCACAGATGACTGTTACTGTATCTTCCTCAAAATTGTTTTGCCCATGAATCTGTATTTCTTTGACAAAAACAAAAGTATGATACTACCTTTAACATCCATTCCAACATTCTTCAAATTTATTGGTTATTATTTGAAGACTTTGTTAAATTATGGGATCGTATGCTGTACAATCTTCACTAATTTTATTTCACTCATGAATCAAACATACCGGTAATCAAACTGAAAGAAGGAATTAGCATAATCTTGGTGTGTTTTGATCGAGCATGGAACATGTTGGCGTTTTCAGTATTAAATGAAATGGTCATGGTTGTAGAAAAGCGCCAATAAGCCTTTTGCATATTAAATCTGAATAAGTATCTGATACACAGACTTCTTTCATTGCATAGAAACACCCCAGTTTGAATTTCCCAGACTAAAGACTCTGTTGCTATATCACGTGATGCGGGGCAAGCGTTTGCTTAATTAGTGATACCCATCTCTGGAATGGACTGGTTCCTTTGTGCCATTCTTATCAATTATGAACAGTTCATTGGTGTAAGACGTCTGTTATTTAATTAGGGCCTGTTTGTTTATGACAAATCCTGCGGATCCGGATCCAATTTTAACGTACCCTGCATAGGACGTGGATCCGAAAATTTGGGATCCAGTGCATTTAACAAACAGGCCATTAAGCAAAAGCTTGCCCCGAATCATGTGATATAACAATAGAGTCTTTAGTCTGGGAAATTCAAACTGGGGCGTTTATGTGCAATGAAAGAAGTCTGTGTACCAGATACTTATTAAAATTTAAGGTGCAAAGGGTATTTGCAGAGAGCTAGCTGCTTAAGAAAGAATAGTGTCTAGTAACTTGCAAGATGTACACGCTGAGCAATATCGATAGTCAGAAGCAATATATACAGTATACAATCTGGTTATTCATGTACAAAATGCAACACAGCGCCATGACATAGGTCAAAGATATACTCTGTCAAACCAATTGTTTTTTCCTCTTAGAAACAGAAACTTTGATTGCCTGATAGTTTAAAAATTGGGTAGAAATATTAAAAATCAATCGCTTTGGGCATTATTGCTTTGTAATTGTAAAGCCAAACAAAATGAAGGAAAAATGTGTTTTATCAGTTTGTGTTAATTCTCTGTAGAATAAAGGAAAAATATCACACAACATAATTATAAAACGAAATCAACTTTGTAAATTATATTCAGTCTTAAGCTAACAAAAAAAAATGTAGAACAAAAGAACCTGTTTGTAAATACAATACTTAGTTTGATATGTTCATGTATAATGTACCTCATCATCATCCGCTTAAAATATATCACATTTCCTTCATGATGGTTGATTATACTGGCTGTATTGTGTTGTTTTTGTGTTTTAAGAACCGAATGAGAGCAAGAACATGTTGCCATTCAGTGTATTGGTATGGAAATTTGTTGTAAATAGTAGTAGATATTTTGTTCATTGACAGACATAATAATGTAGCAGTTATCGAAATGTAATGCCATTCGATCAGTAAAAGCATTTCACAAACTTCAACCGATGAACTCATGATAAGGGATGTGATTTAAATCTTATTGAAAAATTACTTCCTTTGCTTTCACCCAATTTGTATTATGGAAAAGATTGATTGAAATTGTACAGTCATAATTTTGAAAGAAAACACACATTATACCAGTTGTTTCAGTATATATAATCTTTGGCCATTTATAGTATTACAAATTGTTCATTGCCGTGTTAGCAACAGTGACGAAATTGTGCAAAAACCATCTCACTTGGGACATTAAATCATCCTTGCAATTCAATAAACATCTGGAATATTGACATTTGAGTGACGTCTTGTACAATTTCTGAGAATTGCTCTTACCCTAAACCTATATTTTATGATGTTCATATTTCGTTAGCCCTTTCATCCCTTATTAAAGGTCTATCATACTTTGGTAGCATATCGACACAGAAATCTTCACAGATTTACCTATAACTTACAGGGTATAAAGATGGTGATGGTAGAAACATACGTTAAAATTTTTCTTCCTGAAATGCTGTATTTATCAGAAAAGAGTAAAACCAGTGACCAATTTTGATCTTTAAAAGATAAAAAAAAAACGGTGACAAGATTTTTAAAAATACCGTGGGCGTTTTCACTGTTTTCTCAAAAAGTAGGCACCTTATGGGACTGAAAATTTCACAGATGATTGTTAATATATCTTTCTTGATATTTTTGTCCATGAATCTGCTGCATTTCGTTGTCAAAAAAACAAAGTATGATATTCCCTTTAAAATCAATAATTATTATGTAGGATTTATGGGGAGTTTCAAGCACGTCCCCGATATGGATCCACATTTCCCACGGCTGTCCTTGTCTCAAAAGATTACGCCCATGCGATGGTGTGATTATACAACAATACACCGATCAATGAATACGTGACAATGGTACAACATCGGCCTTTCTATTGTCTCAAACCATACAATGGCCACACCTATTATAGCAATTTAAATCAATATAATTATTATACAAAATATTGGTCTGGACAACGTAAATGAAATAATCATTACTGATATACTCATCGGTTTGCAAACAGTGCTTTTTGGAGAGTCTTCTTAGCGATATTTTACCGGAAAATTCTGGTGAGTACTTTTTTACAATTAATTCCAGTTTCCACATGAAAGTTGAAATCCATACTACAATCCAAGGCAAATTTGCAAAATGCATGATTACAAAGAAAGTTTGTTCAACGTCTGCCTGAAAAATAAACATAATTGTTTGCCATTATGTTAGATACCTTAGATCGCTATAGACATAACGCTGCCTAATATAGAATAATAGTCATTGTCCGTAAAATACATTTTGGAAATTAACGTTGAAGTTAAAACAATCCTATTTTTATTGACGTTATAACCCTATTCATTGCTTGCTTCTTGAAAACTCATCTTATGTTTTATTATTATTTGCAGATTTCGTCTTTCAAACTGATACCAAACGTGAATTTTCTGGAAAAAATTGGACGGCAAATTGTGATATTCCTTCAATTCGCGATGAGTTGGCTCCAATGGTGCCGATAAACTATGAGATGATCGTAACAAAGACACAATAAATGTCATTGTAAACTGAACAAAGTAAAATTGACTGGAGGAGGATTCGAACCGGCGACCTCCTGACAGTCCTGTGAACTGAATATCGTGCAGACGTCTTTATTGGAACGTTTTAAGTTCAAACAATTCGTTGGAATCAACTAATTAAAGAACCTTCGAAGATGGCAAATGTCAACAAAGTTTCGAGAACTGGCCTGATTGCTGCTGTTTTGCTAGTGTCTTTGCTTCAATTGACATACGGGCAAGGTTTGTAACTTTCTCAGGTTTTTATTTTTGTTTGTATTTAAGGTAGTATCATACTTTGGTAAGAGACCAAAACAGAAATGTTCACAGATTTACGTATAACTTACAGGGTATGAAGATGGTGGTGGTATAGAAACATACCGTTACAATTGTTCCGCCTGAAATTGTGTATTTATCAAGAAATTAGTAAAACAACGACCGAAAATCTTTTTGACCTTTTAAAAGATCAAAAATAAAAGAGAAAAGACTTAAATACTGTGGCTGTTTTTCACTGTTTTCTCAAAAAGTGGGCACCGTATGGGACTGGAATTTTCACAGATGACTGTTACTGTATCTGTCTTGATATTTTTGCCCATGAATCAGTATTTCTTTGATAAAAACCAAAGTATGATACCACATTTAAGCACAACAAAATTGCTTAGCACAAAATGTCTTTCATGCTCAATAAAACAAACCACCATTAAACATTTCATTTGATATTCATGATCAGCGAACAACAGTCAAAGAACAATCTCAAGTGATGCACAACACATGGAAATTTGGCTGTTAATCCTGTTTTTATTAAAACAGAAATTTCCTGCTTAGCAAATTGTTGCGCTAAAAAAAGCAGGGCAGTGAAAGTGCACAAAAACAAGTGGGACTGAACTGGTGCGCACGATAGAGGGCGTTTTTAGATCAATTAACTCTATGGATAAATAAAATTGCGCTGTATTCGAACTCGAAGTTTGTACGTCAAAAACATCCCGTAAAACTCACTTTTCAGGTATGAACCCGAGTATTTCATAGCTTAGATTTCAGTTAATCGTTACCTGTATCCGGTAAGTTAACTCTTAAAGCATATAACATTTGTTCTGTTATGACTGTCAGTGGAACTCTCTCCGAATCGGTCACTTGTTAAAAAGTAAACACACGTGTAGCCTATACCTTAGTTATACTAGTTGCGATGATCGATCGTAACCCTAGGTCTGACATGGGGACTGGGATGATCTTTCGATATTCAAAGTGGTTTTATATCACTCATTGATAATTACCAATCAGATCCATGTAGTCAGATTTTGTGTTTGGATTTTGGAAAGTGGAAAACTAAGTGGAAACGTATTTCAGGAGTTGGCCAAATAAAATGTCATTCATTCCCAAACATTTTGATCGGCCTTTCTCGTAACCCTAAATCCCAGTCCCCATCTCAGACCTAGGGTTACGATCATCGCAACTACCTATACCTAGGCTAGATGCAGTAACTGTAGCCCAATATTACTCCTGACGTTGTCAACCAATATACGACAAGAACGTCAGGAGTAATATATTGGGCTACAGTTACTGCAGCTAGCCTATACCATGCATGCATAGTAAACCCATGGAGGTAACGTTAGAGGTGTTACCTCAGTTTAGTACACTCAGGTTAGCTGGTACCGCGTATACCGAGACCCAGTCGTATTTAGGTAAGTTAGTTTACTTTAGAAGCTGGGTACCAGCTACCCTGAGTGTACTAAACTGAGGTAACCCCGAGGTAGAATAGCCTAGGCCTACCTCCATGACCCAACAAAGTAGGCCTAGGCCTCCAACTTTGAATAAAATCGGGAACCTGAATGTTCAGGTTTTGGACGATAGAGTCACTCTGTGCTGATCTATTATCCCATTCAATCTGCTACGTATTTAATTCAATTGCATTATATTTTGTCTTGAATTTTAGCACCGCCAACGCCAACAGCTGTAACATTCCAGTACCTTGGGACCCTAGTGATTGAGTTTAAGTGGACTGCACCTGCAGGAGACTTTGATAGCTACCTTTTAGTGTACTATGATACACCAGCTTTCAACGAAGTGGGCAATGACGTCATAGCCAAGACAGAGACATCATACAGATACTTAGTAACTAATCCCAATGTACAACAGGCGTACACATTCCACACTGTGAAGGGAACTACAAGAAGTGCTTCTGCAACCCTGACACCATTAGAACCTGTTGTGTACAATATTCGTAAGTTATTCATACCCTAACCCACCTCAATCCTCCAAAATCCTTCTGGTAGTTTTGGAGGATTTTGGAGGATTCAGGATATAATGTCATTTTCAAGTGAGGACCACTTGAGGAGTGGCAAGGATTCAGGATAAATGCATTTTTTGAGGTAGGGCCACTGAAGGATTCTTCAGGATTCAGGTACCTCTCATTTTGAGTATAAGTGAGATCACTTGAGGACTGTGGAGGATTCAGGATGAACGTAGTTTTTAAAGTGTGACCATTGGATGATTGTGGAGGATTCAGGATGGTCACAGTATAATGCCTCCAGGGGGTTAGGGTTGGCCTTCTGAACTCTGTTTTTTGCTTAAAAAAAAAAACTATCCTTGAAACTATCCTTTCATTTAGTAGGCATGAAATCATTTTCGTCTGGGACGGTTTTACCTTTAACCGGGTAAAAATCCCAGCACTAATCAGTACAAATTTTCATATAGGGTTTAGGCCTTAAATGACACCATACTGCAATGACTTATACGGGTAAGTGTCTTTTACGCCACCCATATTTATTTTCAGTATTCATTTAGCTTCTTCTGTTCTAAAATGCGATTTGTTACTTAAAGAAAATGTATTCATGGGTCCTGTAAACCCCAAAATTAACATATTTCGCCAATATTTCGGTGAACAAAAAGTTTCTTACCCAAATAAATACTGAAAATAATATGGGTGGCGTAAAAGACACTAATGCTGCTTATACACTGTTCATAACATTGGGATCCAAACCTTTCTTCTTACGTAATAGGCACCCCTACTTCTCCTGTTTTCAACACCTGTATCACGTTCACTTTATAAAGAGGATCTTGACATTATTTACATTCCAGAGTTACCGACTGCTCAGCTTGGTCATAAGGATCATACAACGATCAGTATCAGTTGGGCTGATGCTCCAAATCCAGCAGACAATATTGGACAGTATGTGATAAGTCTTGAGCAGCCTCCAGGGACCACCATCAATCAAGCATCGATAGATGCAGTGGCTGGTGCTACGCATACCTTCCAGGGTTTGAATGTGGCCGAAGAGTACAGGATCAGAGTAGATGCATTGCTGAGCGATGGGGTACCGGTGGTGGTCAATATATTCGAGGATACTTGGACTGGTAAGCAAAACTTACTCAATATTTTGGTGTTTTTTGGTCACTTTGTTGATACAGCGGTATGTGAGTGGTTTCATGGCTTCTGACTGCCAAACGAACAAAGATAATTGACTATAAGGGACACTACCAATGTAGGGCTGGATAGCTCAGATGGTAAGAGCGCTGGCACAGTGTTCCAATGGTCGCTGGCTCGAATCCCGCTCCAGTCAATGTTTCTTTGTTCACTGGATGCTCTATACAATCCCTTAAACACCTCATCCCGATAATGATAGTGTAACTTGTTGTGATACCACTTGTGTAAGAACGCTATATAAATGCCTAAAATATTATGAAATGCATAAAGTTAGGATGGCCTGACGCTTTTGGATCGTAGCAAGATCTTTCTCAAAGGCTTTTAATCCTTTGAGAAAGATCCTGCTAGGATCGAAACGTGTCAGGCCGTCCTAATTTTAAGCGTTTGATATATTTCCTTTCATTTTAGCTGATGAGCAGTTTGCAGCAGTTTATTACTTGTATTAAAATATTATGAAATATCATTATTTTGATGTTTTTGAATACTGGATGCTGGCCTCAATAAAGTTTCCTCCTTCTTTTGTCCCTCAGTGCCTTATCCACCGTCAAATGGTATCTTGCATCGGACAAGTGATACCACTGGTACCCTGACGTGGACCGAGGCTCAAGCTCCCTTTGACTACTACGAGTTAGTGATAACTCCTCAAGGTGAAGCTCCTCGAGTGATTCAACTTCCGCCTGAGACCAATGGTCACTTGCTGACTGATCTACTTAATGGGGTCACCTATGGGTACACACTCAAGACAGTTAGGAATACCGGGACTAGAGTCATTAAGAGTGATACTGCTGATCTGACTCTTATACAAGATGGTAAGCTGGAAAATAAATAAATAAATACTCCATTTCAGGCGGAAAAAATGTAACGGTATGTTTCTACCACCACCATCTTCATACCTGTAAATCTGTGAACATATCTGTTTTGGTTTCTTACCAAAGTATGATACTACCTTTAAGAGAGACAGTTTGGTCGGCTGGGTTGTCCTTAAAGGTAGTGTCATACTTTGGAAGCATACCGAAACAGAAATCATACCGAAAAACTTACAGGGTATAAAGATAAAAAATAACTGGATCAAATAACTTGTATTTATAAAGCGCCTTAACAAGGAGATCAAAGCGCTGTACAGAATGTATAGACAAACAACAAGACAAGGACAGGGGAATATGGGAATAAATAAGATTTAAGTCGTTTCCTAAAAACAGTGACAGACAGAGAATTCCTGATGATGATAGGGACAGAGTTCCACAGTTTGGGACCAGCTATAGAAAATGATCTATCTCCGAAGATGGTGATGGTAGAAACATACCGTTAAAGTTTTTCAGCCTGAAATGCTGTATTTATCCAGAAAAGAGTAAAAAAGAAGAACTTTCTGTTGTGATGTTAAGTTGAAATGTCTACAATTTGATAGAATTACAACAGCTAGCTAGGTTCCTGTTTCCTTTGCACTGTGTGGAATGGGAGTCTTTTGAGAACCGGTCTTCAAGTCAACAGCGCACGCGCACGCACAACAGTACAGGCGCAAAACAATGCGTGCATGCTCACAATTGCGTGCGCTGTTGACTTGAATACCGGTTCTCAAAAGTCTCCCATTGCCAATAAAACTACCGGTACTTCCAAATAATGAATGCTAAAAATAGATTCAATAATGGAAAGATGCAATCCTTGCCTTGGTCTATATTTATCAATTTAATTCCTTTCCATTTCAAAACTTCTGTAGCTGCAACGTCACTCAACCCATCATTGGAAGCAATAACGGATCACGGCATGCATCTGACTTGGACTGCCAGTCAAACGGCTGGACTTGAAGGCTACAAAGTCTCCATCCTTAATGCTAATGGACAAGCTCGCATTATTGACGTTCCAGCTGGGGAGAGCTCCCTTACCCTTGTAGGCTTGGATCAAGGCACTCAATATGAAATTGTCGTGGATGAAGTAGTAGGAGGAGTCAGTAAATTTGCGGGTCATGTAGCAGGGACTACAAGTAAGTACACGTGATTGTTTGTGGCTCAGGGGCCGATTTCACTAACGCTTTGCGAGCCCAAATCGAACGCTACACGGAAAAGCGATCGCTACTACGTGTAGTAATTTTAGGTGTAGCAATGGATTTTGGCTTTAGCGATGATCGCAAATAGTGAAATCGGCCCCTGTTATTGTATTTATCATGATTGTTTTTTTAATGTTTTTCCAACAATGCACCATCATATCTGACTGAATTCTTTTTAAATTCTTTTACAGAGATACCGCAGAATGTTATATTTAATGGAGCTACTGCTCACACTATGACCGTGGCCTGGGACTCGACCTTATTTGCGAATGCGGAGGGATATTTAGTAAACGTCATCAGTACAGATGGTTCCTACAACAAACTCATCCCTATTGATACTGCATCAGCCACTGCACCTTATACCATATCAAATCTTCCTGCTGGCTTGACGTATGAAGTGGGTGTCGATGCAGTCATTGGTGGTAACAGATTTGAAGTTGGTGCCTTGACCGATGTCGCTACCACATGTGAGTAGTCTCCGTTTCCCTGATTTAAAAATATGTTATCATCTGAGAAGACTGTGTTCAAAGTAGAGCCTAAAGGTACAGTACAGGATTGGTAACATACCCAAACAGAAATGCTCACAGATTTACGTATAACTTTCAGGATATGAAGATGATGCTGGTAGAACATACCGTTAAAATATTTTCGCCTGAAATGGTGTATTTATCCAGAAATTAGTAAAACAATGACTGAAAACAGTTTTGATCTCGGGGTAAGATCAAAACCATTCTTTATGTTTTCTTGTGATTCAGATGTCCGATTGAGCTCAAATTTTCATAGGTGTGTTATTTTATGTACATGTTTGATCAGGCAGTGTGAGTGCTGTTTTGTGACCTTAACCAATCATGTATTATACGGGCAATTCCAGCGTAACGGACATGACAATTACACAGTTTTTGCCTTATTCAGAGGATCATAAAGTAGGATTGGCAGTTTGCAAACAATTTTTATCAGGCTTATCAGACACATTTAACTATCAGTGACATATGTAGTAAATTTTATGTAATTTCATTGAACAGTTGTAGAGAAAATGCAAACTGCCAATCCTACGTTGTGATCCTCTGAATAAGGCAAAAACTGTGTAATTGTCATGTCCGTTACGCTGGAATTGCCCATACCTTTAAGGTGCAATATGTTTGCACTTACTTGTTTAACAATGAATCCATATAATGGCTGTTTTTCATACCTGTACGCAATATAATTTGAAGTCATTGTGACTCATTATAATCTTATTTTCTGTGGGATTCATTAAAGGTTTGGTGTACTAATTAGAAACAAACTTTGTTCTAGCACCGCCTTCTTACCAACTGAGCTATCCAGCCCTATGTTGGTGGTGTCCCTAATTTTATCTTTGTTCGTTTGGCAGTCAGAAGCCATGAAACCACACACACACCGCTATATCCACAAAGTACTCTCATTATTTTCTTCTCCTTGTTATCTAGCCACTTCAATATCAACTCAGACGGTCACAACCGACATGATCCAAACAAAATGGGAAGAAATACCTGGTGCCACCTACACACTGCTCCTGACCAACCTAGGTGATGGTACCACTCAAGAGATGACGATTACAGACTCGGCGACCACCAGCCACGCCTTCACTGGTCTCACCCCTGGGCAGCACTACACTATCGGCTTAACAGCTCACCTCAATAATGAGAATATTGCTGGTGGTCAAGTGGCTGAAACTACTCGTAAGTTACTCCCTTGGGCAATTATGCATCCGGGGGCCAATTTCATCAAGCTGCTTAAGCATAGAAATTGCTTAAGCATATAAAGTCTTCCTTGATCAAACAGGATTACCAACCAAATGTCCATGTGATGTTTACTGCTTTTTATTATTATTATTATTTATTTCTGGTAATGACACCAAGGATTCCTCAAAAGTGCCCTAGGCACTGTAGCTCGAAAGCCTGATGAAACCTGTTTTTGAAAGATGATGAGAAGAAGATACAGTTTTAGAGGTGGGAAACTAAACCCCAGAGTAATATTCAGGGTAAAACCCACAGAATAAGGTATAGGGACTGAGGTATAGTGGTCTGGCGTGTTGAACTCAAAGTCTTGTGGTCAATCTACAGATTGTGGGTTCGAATCCAGCCATGGGTTAATGGTACTTGCGTCCTTGGGCAAGACGCTTTGTCGCATATTGCTCCTCTTCACCCAGGTGTAAATGGGTACCTGCGAGGGTAGAGATGGCTTTGTGGTTTGATTAGCCTCTGTGCGCTGAATACAGCAGCCAGGGCTGTATACTCCCCAGGGAGCTGAGATGGTTTCAGGAATGTAAATTATGGCCCGATGACCAGGGATAATATTGAATTTGTAATTTGCAGTAGAATAAATTCATATAGTAGCTGCGCAATATAAATGTCCTATATTATTATTATTATATTATCTAATTGAACATTTAGCCTACAATAGCGCTCCGCACTAATAAAGTCACAAAATCCCCGGCTGTCGGACAAACATTGACTCACACACGAAATTTACATGCACGCGCACACCCACACACGTGTGCATGGTTGCAATGTTTGTCTGAGGTCCGGTGCTATTTTTAGCGCAAGTGCGGAGCGCTATTACAATCTGCTAATCTGCAATTCTCCTTGTTTTTGTCTTCAAATATCCTTCTAGTGCCCTTGCCACCAACTAACATCGGTGTCACATCCACCACAACTGATTCCACAATCACATGGAGTCCGCCGCCAAACACCCCGACCAATATTTACGACGGTTACCGAATATCCTATGTCCAGCCGGATGGACAACTGATTGTCCAGAATCTTCCTAAAGACCAGGCAACTGTCACTGTACCAGTGGTGGACAATGGCCAGAATATCTTTGTCTCCTCAACCAGTGGAACTCAAGTCAGTCAACCAGGTCACCCAGCAACAAACTGTAAGTGATACTTGTTAGTTCTTAGTCCTCATAGTTGATTTATTGAGGCCCTGTCATCCATATGCTGAAAATGTATGAACTTGTGGTTTTTCATTGAAGCTGAAGCCTTGTTTTCCTTTTCAAACTAGAGAATCTACTTCCAAATCACAGCCGAAAGCCTCTATTTTGATTTCCGTTGTTTGAGAATGGATTCATGAAATTGAGCTGGAGCCTGAGTCTGAGCCAGAGCCTGAGCAGGAGCCCGATCCGGAGCCTGATCCGGAGCCGGAGCTTGAGCCGAAGCTTGAACCGGAGCTTCAGGTGGAGCCCGATGCGGAGCCTGAGCCAGAGCCTTAGCCAGAGCCTAAGCCTAAGTCTCTGTTTCGTAAGCGCTCTATAAATTGTTCCTTTTATCTTCGCCCTTTCAGATAATGTCAATCTAGCGGATGCCACTTCCAGCTCCCTCCAAGTTAAATATGACCAGTATAATGGCCAGGGATACCGCATCGTACTTGTTGGCAACGATGGGTCCATTAAGGAGGAAGTTGTAGTCAACGACCCAGCTAGTCTCTTCTATGTCTTCAATGGTCTTCAGTCTAGCACGGAGTATACCGCTGTAGTAACGGGCATCGATACTGGTGGAGCAAGCACATTTCTACTTGGCAGTGACACGGCTCAAACATGTGAGTTTCCATTATGATGCTGCCCATAGATCTATACTCAATGGAACGCCACTGTGAGGAACACGCTGGGATGCACATAAATTGTTTGTTATAGTGGTCGTTCGTCATAGTAAACAATGTTCAGCATGCCTGTACATTGTACATGTATAGGTCAAGGATGATGTTCGGTATAGCCAAATGGCGGTGTTCGGTATAGTGGCGTTCCACTGTAGTGTACTTTAATTATGTGGGTTGTGAGCCTGGGAGCCGATTCAATGTCTTCGGTACTGGGTCTTTGAGGAGGATCCTTGGGTACCACTGGTCAGACCGTGTGTCTAACGAGAGGTTACTCAGGGACAGTCAGATGAGACCTATTACCTGCATGATATGTGAGCGCCAGATGCGACTGTACGGTCATGTGGCTAGATTCCCTGCGAGCGATCCTGCCAGGCGGATTCTCTCTATGGGAGAACCTACTGGTAGGACTCGCCGGTAGGGCATCCACATGACACGTGGTTGCATCAGATGGATTGTTATTTTGCTGAGATGGGTCGTGTGACAGCCTGGGGATGGCTATCAGAAGACCTAAGGAGTACTGCACGAAGGTAGATGCGGCAATACACTGGACATTTGTTCACAGGATGGAAAGAGCTAATGGAAAATAATTGTTATATTCATATCATATAACGTAGACTGTCCTTTAATTATCACTTACAAATCATCCATTTAAATTCAAACTGTTATTTTCTTCCAGCTCCTGCTGTGATCTTTGACTACCAGCTTGCCACCACTCCTGTCACCACGACAACAATGGACGTTGCTTGGCAACACAATGCAGACGCTGGCTTTGAACATTACCAACTGACAGTCACAAATGCTGACGATAACTCTGTGCAGGTTATAAACAGACAAATTCTTGACCTCTCATTAAAGACCACATTTGAACTTTAGAATCTAAACCACTTGAACCACTTATTTTCCAGTTTTGATGGTAGATTTTAATTAATAATAATATAGGATATTCATATTGTGCAGCTACTATATGAATGCACTCTACTGCGAATTACAAATTAATTATTATCCCTGGTCATCGGGCCATAATTTACATTCCTGAAACCATCTCAGCTCCCTGGGGAGCACACAGGCAACCATAGCGCACACAGAGGCAAATCAAACCACAAAGCCATCTCTACCCTCACAGGTGCCCATTTACACCTGAGTGAAGAGGAGCAATATGTGACAAAGCGTCTTGCCTAAGGATGCAAGCACCACTAGCCCATGGCTGGATTCGAACCCACAATCTGTAGATTGACTACAAGACTTTGCATCTAGACCACTAGGCCACAGCACCCCACTACATTAAACTACATGGATTCACAGATATATTAACAGTTCGCTAGTAACATTCTGGATGTCAGGAACTTAGATATTAACACTTTTATTTCAGAAGACTTTTTCAATTGCTGGGCAAACTTTTTTTGAATTTCGCTTTTAGATGATATATTATCAGTCTTTGATGTGTTTTCCTTCATTGCAAAATTTGCGATTTGGTTTTAAAATTACATTTTCATAGTTTGATCTGCTAATATTTTAGATAATGCATTTTTTGGAATTGTGTTTTTGTTGCAGACGTTTACCGTACCGGCAGCTGCTAACCCTAGTCAGCATGTAGAAGGATTAACCCCAGGGACAGACTACTCTGTAGAGGTGTATGGTGTTATTGGTGGTGTTCCTTCTGTTGTGACCAGTGCTCGTCAGCCCACTCGTGAGTACCTCACACTTTGGACTTTTTAATAAACTGATTAGAAAATGAAAACAATTAATGGTAATTAGTGAAAAAGTGTTTTTAAGTAAAAAATATTCAAATATGAGATCTCTGTTTAAAGGCAAAAAACAAAACAAAAATGGAAATGTCCGTATTGCTTACGGAGCTCCACGAGTTCCATTCCACTTTATATCCAGATAACCACATAATTTATCTTGGCAAGTCGACTTAGTAAGCCCTCAAAATCAACTTATCGATATAATTTATTCGTACAAGATGTCTAAGTGAAAACTAAGAAGTACTTTCAGGGTATGAAGATGGTGGTGGTAAAAATGTTCCATTAAAATATTTCCACCTGAAATTATGTATTTATCCAGAAATTAGTCAAAACAAAGACTGAAAACAGTTTTGATCTCGGTGTAAGATCACAACCATTCTTTATGTTTTATAACAAAAATTGAGTCGGGTTTTTGCTATTTTCTTGTGACTCAAATGTTTGATTGAGCTCAAATTTTTCACAGGTTTATCATTTTGTGTACATGTTTGATCAGACAAAGTGTGAGTGCTGTTCTGTGATCTTTACCAATCATGTATTGTACATTTAACAATGACTGATTAAATCACAGGTCCTGAACCTCCTGCCATCACACTAATGGAGCAAAATACCGATCAGACAGTCAATCTTCAGTGGTTCCCACCAAACAACGGAAAAGTTGATAACTACATCATCCGCTATGGACCCTATGGTAGTACAAACCTGCAAGAGGTCATACTTGGCCCTAATGATCTGACGTACCAACTACCAGCTCTTGATCAGAACCAACAGCATAATGTCCAGATCTTCTCGTCGGTCGGACCCAACCAGGAGTTGGTGAGCGATATGGGAAATATCGAACCATCCGGTGGTTTCTCTGTGGTGATCAATCCTAGTGAGTATCTCAGCTATTTTCAGTGAGTAGGATTTGAAGCTTAGCATGGTGGAAGTCACGTAATAAGGAAAGGTTCGTGGAGACACCATGTATAATCTGTTTATAGATGTGTGGTTCTGAAAAGAACCGGTGAGAAGTTGGATCTCAAAGTTCCGGCCAGTGTAGTCTGGCCGTCCTCAGGAGAGTGTGATTCAGCAAGGTTTCCAAAGCCAAAGTAGTAGGTGTTCAGCAATTTCTGTGTGCTTACTAAGCACACAGAAACTGGTTAGGGGCTTTTCACACTATCCAAAAATGTCAGTGCCAAATCTTTTGAAGTTTTGATAGTTCTTGTAGGGGATCTTTGGAGCAGCTTTTGGGCAACATCAAGAACTAACTGATTATATATTTTCTTCTGTTTTTGCCATCAAACAGCTTGTGTGACAAACCCATGTCTGAATGGAGGTGTGTGCTCTATAGATCCAACAATCGGCTACGTCTGCGCGTGTACAGCTCAATATTCTGGAACCAATTGTGACATCCTTGTGGGTAAGTTGCAAACAATCACATTTGTCTTCTAGTTTATGTTCTCCATAATAACTTGATGTCAGATTTTTGTTATTATTGCAGTCACAGTTGAAATGGGATGACAAAACGTCCTGAAACTGCGGCCACAATTTATCCAGATGTTTTCAAATTTAAGGAAAAAGCACAGTATTGGTGAGATTAAATGAAGAATAAAAACAAAGACTAATGCAAACAATTTATTGCCCTTGAACGACGTAGATAAGCGTAAAAAAAAACACAGAAAAACAACAAATACAACCAGAAATGGTCACTGATTTGCATATATCTTTCATGGTATGAAGAAACTTCCTTGTAAAAAATATTTTTCAAATGTCGTAATTTGGTTTAAAAAAGACGAATATTAAAAGTTTCAAGTAATCCGACACAGTTTTGATATTTTATGTGAAAAAAAAACCTGAGTTGTTTGTTTTGTTCAGGCAGACGCCTTAGTGAGCTATAACATTGACAGGTGTTTTATTTCATGGATTAGTATTAGTAATGCTTAGTGAACTCAATTAATCATCATTCATCATACGGGTGGAGGTGTTATTGGCCTTGTAAGGCTTCATTGTTTGTATCTTTATTCTGCAAATTAATCAATACAGTATCAATATGACGATTTATTGATTGTTGTTGACAAACATCTGTTTCTGCCTAAGAATGGGACCGATTGACGCCACACCCAGCTAAAGACAAAATCAATATTAAGAGCTGTGAATATGCAAGCTGTTCATAAACAGATAATGAGGCTGTAATCACCATTACATCATGTTTATTTTAACGATGTTTTTAAGTTTCACACTTTTATGGAAAGGCCTTTGAACCAATATATGTGTGTAGAGGGTAAGAGCAAATTTGGAATGGAAATTGATGTGAAAAGTGAACAAATGAAAAGTGAACAAATGAAAAGTGAACAAAGGAAAATTGACTGGAGCAGGATTCAAACCTGTGACCCCTGGAATACCTTACTGGTGCTCTACCAACTTAACTATCCAGCCCTATGTTGGCAGTGTTTTCTTTGTTCCCATCTACTGAAATAACAGTTTGACTGATTTATATCTTAAACTTGCAGATGGAAACGATTGTGTTCCAAACCAATGCGTTAATGGCCTGTGCGTCGATGGAACCAACTCATTTACATGCAATTGCGTGGGCACAGACTTCACGGGCGATAGATGTCAAAATCGTAAGTTTTCTTTCTATCATACAACTCAGCTCCAAGTACATCCCATATTACTGTTATTGGACAATTCTATATATTTAAATACTCAAAGTGAACATTTTGTTAAAAATCATCTGATGAAATTTGAACTTTTGTAGAAGTTGACAACTGCACTCCCAACCCTTGTGTGAATGGCGTGTGTGTGGATGGAGTTCTGTCATTCACATGTAACTGTGCTGGAACAGACTTCTCAGGAACTCTCTGTGATACACGTGAGTCATATTAATATTATTGTACAAATCTATTCAGTTTGGTAATACATACACTCAAATCATTGAAATGAGTTCTGTACAAGTTTTAAACTGCTGCAAACTGCTCATCAGCAAAAAACTGAGCTGAAATTGATAAAATGCTTCGAGTTAGGAGGGCTTGACGCGTTTTGATCCTAGCAGAATCTTCCTCAAAGGCTGCTCAGAGTTAGGAGGGCCTGACGCGTTTTGATCCTAGCAGGATCTTTCTCAAAGGCTGCTCATGAGTTAGGAGGGCCTGACGCATTTTGATCCTAGCAGGATCTTTCTCAAAGGCTGCTCAGAGTTAGGAGGGCCTGACGCATTTTGATCCTAGCAGGATCTTTCTCAAAGGCTGCTCATGAGTTAGGAGGGCCTGACGCATTTTGATCTTAGCAGAATCTTCCTCAAAGGCTGCTCAGAGTTAGGAGGGCCTGACGCATTTTGATCTTAGCAGGATCTTTCTCAAAGGCTGCTCATGAGTTAGGAGGGCCTGACGCATTTTGAACCTAGCAGGATCTTTCTCAAAGGCTGCTCAGAGCAAGGAGGGCCTGACGCATTTTGATCCTAGCAGGATCTTTCTCAAAGGCTGCTCAGAGTTAGGAGGGCCTGACGCAGTTTGATCCTAGCAGGATCTTTCTCAAAGGCTAAAGACCTTCGATAAAGATCCTGCTAGGATCGAAATGCGACAAGCCCACCTAACTCCAAGCATGTTATAAAATGAATTCTATTTACTCCAGTGTTCATGCCAGTTTATTTCTGATTACACCTTATCAGGAGTGAATGATTGCCCAGTACCAGACCCGTGTTTGAATGGTGGTGTATGTCAAGATGGTACAACTCCTGGTGCATATTCTTGCCAATGTCCAGCTGGTTTCTCTGGTGTTCACTGTGATGGAAGTAAGTTTGTCCTTCGATATAATGTCCCTTATTTCTTTGTAACATGTTGGTTTTGCTTAACCACCGTTAAGCCTTTGTAATGCATTTCATTGTGTCATTGCATTCTGTAGCCTTTTGGATGTACCTTTTTTTCCATTGTACATTTTTTGTTGTGTTTCTTATATAATTATTAAAAAATTGATTAATTAATTCTTTTGATTTGGGACATGCATTGGATATGATAATATCAATGATGCTTTATCCTTTAATATTTGTTTAAAGGGCATGTACAGGATTGGTAACAAACCAAAACAGAAATGTTCAAATATTTACCTCTAACTTACTGGGTATAAAGGTGGTGAGGGTAGAAACATATCGTTAAAGTTTTTCCGCCTGAAATGCTGTATTTATCAAGAAAAGGGTAAAACCAAACACCAAATAATTTTTTATCATGGCAAGATGGAAAATCTGTCTTTATGTTTTATAATAAAAGCTAAGTCAGGTTTTCGCTATTTACACAGGACTCGGATGTCCGATTGAGCTCAAATTTTCATAGGCTTATTATTTCATGTACATGCTGGATCAGACAAAGTCTGAAAGTTGTTCTGTTACCTTTACCAACGTTGTACGTGCCATTTAAGCACATCATTCCTTTTCGGACTATTTCTTGACAATCTCCTGTGTGTCATTTTTTGAATGCATATAATTGTAATAAAAATCATAATCCATTCAATTGATTTCTTACCCTTAAATTGGATACTAATCATATCTTGAAACTCTCACTCTGAATTCTTAGATACTGATGAGTGCGTTAGTACTCCGTGTCTGAATGGTGGTAGATGTATCGATGGTAACAATGAGTATACATGTGACTGTTCAGCAGTGGATTATCAGGGCACAAATTGTGAAACACGTAAGTCAAATTACAATAGTCTTATCTTGAAATGGTTCATTTTTAATGCTTTAATTCCTTCTATCATCCGGGCCCAACTTCATTTAATCCGTTACCGTTCGCAAAAAGTCTTCCTTTACGTTAGCAGACTTTTTTTGGTTACGGTTAGCGTATTTCACGGGAGAGTTTTCTTTTTGGTAATAGTTAGCAAGGTTTTTCTGCAGAATGCATATGACAGCGCGTTAGCAGAAATGTAATCACGGTTACCCTAGAAATTGTTCGCTAACTGAAAATCTTGCTTATGGATTCCATGAAATAGATTTCACACAAAGCAGTGCCCATTAGCACAAGAATAGGCTGTAACAGGTTCCATGAAATTGGATCCAGTACATGAATGCATTTGACTTGGCCCTGCCACACATGTAGTAGTACTGGTTTCATGAATAAATTATGGTAATGTTTGAATTGTGACCTTTCATTGTATTTTTCAGCAACCTTAAAGGTACTGTCATACTTTGGTAGCATACTGAAACAGAAATCTTCACAGATTGTATTATAACTTACAGGGTATAAAAATGGTGATGGTAGAAACACACCATTAAAATGTTTCTTCCTGAAATGCTGTATTTAACCAGAAAAGAGTAAAACCAATGACCCAAAACAATTTGTATCTTTTAATGATTAAAAATAACGGTGACAAGATTTTTAAAATACCATGTTTTTTTTTTCACTGTTTTTCTCAAACAGTGGGCACCGTATGAGGCTGGGAATTTCACAGATGACTGTTACTGTATCTTCCTTGATATTTTTGCCAATCAATCTGTATTTCTTTGACAAAAACCAAAGTATGATATTACTTTTTCAGTTGATGTTCATGCCATTTGTGAGTATTACCTCATGCAAATGTGAAGGGAAATTTCAACAATTTTAACACTTGCCATAATTTTTTTTTAGGTTGAAGCAACCTTCAACCTCATCATCATTCTCTAAATGTTAAGTCAGGTTTTCAATTATGAACAGATAAAATGATGACAATTATTTGTTGAGTTGAACATTTTGTGAAGTTGATGAAAGCGTCAAGATTTCTTGATGTGGTTTTTATTTCAGTTATCAATGACTGTCTTCCCAACCCTTGTGCGAATGGCCTGTGTGTGGATGGAGTACGTTCATTTACATGCAACTGTGCAGGGACGGACTTTACTGGAACTTTGTGTGAAACACGTAAGTCAACTGTTGATTTGTTTCATCAATGCTTAACGTAAATATTTATCATGTGAAGGGTCGATTCATCATTCTTACAAGCATTGCTCAGTATGTTCTTAATGATCTGCTGTCTGTGCCTTATTTGTGAACATGCATACCCGGTATTCCAAATATTCTTTGTCTTTAATTATTCAATCTTGTAGAAGTTGATAACTGCACTCCCAATCCTTGCGTGAATGGCATTTGTATGGATGGAGTTCTGTCATTCACATGTAACTGTGCTGGAACAGACTTCTCAGGAACACTGTGTGATACACGTGAGTTATTGTACAACATTTGAGATGTATGTCAGTAATAAGGGTCAGGGACTCGGGGAATCAAGGGTTGGGGATGAGGGGTGGTGTGGGGGGGTTCCTCCTTCTTCTCTCCTTTCAAGTAGCCTCCCAATCCACAAAAACAATGAGCATCAAAAACTACATCCTATGTGGATCATGCTGTGGCTCCTTAAAGAGGATCTTCAACACTCAACAAACCTCGCTTTATTTGTTAGAACTATAATCATTAAATTACTTGACATGAGAAAAAAAAAATTTATCTCACACTGAACACAGGAAGAGAGTCTTTTTGATGATTTTTCTCTCCACATGCTCAACCCGCAAGCTAACCCAAAATTGAAACTGTCTGAATTTCGTCAATGGGGGCAGCAGACATTTCATGAAAAGGCTCCGTAGTATGACGTCATGAGCTATTCATTAAATGACGAAATTCAGACAGTTTCAATTTTGGGTTAGCTTGCGGGTTGAGCATGTGGAGAGAAAAATCATCAAAAAGACTCTCTTTCTGTGTTCAGTGTGAGATAAATTTTTTTTTTCTCATGTCAAGTAATTTAATGATTATAGTTCTAACAAATAAAGCGAGGTTTGTTGAGTGTTGAAGATCCTCTTTAATGCCTGGTGATGGCGTCAAGTTGGCTTGTATAATATTCATTATTTGACCTCAGTATTCATTGGTGACAATTTCCATTTGATGTTCACTGCCACAATAAGTGGTGGAAAGTGGGCGTAAAATCAGTCCTCAAAATCTAGAGTGATCCTGTATTTCATGAAAAATATGCCTTCTTGAAAGATAAGCAGGGGTGGATTTCACCAAACTCATCGTAACTTACTATCAATCATAGGAATTATGGTACATTGCAGCCCTACGTAGGATAGGCCCTCTGTGATGGGTAATCTTTTCGTATTTTGAGTTATAATCGATCACAGGGCTTTCTGAAAGATGACTCCAGATTGGTATATAAAACAAGTAGGCCTAATGATTTTTCCTTGTCATGAAATATTTCTTTAGAAATAAACGATTGCCCCATCCCGGATCCTTGTCAGAATGGCGGAGTTTGTGTAGATGGACCTGGTGTCGGTGCCTATACTTGTCAGTGTCCAAACGGCTTCACTGGAACACATTGTGATGGCAGTAAGTTTGCTTAAATATCAGTTGCTAGTTTTGCGGGAGATGTGTATTTTGTATTTATTCCTTGAGACAATTTGGTTAACCGCTAAGCACGGTTAGTTTTCATACGTACAGTGAGAGGACTAGCATGAGTAGGTGTATTATGTTGTATTTTGAAATGAAATCATTGTACATTTATAATGGTATAGTACATGATTGGTAAAGGTCACACAACAGCACTCACACTTTGTCAGATCCAGCGTGTACATAAAATAATAAACCTGTGAAAATTTGAGCTCAATCGGACATCTGAGTCACGAGAAAATAGCAAAAATCCAACTCAGTTTCCCTTATAAAATATAAAGAATGGTTTTGATCTTACCCCGTGATCAAAACTGTTTTTGGTCTTTGTTTGACTAATTTCTGGATAAATACATCATTTCTGGTGGAAATATTTTAACGGTATGTTTCTACAGCCTGAGCACCATCTGCATATCCTGAAAGTTATACGTAAATCTGTGAACATTTCTGTTAGGGTATGTTACTAATCCTGTACTGAACCTTTTAATAATGATGGATGTTTTTGTTGGTTGATATTCAGGTGTGGATGATTGTGCCACTAATCCATGTATCAATGGAGTCTGTGTGGACGGAGTTGCAACATTCACATGTAATTGCGCTGGAACTGACTTCATAGGCAACCTGTGTCAGACCCGTGAGTAATCGCTTGTCATTTGTAGAGCTTAGTCGCAAAGCCATCGTTGACCGATGGACCGTTCCTACTTTGCTCTTAAGCCCCGCCCACGTGTGTGTTTTACATACAGCTGTAACCGAGTTTGACCGAGGCTTTCGTGGTCACCTGATTAAAAGGTGTCCTCCAATTGGTAAATGCGCACAGTTTGATTGACAGGCCGGAAGGGTCCTTTGATACCAAGAAATATAGTTGACATCAGCTGTGTTTTACTAAACAAAAAGTTGAGAACTTGGAAAAAGGAGGCATTTCGTTTGCACTTCCATTGATTTGCAAAGATCTGCGTTTTGGCTGAATTTGGTACTTAAACAGAAGTGAAGGTCGTATACTTCCTTACAGACGTTGTTTCATGTACCTTTTTACGCTTTGTTCATCTGGATAGCAGAAATACGGCCGAAATAATCTTGCCCCCTCCGAATCCTTCACGGTTACACCACGCTTTCGAAATGCTACTAAATCGTTCAGAAGAACGATCTTTTTAAAAGACACTAAATCTTGATTTCCTTGAAAAACCCAGCATCTGATGAACCAAGATTTCCCATGGTGACTGTTTGCACTGTTTACGAACTGTTGAGTCCATTGTCTGTCTCAAACTCAATAATTTTTATTTTTTGAGGCCTTGCAAATCCTGTACGCTGCCTTTAAGTTGCCTTGATCAATGTGTAATTTGGCTTGTTACTTTCAGAGGTTGATAACTGCACTCCCAACCCTTGTCTTAACAATGGTTTGTGTGTGGATGGAGTTCTGTCGTTCACATGTGATTGTACAGGATTAGACTACACTGGCACTAGATGTGAAACACGTAAGAATCTACATATCTTGTTTTCATTTCAAAGAAATCATTCATCATCTAAGCAGAATTTAGTTGTAATGAATCCAATCACTTCAAGCTGCATGGCAGCTCATATTTGAAAGTGTAGAGAAGCAGAGAAGCTTATGATGTTTAAATTCTCACTTTCATGATTTTAGAACTAAGGGTACGTTCAGACAGCATTTTAAACTTGCTAAAATCACTGTTTTATCCTGATCGGTTTTAACCTATTGTGTCTGGACACTCGCTTGTTTATATTCAGCACACAGATAAATCCGCGCACTTTCTTTATTTTATAACTGGAAGCCCGTACGGGACCACGGCACAGTGCATGACCTCTTAAAATCAACAATAAAACCGAACTGTTTTAACTGCAAACAGTAAAACGCTGTATGGACGCAACAGAATTTTAACTTACGACTTACCCCCATGGTTGCCGAGCGGTTTAACTCAATTGGTTTTAAATAAAAGGCTGTTTGAATGTACCCTACGTAAGGCTTACAGAGATTTTCATGATTTTAGGTTTTCTATTAAAATCATTTTGATCTGTTTGTCCGTCTGTAAAAACAAACCAAGTTTTTCTTTTCTTTTAACATTTTAATATCTGTCCTTTTTTAGGCATTGATAACTGCATTCCCAACCCTTGTGTGAATGGCGCGTGTGTGGATGGAGTTTTGTCATCCACATGTAACTGTGCTGGAACAGACTTCTCAGGAACTCTCTGTGATACACGTGAGTCAAACTGCTCATCAGCCAAACAAATTTATAAAATGCTTGGAGTTAGGAGGGACTGATGCGTTTCGATCCTAGCAGGATCTTTCTCAAAGTCTGCTTGGAGTTAGGAGGGCCTGACACGTTTTGACCCTAGCAGGATCTTTACCGAAGGCTGCTCAGAGTGAGGAGGGCCTGATGCATTTTGATCCTTGCAGGATCTTTCTCTAAGGCTGCTCAGAGTTTGGAGGGCCTGACGCGTTTCGATCCTAGCAGGATCTTTATCGAAGGCTGGTCAGAGTTAGGAGGGCCTGACACGTCTCGATCCTTGCAGGATCTTTATCGAAGGCTGCTCAGAGTCAGGAGGGCCTGACACGTCTTGATCCTTGCAGGATCTTTATCAAAGGCTAATGTTAGATTGTATTTCTGATTACACCTTGTTAGGAGTGAATGATTGCCCAGTACCTGACCCATGTTTGAATGGTGGTGTATGTCAAGATGGTACAACTCCTGGTGCATACACTTGCCAATGTCCAGCTGGTTTCACTGGGTCTCTATGTGATGGCAGTAAGTATATCATGTCTCAAATGTTTAAATATCTGTACAAAAAAGAGAGATTTAATTTGTTTGTAACCTTAATTCTCATTTCTACTATCACAGGACAATTTCTGCACAAAAAGTTACTTTAGCCCCAAAAACCTTGGTAAATAAAATCAGTATGCCAGCCAAAACTCCTTGTGAACGTTATGCTCAGCAAACAATGGACGAATACATGTCAAAAGCAGTCAACATCACATGAAAGTTTGGTTAGTAATCCTGTTTGATCAAGGAAGACTTTTCATGCTTAATCAATGTTTGTGCTTAAGCAGCTCCTGGTGATATTGTCTTAAATCGGTGTCATATCTGATGATAGACTCTCCATATTTCTGACCATCTAGATCCCAATGAGTGTATAAACATTTGCTCTTCTGTTTCGTTCGCACTTCTCGTAAGGTCTCAACGTTTCGATAAACCTGCTCTGGTCCTCATCAGGAGACTAGACCAGGCTTGTGGAAACGTTGAGACCTTATGAGAAGTGCGAACGAAACAGAAGTGCGAAAGTACGAACGATTCTTGCATGGTGTTTCCGCAAACCGATCTACATACCAATTGTCAAAGCCTCAAATCTTTCTTGATTGATATTGATAAACATCTTAAATCGGTGTCATATCTGATGATAGACTCGCCATATTTCTGACTATTCTAGATCCCAATGAGTGTATAAGTTCTCCCTGTCAAAATGCTGGGCGTTGCCTCGATCAGCTCAACATGTACACCTGTGACTGTTCACTGATTGATTATGACGGCAATAATTGTGAAAACCGTAAGTATCCACTTAGCCAATCTGTACTTCTTCCTACTCTATGGTTTATTTGCAGTTTTATCTTTTAAAGGTATTATATATGATTGGTAAAGGTAACAGAACAGCACTCATTCTTTGTCTGATCAAACATGTGCATGAAATAATAAACCTGTGAAAATTTGAGCTCAATCGGACATCTGACTCATGAGAAAAGAGCAAAAACCTGACCTGAATGGTTATGATCTTACCCCGAGATCAAAACTGTTTTCGGTCTTTTTTTTGGACAAATTTTGGGATGAATACAGCATTTCAGGCTGAAATATGTTAATGTTATGTTTCTACCAGCATTATCTTCATACCCTGAAAGTTATACATAAATCTGTGAACATTTCTGTTTGGGTATGTTACCAATCCTGTACTGTACCTTTAAAGGTTGTATCATACTTTGGTAAGAAACCAAAACAGAAATGTTCACAGATTTACATATTACTTACAAAGTATGAAGACGGTGCTGGTAGAAACATACCGTTAACATTTTTCCGCCTGAAATGGTGTATTTATCCAGAAATTAGTCAAACAACAACTGAAAATCTTTTTGATCTTTTAAAAGATCAAAAATAAAAGAGAAAAGAAAAAAAAATAGTGTGGCCGTTTTTCACAATTTTCTTCAAAAGTGGGCACTGTATGGGACTGAAATTTTCACAGATGACTGTTACTGTATCTTCTTTGATATCTTTGCCCATGAATCTGTATTTCTTTGACAAAAACCAAAGCATGATACTACATTTAATGGACTCATGTTTATTTGTACTTTGTATTGTTTTCAGTTATCAATGACTGTCTTCCCAACCCTTGTGCTAATGGCCTGTGTGTGGATGGAGTACGTTCTTATGCGTGTAACTGTGGTGGAACAGACTTTACCGGAACCAGATGTGAAACACGTAAGTTTCCAGTTACAGCTGTTTTGACTCTGAAGAAGGGCCAAAGTCAGTATCTTAGTCGCAGAAATTTCTTTTTTGTTTGATTTTGGTGGGTAGGGAGGGGGAATGTTATTTCTTCTTGAAGCTTGCCTGGAACTGATTGCCTGTACGCGTTCTGTGGCATGAGACTTAGAACAAACCACATTTTATTGAAGATTAGACTCCACCCACCAGTCAGAGTTTTGACTCGAGTGCTGCAAGAAAGAGACATGCCTCTCTTATGGGACTTGATATTTCTGATTTGTGTCTGTTTACAGAGGTGGACAATTGTGCTGACTCTCCTTGCATCAACGGCGTGTGTATGGATGGTGTCCTCTCATTCACATGTAACTGTGTGGGTACAGACTATACAGGAACAAGATGCCAGACCCGTGAGTCACGTTTCTGTCACTTTCAGAACTCAATTGATTATATAAATGAGTCACTCCGGCTGTCATTGACTTAAGCTATCCTCTGAAGCTATCCACTCAAGCTATCCACACAAGCTATCCACTCAAGCTATCCACTCAAGCTATCCACTCAAGCTATCCACACAAGCTATCCACTCAAGCTATCCACTCAAGCTATCCACTCAAGTTATCCACTCTAACTATCCACTCAAGCTATCCACTCTAACTATCCACTCAAGCTATTCACTCAAGTTATCCACTCAAGCTATCCACTCAAGCTATCCACTCAAGCTATCCACTCAAGCTATCCACTCAAGCTATCCACTCAAGCTATCCACTCAAGCTTTCCACTCAAGTTATCCACTCAAGCTATCCACTCAAGCTATCCACTCAAGCTATCCACTCAAGCTATCCACTCAAGCTATCCACTCAAGCTATCCACTCAAGCTATCCACTCAAGCTTTCCACTCAAGCTATCCACTCGAGCTTTCCACTCAAGCTATCCACTCTAACTATCCACTCAAGCTATCCACTCAAGCTATCCACTCAAGCTATCCACTCAAAACTATCCACTCAAGCTATCCACTCAAGCTATCCACTCAAGCTATCCACTCTAACTATCCATTCAAGCTATCCACTCAAGCTATCATCCACTCAAGCTATCATCCACTCAAGCTATCCACTCAAGCTATCATCCACTCAAGCTATCCACTCTAACTATCCACTCAAGCTATCATCCACTCAAGCTATCATCCACTCAAGTTATCCACTCAAGCTATCATCCACTCAAGCTATCATCCACTCAAGCTATCCACTCAAGCTATCCACTCAAGCCAATCATTGATTGAAGCTGACATCCACTCAAGCTACACGCTCCAGCCCATCAATCCCCCCAATATATTAACCACATTTGTATGAATTATGTGACTTTGTCTTTGTGCTTATAGAAATTAATGACTGTGCAGTCAACCCATGTCAGAATGGTATATGTGTGGATGGTGTTCTGTCCTATACATGTGACTGTACAGGAACTGACTATGAAGGAGTTATTTGCCAAACTCGTGAGTATTCAGAGTAATAATAATAATAACAATGCACATTTATATAGCGCCAAAGCCATTAAGGTGGGTTAATGCTCCCAGGCGCTATACAGTAAAGATAACAAAGCAGTAAAATATATAAAATAAAAAAAATATACGATACTACTAAACTTTAAAAAAGGAATTATTACAATGACAATATTACAGTTAAAAAACAGAAAATGGTGGTTTGAATAATAAAAAACCTAATTACAGTAAGTTTTACGGAAAATTATAATACTCTTAACCCCGTATGATATTTTGAGAGAAAGATAAAAAAGGAGAAAATTAAATACGAATTACGGAATAATTAATTACCTATTGATAAACATGTGCAGATGGGAATACATGTGATTTGTAGTGTCCCTCTAGTGGAGGGAATAGGAAGAATTTCTCCTTGATTAGGAAACTCTTCAGGTAAAAACAGATTTTGTTTGGCCCCATGGAGTGTGTCATTCACTGGTGTCGATTTCTGTTCATGATTGGGGGGATGATTGTTGATTTGGTGTCCTATATGAGGGAGCAAAGCAACCGAGCCGGGGAGGCTGTGGGAGGTGGAATACCCCCCTAACAAACCAGGGACTTTTTAATAAAAGCATAGTCGAAAAGTCGCATTTTAGAGCATTTAAAAACGATATTCAGAAGAATGAAACAGTATAAATTCACTTCGAAGAGTAACAAAACAACAAGGATCATGTAATATTTCTATACAATAAAATTGAATGACATTCAACCTCAAAATATTGGGGGGATGATAATACACGCCATCCCCTCCACCTCAAATATTGGAGGGAATATATCCCCCCTGGATCGACACCCATGGTGTCATTATATAATGATGGAGTGATTTGACTGAATCTAAAGCACAGTTCCATTATGAGGTGTACAGGTTGCAGCGCTGGATTTCACAAGGCACTAAGATTAGTCTTAAGATGAGTTGTTGAGTATCACCATAATGATTTGTATTGTGACATCACACTTTGCTTAGCAATTAAGATGAATTCACACTTAAGATCAATCTTAGTGCTTTGTGAGATTGGCCCCAGGCGTCACGGTGTGGGTTAGGGGCTCTGCTGAAAGGGGTACAGAAGCTATCCTTAGCCCGGTGGCTAGGTGTTAGATGCATTTTATTCATGCTTATAAATTCATTTTATAAATAAAAATAAAATGCTTTATACACGGAGAATCGCTTTTTATTGTTTGTGGGTGACAACATGACCAATAATTCCACCAAGGCTGCCCAAAGAAGCATATGCCCAGGGTCCCCCTCAACACAGACCACCCATAACATGGCCTTCACTGACTACACTTGGGACCAGCCACATCCATCAAGGAGCGCCACATATATCAAACAGAGCCTCCTCAAGGAGACAACAAAACAGCCCACCACTGAGTGTAATTCTGGTGGGTCCCCCTTTTGAGTCCAGGTATAATGTATGTTATTAATTTCTCTGTAGGTATTAATGATTGTGCGGACAGCCCTTGTGTGAATGGCGTGTGTGTGGATGGAATACGGTCCTTCACTTGTAACTGTGCTGGAACGGACTTCTCAGGAATACTGTGTGATACACGTGAGTCAAATTACGGATTACGGATGACCATATAAATACTCTACCATCTGAACTATTGGTCCTATTCAACATCCATCAGGTAGAAATCGTAACCCATTCACTTTAATACCTGAGTGCTGTACCACGTAAGCTGTTTAGCCTTAAGATTAGGCCTTGTACTAAAGTTACTTTACTTAGGGTACCAGGCAAGTAACTGTCATATAAATGCTTGTCTGCACTGGACTTTTTTTCTGGGGGTTTCACCGAGCCGATGGGTAAATGAAAAATGAGCAAATATTACCGGTGTCCGCACTTGGACTTTCGACTCGGGTAACTTAACCGTGTATGCACGGAAGAATTACCGAGCTGTCAATACTAGGCTTATGATAGTACCCCACTTGCACTGTCCGCATTGGACTTTTCGTCTCCGGTAAAGTGTCTCAGGAATTCTTCCTGGGCAGAAGTTGGCCGGTAGAAATATCCGCGTGGGTCGGGAATAGTAACTGAGAGGAAGACTTCCTGAGACGTCTGCACTGGACTTAAAATGGGTCAAGTACCCAGTGTCTTGGTAACTTTGCCCACAAAAAGTCCAGTGCGGACAGGGCTTTAGTGTTCTACTAGAGCTAAATCCCGCCCTTGATGGTGCCTCCCAGCATGCCCAGTGAAGAAATATCTTTGATCATAGTCCAGTTAGAAGCTGTTAGCTGATAACTGACTATTCATCTCCGCCACAAACCTTTCCTTCTTTTCTTTTCTCATTCAATAGCAATAAATGATTTTCATTCAAAAGTGAACAAAGGAAAATTTACTGGAGAGTGATTCGAAAGGGCGACCTCCTGAATACCGTGCAGGCGCTCTACCAACTGAGCTATCCAGCCCTGCCTTGGTAGTGTCCCCAATAGTCAATTATCTGCTGCGTATATCGATGAAATGATCCCTGGGATATGGCGGTGTGTGCGTGGTTTCGTGGCTTAGCTGACTGCCAAACGAACAAAGATAATTGACTATTGGGGTCACCACCAACGTAGGGCTAGGTGGCTCATTTGGTAGAGCGCCTGTGCGGTATTCAGGAGGTTGCCTGTTCGAATCCTGCTCAAGTCATTTCTCTTTGTTCACTTTTCAATGACTTTAAATTCAGTCAGTTTCCCTTGTGGTTATTTCGTGATTAATAAATGATTTTGTATGAATGTTTGCATGTTTCTTTAGGTGTGAATAACTGTGCAGACTCTCCGTGTATTAATGGGTTATGTGAGGATGGACTTCTAACGTACACATGTAATTGTGCGGGCACAGACTATACAGGCACACGATGTGAAACACGTAAGTTGTGTTGTTGTGGTTTTAATTGTTGTTTGCTTGCTTGCAAATCACCAAACACAAAGCCAAATTAGTCATTTGAGGTCGTTGGAAGACCCAGAAACAATCTCTTTGAAATATACTTTAGACCTTGAAGGGTTTACCAATCCACAGTAAGACAGCAATTAATGGCCCCACCATTGTGTGGGGGCATAGGTGGTGTTAGTACGTGGCCTAAATATACAAGGTATACTGAGAACATTTATGTCTGCTTCTATCAGTTTAATCAGCCAAGTATAGAATGTAATATAGCGCCCTCTGTTGGTGGTATGACAGGTGGCAAGTGCTAAGGTACTCGCCTCTCACCAATGTGGCCCGGGTTCGATCCTGGCTTGGGTCATATGTGAGTAGAGTTGTGCGTTGGTTCTCTCCTATCCTACGAGGGTTTTTCTCCGGGTTCTCCGGTTTTCCTCCTTCCACAAAAATCAAACACTTCCGATCTCAGGCTGTGTTCCGTGATCATATATGGGTTGAATTGTGCTGGCAGCCAAAGGCGCCACTGTCAACTCAATCACGTTGTAGCTGCATCCTTCGCAATTCAGCACTGTACATATTGTAATTCCTGGGCACCTCTGGAAACCAGTGTTTCACTGAGAGGTAACCCCAGGGTAAACAAGAAAAAAAAAAATAAAAAAATAAAACAGCATCCCCCTCAGTTGATTGCATATTATTCATTTTGTAGTAACATCTTTGGAAACAGAACATAGTATTAAGATGAGAGTATAAGTTTCGACTCTCATTATTTTTTGCATGGTGATAATAGGTATGTGGATCGGTTTGCGGAAACACCATGTAATAATCGTTCGTACTTCGCACTTCTATATCGTTCGCACTTCTCGCAATTAGGTCTCGTCTAGTAGGTCTAGTCCTCGTCTCCTGATGAGGACTAGAGCAAGTTAGTCGAAAGGTTGAGACCTAATTGCGAGAAGTGCGAACGATATAGAAGTGTGAACAATATAGAAGTGCGAACGATATAGAAGTGCGAAACTACGAACGATTATTACATGGTGTTTCCGCAAACCGATCCACATCTCATTAATCTGTTAAATCCATTGCCAAAAAAATAGTTGTATTCTGAGGTAAATAAAGATATTATTCATTTTACAGGGGTGGATGATTGTGCAACAAATCCATGCATTAACGGTGTGTGTGTGGATGACGTGCTCTCCTATACATGTATCTGTGATGGAACAGACTTTACCGGAACTAGATGTGAGACACGTAAGTTTCTAAGGATAGCTGTTATGACTCTGGGAAAGATACAGTGAATAGATCGACCAAAGTAAATATCAGGGACAGACTGTGGAGGACTTTTATGCCAAAATCCTAAACTGAAATAGATATTATAAGTTGTAAGGTTAGGCCTTAAAAAAAAAAATTGTTGTATTGGCGTAACGGAGGTTTGGAAAATAGGGTAGGGTGGGCGGATTTTTTATTTTTTTATTTAATTTTTCCTGGGGTATTAAATGTTTTTTCCCCTGTATATCACAGTATTTGACGTGTCAAATAAAGACAAGAAATGACATAACAACTTTAACCAGTCTGGTTTCCATCTTTTGCTCCTTTTAAGCTTTTAATCTGCATACAAATTTGCGATTTTTTTATTTATTTATTTTTTTCCCCCGATTTTTATTTATTTATTTATTTATTTATTTTTTTTTTGGTTTTAAAATGTTTACGGTTGGGGCATATTTTTGGGTCGGGCGGGTTACGCCAATACAACAATTTTTTTTTATGGCCTTACTAGAGGTTACAAGGGGAGAGAGCCAGATGAAATTTATTACCTAATTTGCTACTTTTATTTCGTCTTGTTTCAACAGAAATTAATAATTGTGCACCAGTCAACCCCTGCACTAATGGCTTGTGTGTTGATGGAGTTCTGATGTTCACGTGTGACTGTACCGGAACCGATTTCCAAGGCACATTATGTGCAGATCGTGAGTAGAATTATTTGTCACCTCCAATGAAGAAATTCAAGTTGATGTCGTCTTTTTGAAGGGAATGTATATTTCGTGCCAATGGTGAGGCGAAGGAGTAGGAGTATTTGCTTTAAAAAGGAATGGATTATTCATCGTGGTAAATACAGGTATTAAGGAAGAAGGTGATGATGTCATGCGATGTCGTGTTGCTGGTAGCGACGTTTCGGCTGTTGGAACTGCTTTTCTTCATCGCTACCAGCAACATGACATCGCGTGACATCAATCACCTTTTTCCTTTCTTTGTTATGTGGATTGGTTTGTGGAAACACTGTGTAAGAATTGTTTGTAATTTCACACTTCTATTTCGTTCACACTTCTCGTAAGGTCTCAATGTTTCGACTAGCCTGCTCTAGTCATCATCAGAAGAACATCAGATGACTAGAGCAGGCTAGTCAAAACGTTGAGACCTTACAAGAAGTGCGAACGAAATAGAAGTGCGAAAATACAAACTATTCTTACATGGTGTTTCTGCAAACCGATCCACATACCAATTGTCACCATGCATCAGAGTTGTAACCAAGTCAAATTTTCAAGTCAAGTCAAATCCCAAGTCAAATTTTCTCAAGTTAAGTCTCGAGTCATTTTGTTCCAAGTCAAGTCAAGTAACAAAGATAGTTGACTCGGGTCGTACTCGAGTCAAAATCACCGACTCGAGTCAACAACTCTGCCATGCAAAGCCTCAAATCTTGATTTTCTTTGTTGCTTGAAATTTCTAGAGTATTTTAGTTTCATTTTCCCACCCCTCATGCTACTTTATCAACCTCACTGCCAAGAATAACCGACAGAAATGTATACATTCTAATTTGCTGTCCTAACAGGGATCAATGATTGCCCAGTACCTGACCCATGTCAGAATGGAGGTGTATGTGTAGATGGTGATACACCACGTATATACTCCTGTCAGTGCCCAGATGGCTTCACTGGCTTCTTCTGCAATAATGGTAAACATTTACTTTGGGATTGTTATTAGTTAGACAATTTTGCTTGGAGTTAGGAGGACTTGACGCGTTTTGATCCTAGCAGAATCTTTCTCAAAGGCTTTCCCCTCTGAGAAAGATCCTGCTTGGATAAAAACATCAGGCCCTCCTAACTCTGAGCTCTCCTTTGAGAAAGATCTTGCAAGGATAAAAATGTCAGGCCCTTCTAACTCTGAGCATTCGTTGAGAAAGATCCTGCTAAGATTGAAATGCGTCCAAGTATTTTGTATATTTCGGGTCTTTATTTTGGCTGATGAGCAGTTTGCAGCAGTGTTTTTACTTTGCATATTTGAAATGAAGTAGATGAATGTCTTTTATCATGAAACTTTGCTTTCATACTTTATATTCAAAATATAGGCAAAGATATCGAGCAGTTAAAGAATGAAATCTTGTGTACATCAAAATAAATTTTAAAAGATCTTTGACTTAATGAGAGCCCACTAATTAATGTGGATGGACATAGTGAGTTGTGATGTGCTGATGCTCTAATTATGTCAGACGTTTTAGACGTCAAGCGTTCATATTGTCTAGATAGTTCAACTTTTTAATTCTGAATCAGGTTCAGTTAAGAGTTTGTTAATCATGTTTGTTAATCATGTTTGTTAATCATGTTTGTTAATCATGTTTGTTAATCATGTTTGTTAATCATGTTTGTTAATCATGTTTGTTAATCATGTTTGTTAAACATGTTTGTTAATTATGTTTGTTAATCATGTTTGTTAATCATGTTTGTTAATCATGTTTGTTAATCATGTTTGTTGCATCACTTTCAGCACCCAGCCTATGTGTCAACAACCCTTGTGTGAATGGGGTATGTCTTGAAGGTGTAAACTCCTACATATGCGTATGTGACGGCACTGATTTTTCCGGCACCAATTGTGAGACACGTAAGTAATTTTCCATTCTGCACGTGTTTAATGCTTCGTTTCCGTCATAGCTTTGTAAATTGTTGCATCTTTTGATTTCTGGAAACTGAAAGATTGAAAAACGATTGTAATATTTGTGTGGTTGGTATATTTCAGCATATGATAACAGTAATGTTGTAAAACCAAGGGGGTGTGGACCACAAAACATTTTTTCTTATTATGCAACATGAACAAAGAAACAATCACATTGATTACCGGTATGCAGTCAGCTTGGTAAAAATCAAACCGTACTGCTGAAGTTGTTACCATCGTACATGACTGTTACATACTATGATTTCCCCATAATTCTTCTATATTTATTATGCTCAATTTTCTCTCCTTTGATATTAAACAGAGATCAATGACTGCCTTCCTAATCCGTGTTTGAATGGTGGAACTTGCACGGACGGAATTCGAACGTACACCTGTGAATGTGTCACAGGATATGAGGGTACACGGTGTGAAATAGGTACGTCCTATATTTTGTCTTATCTACTTTGTTCATTGCCCAACAGTACTTTCAAGTGATAGGAGAGGAAGTTAAGCCTAATATAGACCTTTCTTTTATTTACAAACATTGACTCCTGGTTGGCATGGGCGGCCAAATGTTGCAAATCATTTCGTCTTCTTGACAGACGGCGTGACCAAATTCAACATTTTTGCAAACTTTCCATAGCTGTACAAAATACATACCATCATTGCTTGTGTTATTTCCGTCACATTCAGCAATATCAAAGCTAGTGTTCGGATGACTGTATAACAATTTGATAAAAAACACACCAAATAATCATGTAATTGTTTGTCTCAGATACAAATGAATGCATCTCTAGCCCGTGTGCCAATGGTGCTGTCTGTCAAGATCTCGTCAATGCTTATAGATGTAATTGCCAGCCGGGCTATGAAGGACCTACATGTTCAGTCAGTAAGTACAAAGCAATGATGTGTGGCAACATTTGTGACTTGGAGTTTTGTATCAATCATTTAATCAGTGGGAGCATGCACCGCAGTAGTACGTTGCCGCATCTACCTTCGAGCGGTACTCCTTCGGTCTCCTGATAACCATCCCAAAGGCAGCCACACAACCCATCCCCATCTCAGTATAATAACAATCCATCTGATGCAACCACCTTAACATACCGTTAATTTTTCTGCCTGAAATGCTGTATTTATCCAGAAAAGAGTAAAACCATTGACCAAGCATATTTTGGATCTTTTAAAGATCAAAAATAAAAGAGAAAAGACTTAAAAAATACTGTAGCCATTTTTCACTGTTTTCTCAAAAAGTGGGCACCGTATGGAACTGAAATTTTTTCAGATAGCTGTTATTGTATCTCCCTTGATATTTTTGCCCATGAATCTGTATTTCTTTGACAAAAACCAAAGTATGATATTACCTTTAAATGTCCAAACCTTATTGACTAATGTTTCTTTTGATTGTTTCAGATATCGATGAATGTTTACTCAATCCAACTGTGACTAAGTGCTTGAATGGTGGCACCTGTCAAGATGGTATAAATCGTTACACCTGTAATTGTCCAAACTTCTACTCTGGTGACAGGTGTGAAATCAGTGAGTATATTTCCTCTAAATGAAAATCTGTATTTCCCTAGAAAAAATGAATAATTAAGAATATAACAATAATATTATTATAAACAGCAAAGTTAGGGTGAAATTCCCATAGGAAATATAGGGTGAGAGACTGTTTGCTAGTCTAGACGTGTTATACCCAAACTTCACAATGCGGTTTATAACCACACTAGCATAGGGCACCATGCTCTCAATTCATTACATTCAATGCATTACACGCTACACAATAATGTCGCGATGTAGGTGAGCGCTATTCACGCGATGTTTCAACTTTCTTTCTGTAAGTGTATTTAATGAAAAATTGTAAATTGTACCCCCAAAATGTTGGGAAACACATTTTTCCCAGCCTCGAGCCGAGTCAAAATCCTGCGAGGCTGAGGCCGAGTCATGGACCCACGAGGCCGAGGCCTCAAATTTCTGGCCTCGAGGACGAGGCCGGCCTCGAGTCATACAACACTGGTAGTAACCATCTTTTGTTTTTCTTTTGCACAGATGATAATGAATGCGCCAGTAGTCCTTGTGTATTTGGATTCTGTGAGGATGGAGTCAGTCGCTTTGATTGTCAATGTTTCCCTGGATACCAAGGAATATTATGCCAAACAAGTATGTCACAATTCTCCAGTCATTTTACATTCTTTTAATCTCAATCACATTGGTATTGGTATTGGTTTATTTCAAAGGCCAAATTGCATTAAGTGTTATTTAAAAAAAAACATTATTCACACAAGGAACATACAACAATAATTTCCAAGTGAAAAGATAAGCTGGAAGGTTCAGATTGCACTGATGCTTATTAAATATAAAAATACACATAAATATCACATGTATGCAAGAAGCTGGATGATGGGTATACACTGATCTGACAGCGCGACCATGGAGGTAGGAAACACGCCCGCCATTACTGCAGTGTCCCCGCCCGCCTTTTATCCGGCAATAAAATAATTTACGTCCGCCATACTCTATATTGCAGGGTGTACGTCCGCTAATCATGGGACGTACACCTTATGATTATAGAATGCGACGGAGCGTAAATTCTTTTGTTGCCAGACAAAAGGCAGCCGGGGACACCGCAGTAATGGCGGAGAGTATATTGTGCCGTCGGGTCGGTCTATATCCTCAAATAAATCTTGTCCATCGTAACACCTGATAGATGCATATATGCTGTCCATCATATGTTGTCTCGTTTGTTACTTTTCGCATATTAAAGCAATTTGTTTATTACATTTCTAATTTTGTGAATTTCTTGCCTCTTTTCCTGCCAGATACCGATGAATGTTTGAGTACCCCTTGCCAGAATAACGGCAGATGTCTTGATATGGTCAATCATTATACTTGTTCTTGCACCGATCAATTCCGTGGGCTGCACTGTGAGATACGTAAGTAAACTTTATGCAAAGCTGTATTTTTAATTTTTTTCATTGTATATCAAGAAATTAAAAATATGTTGTTGTGCTTTAGCCGTAGTCTGGCTGGTGTAATATTTCTGATGAATTTCTTGGTGTAAGGTATTTTAAGAGCTAAACAGAAACCGTTCTAGTTACTTCACATTTGATGATTGAATTAATTGTAGAATTTCTCTGTGAAGTTCATGTCTTCGCTGCGAGTTATGATCAATCTGTGCATTATTTACTTTATTTTGTAATCATCAAATAACCACAAGGGAAACTGACCGGATATTAAGTCATTGAGTCAACTTAGCGATCCAGCCCTACGTTGGTGGTGTCCCCAATAGTCACGGCTTCTGACTGCTAAACAAAGAAAGATAATTGACTATTGGGGTCACCACCAACGTAGGGCTGGATGGCTAAGTTGGTAGAGAGCCTGTACGGTATGTAGGATGTCATTGGTTCAAATTCCACTCCAGTCAATTTTTCTTTGTTCACTTTACATTGTTTTTCGTTTTTCTTGCCTATAAATTTGGCATAGGTAGGGATTGTTCATCTGTATCAGCACCTTGAATGAAATGTTTGTTACATTGATGTAACGTCTTACATCACTTTGGTTATTTTCTCTTGATTCTGCAGCGCTGACAGCAAATGTTCTCATCACAACCGTTGAACCGAACAGAATCCAAGGAACCTTTGTGGATGTTATGAGCGATCCATTGGCTCGGTATGATGTCACTGTATCAGACTCACAGGGACAGGTTATCCAGACGCAACCCTACGACAGCTCAAATGTGGTCAATGGAATGATCAACTTTGACTTTACAAATCTGCAGCCGGGGACGGATTATACGGTGGACTTGAAAGTGGTGTCTGCCGATGGTTCCTCAATTAGTCTGGATTCTTTGTCTACGAGGACGACGAGTAAGTTATCAGTGTTATGACAATGCAGACTTTGGAGAACCGGTCTTCAAGTCAACAGCGCACACGCACGCAATTGTGAGTATGCGCGCGTTGTTTTGTGCCTGCGCTGTTGTGCGTGCACGTGCGCTGTTGACTTGAAGACTTGTTCTCCAAAGTCTCCAATTAATGACGGTTGAGATTGGAGAGGAACGTATGTTCTTTGGCCACGTGTGCAGTGGGAGGAGCTTACTGGATATGTTGATCTGTTTCTTCATTCATTCATTCATAGAACATTTATTTCCATATCACAGTATAGAAAATACAGTTATGCATATAAAGATACGATAAACATTAGATTAGTTAACATAGGAGACATATGCAAAAAAAACAGAATGAATACTTCTAACCACTTGCATATGAATGATTAATGATCATGCAATACTTTCACTTGACAAATTGGTGCACTGTAAAAAAATACCACAGAAATCTGGGATCGATTTCACAAAACTCATTGCAACTTACTATCGATCATAGGACTTGTGATGCATTGCAGCCCTACGTAGGATACGATGGGTTATCCTTAGTTTAATACTCAAGTTACGATCGATCATAGGACTTATGATGCATTGCAGCCCTACGAAGGATACGATGGGTCATCGTTCATAACTCGAGTTACGATCGATCGTAGGGCTTCGATGCATTGAAGCCCTACGTAGGATACGATGGGTCATCCTTCATAACTCGAGTTACGATCGATCGTAGGGCTTGTGATGCATTGCAGCCCTATGTAGGATAAGATGGGTTATCCTTCCTAACTCGAAAACTAACTTGTGTTTTTAATTTATAGCTATTTGCAACACTAACATCTGTCAGAATGGAGGAACGTGTCGTGAAGTTGCTGCAACACAGAGCTATGAGTGTATCTGTCCTGCTGGTATACAAGGCGTTCACTGTGAGAATGGTAAGATGACGTCCTAAGCTTGTCATCAATAGCGGTTGTACCGGGGGGGGGGGGGGGTTCAGGGGGGGGGGGGGCTTGTGCCCCCCAAAATTGTGTCTATCCCCCCCCCCCAAAAAAAAATGCAATTGAAAACAAAAAATGTTGGACTAATACTGGATTTTTCAGTTTTTACGCGCCAATTACATGAAAAGTGTTGTGTAGGCTACAGGTTCATGCTTTTCTAGTCATAAGACACAACAGAAGAAAGTGTTAGAATAAGTGGCTCTTCTAGCACCCCCAGAAATAAATTGGCTCGAGAACCACGTCTGCCTGTCATGTTTTCCCTCCTTGTACAGGATAAGGGAATGTTGGCACATCTGCAGTTTATTATTATTATCTTTATACCCTGTAAGTTATAGGTAAATCTGTGAAGATTTCTGTTTCGGTATGCTACCAAAGTGTGATAGTACCTTTAAAAGAACATCTTGATTTCTTTGTTCTTAATTACAGATATTGATGAATGTCTGAGCAATCCCTGTCTGAATAACGGCATTTGTAGGAATCTCTTGGCTCAGTTTGCCTGTCAGTGTGTGGGTGTGTGGATTGGTCCATTCTGCAACGTTCGTGAGTATCATTTCATACCTTCATTGTAATATCAAATTTAAATTTATTATGCTGTGATCTGTTATCTAATCTTAAACCTAAGATGGAAAATCAGATTTTGCTAGAGAAAACTTTATTTCAATATTGATGTTTGAAATAAATCAAAATAACTGTTGGCTTTTAGAGTAAATGTCTGTGCCACTTTTAATAAAGGTATACAGGGGTGTGATTTATTTTCCTCATTTTACCTGTACAAATGTATAGGAAATGTATGATTTTCAGGATTTTTTTTCTGTTTTCAGGATTTTTTATGATAGTACAGTCACAGCCCTGAGTATAATACATGATTGGTTAAACGTCACAGAACAGAACTCACACTTTGACTGTTCAAACATGTACTGTTTTCAGGATGCAGTATTGCTGCGCGTATCGATGAAATGATCCTTGGGGTATGGTGGTGTGTGCGTGGTGTCATGGCTTCTGACTGCCAAACGAACAAAGAAAATTGACTATTGGGGTCATCACCAACGTAGGGCTGGATAGCTCAGTTGGTAGAGCGCCTATACAGTATTCAGGAGGTCGCCGGTTCGAATCCCGCTCCATCAAATTTTCTTTGTTCACTTTACAATGACTTTAAATTCGGTCAGTTTTCCTTGCGGTTATTTGATGATTATGAAAATAATTCTGTAATATTTTGAATCTTGACCCATATGACAGCTACGTCCGTTAATTTCTACCCTGGCACCTCAACGACCGAGTCTGTTCAAGTCATCTGGGATGAACCAGCGGGCACTAACGTTCCCAATTACGTCGTCACATTGGAGGAACTGGGAGGGGGCGTTCTGACTACAGCAACCGTCCCTGCTACGGATATTGTAAATGGTCTCTTTGATGTCACATTCCACGCTCCCAAGCCGGGTACCAACTATATTTCCAGGTTGCATGCGTTAATGGATGACGGGACAAGGTTACCGTTGGGAACCATTAATACAAGCTCTCAGTGTAAGTGTAAAATATAAATGCCCTGAAAAATAGCAATATAGGCCACAAAAGCTTATGTGTATGTACTGGCTAGTACAACAGTGGAACGGCGCTATAACGATCACAGCTTTACCGAACATTTGGCTATAACGAACACCATCCTTGGCTCCCAATTTGCATGTACAATATATAGGCATGCTGAACATTGTTCACTATAACAAACGACCAATATAACGGACAATTTCTTTGCATCCCGGAGCGTTCCTTACAGTGGCGTTCCACTGTAATTGGGAAAGTTTAAATCTAATGCAATAATTATATCATTGATAATCTTTTGATTGAAGTTTAGGTTGTAAAATTTTCCATTGGTTTTGTGTGTCATCCGCAGCCATATGTAGTACAGGCCCATGTGAGAATGGAGGCACGTGCCTTGATGCTGCCGGTACCCCGCTTGGTTACCGCTGTTTATGTGCAGCTGGTTATGAGGGTGACAATTGTCAACTGGGTGAGTTAGCCTTATTACTTATTTAATTTGTAATTTAATTTGTTTATGTTCTCTTGTGGTATAGATCGATCCAATGGCACGACATACCGTCCGCCATTACTACAGTGTCCCCGTCTGCCTTTTGTGTCCACTGAGTGGCAACAAAAGATAGCGAAAACCCAACTTAATTTTTCTTATAAAACATATATATAAAGAATGGTTTTGATCTTACCCCGAGATCAAAACTGTTTTCGGTCTTTGTTTGACTAATTTCTGGATAAATACAGCATTTCAGGCGGAAATATTTTAACGGTATGTTTCTACCAGCACCATCTTCATACCCTGCAAGTTATACGTAAATCTGTGAACATTTCTGTTTGGTATGTTACCAATCCTGTACTTTACCTTTAAAGATCTATTTAAGCATATGTATCTACTTCAAGCATCAAGACATACGTTGTTTGATATGTTTCATTTGTTGCTAGTAATTATTGGCTTGTATTTATTGAATTGATTTCTCTTGATCTACAGATATTAATGAATGCCTGAGTAATCCATGTAAGAACGGTGCACAGTGTATCAATGCAGTCAATGCATTCTCTTGTGTGTGTACCATTGGATGGATGGGAGTCCTGTGTAATATCCGTAAGTATACACATCTTTAGGACTTTTCACATAACGCTTAGAAAACTCTCAATCATTGAGAAATTGTCTTGTGGTTGCAAAATCTTACAAAACGGTTTTATGCTGGCCGTTTTTGCGTCCTGTCACACGGCACAGTGTAACATTTTGCAAGCCTCCCTTGAGACGGAATGCGGGTAATCGATAAACTGTGCATTTTATGAATGTAAAACGCTGCTTGTACCATCACGACGCTGAGGTTGCGCGTAAAGCACGCGGGAGTGCGTGCGGTCTGCAAAGGCCATTTAGGCATATGTAGTAGCAAGAATGTCTGATTGAGAATTATCCATCCCTTATTCAGGGTTGGATATTTTCATATGTCATTTTTCATTTGAAAATGAATAATTTGAGTCGGCTTATACTTATAATCTTCAAATAACCACAAGGGAAACTGACTGAATTTTTAAGTCATTGAAAAGTAACCAAAGAAAAATTGACTGGAGCGGGATTCGAACCAGCGACCTCTGGAATGCTGCACCGACGCTCTTACCAAATATGCTAAACCATCAAACATAAATCGGCACTAAAATGATTTTTTTGTCTTCCTTTTTGTGATAGCCTCTTCCAACCAGTTTGTGTTAGGCGATATCACCACGGAAACTGTTGAGGTTTTATGGCCGAGCGTTTCCATGGATGGTACCAACTTCATCTATCGTCTAGAAGTCACCGATCCTAATGGAGTATCTTCGGAGATGATCATTCCACCGGTACCCAACGCCGGTCCCAACTACGTCTACAATCAAGTTATACCCAATCTGAAGCCATCTACTCAGTATCAGGTCAAACTGATTGTTGTATCTGATGGTACGGAGTATGTTGTCGGAACCCAAGTACCAACTACTAAGAGTAAGTCTTGTCATTTTTTTGTTATATTAATAATTCTTATGACATCACTAGACAATGTTTGCATCAAGTCACTAATTAATCATCAAATAACCACAAGGGAAACTGACTGAAATGTAAGTCATTGAAAAGTGAGCAAAGAATAACTGACTGGAGCGGGATTCGAACCGGCGACCTCCTGAATACCGTACAGGCGCTCTTACCAATGAAATGATCATATCGATGAAATGATTCCTTGGATATGGTGGTGTGTTAGTGATTTCATGGCTTCTGACTGCCAAACGAACAAAGATAATTGACTATTTGGGACACTACCAACGTAGGGCTAGATAGCTCAGTTGGTAGAGCGCCTGTACGGTATTCTTGAGGTCGCTGGTTCAAATCCTGCTCCAGTCAGTTTTTCTTTGTTCACTTTTCATTGAAGTCACTAATTTGTTGAATTGCTTGAAAATGTGGGGAATTTATCATTCACACAAAACATTATGTTGAAACGTTATTTGAATATTATCTTGTAGCTTTCTTTGGAAAAATCTTTCTCTCAATGTAAAAAAATCTTTGTAGGCCTAGTGTGAAATGCATGGATAGGATGCATATATTGATTACGTTTAAAATTCCAAAAGTCTTGTTAACACCATGTTTCATTTTGTATGTTATTTCTCGATCATAATTAAAATTCTTAACTGATAATTGATTGGTTTTGCACAACAGGTGTATGCACCAACTTGAACCCTTGTCAGAATCAAGGAATATGTATAACAGATACTACATCAGCAGTAGGATATACCTGCTTGTGTCCAGATGGATGGACCGGTCTCAACTGTGATCAAGGTATAAAAATCAGTTTATAAATGGATGGACAAATTCCTATTTCCTATTATGAAATAAATTCTGTCCAGCGAAATGCGTGCTTGTTTTCAAGGATTGAAAGAAATGTGTGTGTGGTTTTGGTATAAATTTGCAAGATCGTCAAGGCCTTATCTTTCACCTGGGACCAATAGGGCTCCGCGCTCAAGCTATTTATAGAATATGCCCTTTGTATCGACAGCTATAGTTACCTGGATGTTCGGACAAATATCACAACGTTTACGTGTAAGTTATTTGGGCAACGTGCGACTTGTTTGTCCGAACATCTGAATGTGACGTCATGAGCCCTATTTCATAGACCTGCTTAAGCACCAAAAACCTTGGTACATGTAAATAAAATAAGTATGCCAGCCAAAACTCCTTGTGAATGTTATGCTCAGCAAACAATGGTCAAATACAAGTCAAAAGCAGTAAACATCACATGACAATTTGGTTGGCAAGCCTGTTTGATCAAGGAAGACTTTTCATGCTCAAGCAGATTTTGTGATTATGAAATTGGCCCCTGGAATAAGACATTATTCATTTTTGCTTGATGTAGATTTTCAGGAGTGCAACAGTGGACCATGTCAGAATGGAGGTCGCTGTGTGGAAGGCTTCTTGGGCTACACCTGTCAATGTCAGACAGGGTATCAAGGACTCCATTGCCAAGTTGGTAAGTATTCAATATAAAGTCACTTATTTCATTGTTAAGTTTGATCTGACCATCACAGTGTAGTTGTTGCCGCTCCATTATCCCCAGGCGCGGTTGAATAAGGGAAAATACTCTTTTCGGTTATCATTCGGCAATTAAATGAAAAATGTGTTGTGTAGGCTATAGGTGCATGTTTTTCTACTCCTAATAAGACACAATACAACAGAAGCGAGTGTAGAGGAAGGGTCTAGCGGCAAAAATAAGTGGCTCTTCTAGCCCCCCCCCCCAACAAAAACAATTTCTGGGCCCAATTTCATGGCCCTGCTTGCTGCAGAATTTGGCGCTTATGATTCTCATTCTACGCTTACTGGGTAAGAGTCAAATTTTTATGCTAACCGATAAAGCGAGAAATCAGTTACGCAATGTACACACTCCCACAACTTGAACATTCCTCGCTAATCCATGAAATAGGATCTTGTAAGCTCAGAAGTTTCTGCTTAAAGTGGTCTGGCGTGTCGTGTTTAAGATCTTGTGGTACATCTACAGATTGTGGGTTTGAATCCTGCCATGGGCTAATGGTGCTTGCGTCCTTGGGCAAGACGCTTTGTCGCATATTGCTCCTCTTCACCCAGGTGTAAATGGGTACCTGTGAGAGTAGAGATGGCTTTGTGTGTTTGATTAGCCATGCGCGCTTTGCAGGCAGCCAGGGGCTGTATACTCCCTAGGGAGTTGAGATTGTTTCAGGAATGTATATGACCCGATGACCAGGGATAATAATGGTAAAGCGCCATGATCTAGGTGGAATGCTAGATGGAATTTTGTTGAAATGCTGGATACAGAGTTAAACTGTTAATATGTTGTCATTTGATTTTTCTCTTCCAGCTATGGCCAATATTCTTAGGGTGACCACTGTGACAGCATTTGACACCCAGCTGACCTTTCCACCGCTCAATGACCCCAATGCCCAGCTGTATTTCCTGACACTACGTGAGGATGCTACCGGTCAAGAACTGACCCTCACATTATCACCAGACCAGGCTCAGAATGGCTTCATCGATCAGAGTTTTGCCAACTTGAAACCCTCCACCAAGTACACGTCATTCTTGACCGTCATGATGAACGGTGAACCTACCTTACTCAACCTTGGTCAACAGGATCTGACAACATTAGGTACTGTGATTTTACATATAGAAGTATGCTTTATTGTACCATTAAACATAAATAAGTGAAACTCTAGGTGACACCAGTCACAGCTTATGAAGAGAATAATCTCTGGTAGGATATATTGTTCTGTAAAGAGGAGACCTTATTTTTTTTTCATACTCCAGAAAATGCTAATTTAATGCCAGAAAAGTTAATTTTGTGCGTATTATTAAATTTTACTTGATTTGGATTTTTTAAAGTAATAATTTCAAAAATCTTGTATTGAAGGACAAACCTGTTATACTGATGGTTACCTTTTGTCTATTTTTTCTTTGGGCTTGATTTATTTTCTCTCCATTCTAATTTCAGATGTCTGTGCATTTATCACCTGTCAAAATGGTGGCACCTGTGTTGCTGATAACACACAGACACAGTTCTACAGGTGTGATTGTTTGCCTGGCTTCTCTGGATCTTCATGTTCTAGTGGTTAGTATAAGAATATAATTTATAGAAACACTGTATCTTTATGTACGCTACATATAAAACCTTCCACCAAAAGAAAACCAAGAGAAATGGAAAGAAATACCCAAACCAACAACAGAAGCCAGAAACAAATGTGCTTGATTTGAGCAAATTGAATCAAATGATTTCAATCAAACCAACCATTGATGATGTTCTGTATTAATGATTACATTATTATGGTGCATAGGTGGCAAGTGCGTTAGGCACTCGCCTCTCACCAATGTGGCCCAGGTTCAATCCCGGCTTGGGTCATATGTGAGTAGAGTTGTGAGCAATTCAGCACCCCAGCTGCAAGTGAGGATGATTAGCCCACCAAATTATTATTCTTATTATTATCTTATTCTAGATGTAAACAACTGTGCAGCCCAACCATGTCTATTTGGTGGAACCTGTGTTGATGGTCAAGGTAGTTTCACATGTAACTGCGTACCTGGATACACTGGTCAAACGTGTCAAATAGGTCAGTATGAAGTCAATTCAAACGTTCAATCCTTGTAGAATTATCCTGAGATATTACTCGGCAGTGAGGAAGGGTTTAACACTGTCAAAATGTGAGACCCACTGATCAGAGATTCAAGAATGATTTTCTCCTGACAACCTTATGATCTCACAGAAGAAGAATTTGATGAAGTTGTGACACCACAAACAATTGCTCTATTGTTGTTTCACCAGCGCTGGGATTTAGTTTACTAAAAGGAGCGTTTTAGATGCTTGTTATTATCATTATGATTTTTTTCAGATTTGAAAATCTTGCTATTTTAGCAATTTGTACATACAGTGGAACGCTGTTAAAACGAATACGGCTGGATGCACAGATATTGCCCATTATAGTGGTCGTTAAAGAACCATATTGGATATGTATTGTACACAAAAATTGCCAAGGATGATGTTTGTTATAGCCAAATGTTCAGTAAAGCGGTGTTCGTTATAGTGGCTTTCCACTGTACCAACAAAACTTGGCTGGAACTCTTCCAGATGTTAACTGATAAATTTTGAAAGTGTTGTCTTGATTTATTTTTGCCTTGAATTTCTGTTTCCTGTTTGCATTGCAGAAATTGATGAATGTGCCACAGTCACCAATCCCTGTTCTAGCAGAGGCCAGTGTATAGACAGGGTCAATGCATTTGAATGTACATGTATTAATGGCTACAGTGGTGACCGGTGTCAGACAGGTGAGTTATATGCATAATCAAATCCCAGTGTGTTTTATTGACATTCTCAAATAGGCAATGCAAGGGCCTGTTTGTTTAATGCACAGGATCACGGACTCTGCAGATCCGGATCCTATTTTAGCGTACCCTGCATTGGACATGGATCCACAGATCTGGGATCCTGTGCATTAAACAAACAGGCCCTATGTTATCTAACTTTACCTAATGTGTGAAGGTAAAAATTTAAAATGTTCTTTTAAAGGTACAATCATACTTTGGTAGCATACCGAAACAGAAATCTTCACAGATTTACCTATTACTTACAGGGTATAAACATACCGTTAAAATTTTTCTGCATGAAATGCAGTATTTATCCAGAAAAGAGTCAAACCAATGACCAGAAACAATTTTGACCTTTCAAAGATAAAAAATAACAGTGAAAAGATATTAATGATAATGTTGGCACGTTTCGCTGTTGTTGTTTTTAAGTGGGCACTGTATGGGACTGAATTTTCACAGATGACTGTTACTGTATCTTACTTGATATTTCTGCCTATGGATCTGTATTTCTTTGACAAAAACCAAAGTATGACATTACCTGTAAATATTGCCCCCATGCTGTCCCCCTTTGAAAATTTGGAAAATTTGATACATTTGATAAATTTGATAAATTTGAAAATTTGAAAATTTTATAATTTGAAAAATTTTATAATTTGAAAAATTTTATAATTTGAATAATATACTTTATCCGAAAGAGTTCTATTTTGATTTCAGATTTTGTTTTTGCTTTGTACATACAGATATCAATGAATGTTCAAGCAGTCCATGTTTAAATGGTGGATTGTGTCAGGATAATATCAATCAGTATCTATGCACCTGTTCACCTGGATATAGAGGTACCAACTGCCAAGAGAGTAAGTTACAATTCATCTTTATTCTAACAATGAATTATTTTGACAGGTGCATTTACGATAACTCTTTAAATGTGAAAGTAAACAATGCTATTTCTATTTTGCTTTTACAGTCATTATTGTGTTTTTTTCATTTCTCTAATTTCAATATTTATTTCCATTTTTTTGGAGAGATATGCATGGTCCGCATATACGTAGCAAATTTCCGTTTAGTGATGGATTTGAGCTTTAGCGATGATCACAAAACGTTAGTGAAATCGGTCGAAGATCTTATTTTTTTAGGTAAATATTTGTGTGTGTTGTTGTGTCTATTTCACTGTACAGATATAGATGAGTGTGTCAGCAATCCATGTCAAAATGGAGGCTTTTGCATCGATCAAATTAATCGTTTTGTCTGCAATTGTCAAAGTGGCTACATTGGAACACGCTGTGAATCAGGTACAGTCTGAAATTTCATACATTTTCCAATCATTTCTTAATTTACGAATCAATTAGTGCAATAAGTCATCAAATAACCACAAGGGAAACTGACAGAATTTCAATTCATTGAAAAGTGAACAAAGACAAATTGATTGGAGCGGGATTCGAACCGCCGACCTCCTGAATACAGTACAGGCGCTCTACCAACTGAGCTTTGCAGCCCTACATTGGTGGTGTCCCTAATAGTTAATTATCTTTGTTTGTTTGGCAGTTAGAAGCCATGAAACCACGCACACACTGCCATATCCCAGGGATCATTTCACCGATACACGCAGCATTGCTGCAACCTGGGAACGGTACATGGGGGATCACTCAAAGAGGATACGACTTGAAAAATTTGAGACATCTGAGTCACGAGAAAGCTTGACTCAATTTGTCTTATAAAACATAAAGAATGGTTTTGATCTTACCCCGAGATCAAAACTGTTTTTGGCCTTTGTTTGACTAATTTCTGGATAAATACACCATATCAGGCGGATATATTTCAGCGGTATGTTTCTACCAGCACCATCTTCATACCCTGAAAGTTATACGTAAATCTGTGAACATTTCTGTTTGGATATTTAATGATTCGTTAATCATACGTCACATTGTATCTGTCTATTTTCCTAGATTTTGACAACTGTGGAACCAATCCATGTTTGAATGGTGGGCAGTGTACAGATCAACCCAATTCATTCTTATGTACATGTCCAACGGGATACAGCGGAGTCATGTGTGAACAGGGTAAGAATCAACTCTAGCTGTTTAGTCTAGAACCTTGTGGTGAAATATGTCATTTAGGAACGGTTATCGGCACGATGTTATGTGGTATATATTTAGGGAGAATCACTCCATATCAAGTTTGCCCTCTGTCTCCGATCAGGGGCCAATTTAATGGAGCTGCTAAGCACAAACAACTGCTTAGCATAAAATGTCTTGCTCAGTAAAACAAATCACCATTAAAAATTCCATTTTGTATTCATGGTCAGTAAACAACAGCCCAAGAACAATCACAAGTGATACACAACACATGGACATTTGGCTGTTAATCCTCTTTTTATTAAGACAGAAATTTCATGGTTAGCAAATTGTTGTGCTAAGCAGCGGTGTGAAGTTGGCTCCAGTTCCTTCATCATTTCCCATTTGCTAGTTGTAAAGGATAATCTAAGATTGATGTATGATGGATACAGTGACCCTATTGAATCTTTGTTGTATCGTTAGCTCCTAGTGCTTGTGACTCATCACCGTGTCAGAATGGAGGTGCATGCATCAGTCAATCTACAGGCTTTGTTTGTATCTGCCAGGCTAGATGGCAAGGAACTACCTGCCAAGAAGGTAAGTCAATTCATATCAAATCAAATGTCATCTAGTCATCTAGATTGTAGTCATCTACACGTGGGTTGCTGTGGCCTAGTGGTCTGGCGTGTTGAACTCAAAGTCTTGTGGCCAATCTACAAATTGTGGATTCGAATCCAGCCATGGGCTAGTGGTGCTCGCATCCTTGGGCAAGACGCTTTGTCACATATTGCTCCTCATCACCCAGGTGTAAATGGGTACCTGTGAGGGTAGAGATGGCTTTGTGTGCTTAATTAGCCCATGTGCACTTTACAGCAGCCGGGGCTGTATACTCCTCAGGGAGTTGAGATGGTTTCAGGAATTTTTAATAATGAAGACCAATGACCAGGGAAAATAATAATGTAGGTTATCTATAGAAACAATATTAGGAAATGTTGTTAATTAGATATCAATAATTTCTGTCGTTACAGCCATCAGTCCGTGTGAGAATCGACCTTGTCTGTATGGTGGCACCTGTGTGGATGTTGTTGGTGGATTATACAGGTGTATTTGTCAAGCAGGATATACAGGAGCTATATGTGATATCAGTGAGTTTTCATTCATTGTCTTTCTCTGTTTGACGGAAACGTTTCTGAACCAATTGTGCTTTGTGTGTAGCACATCAAATAATTGTGCATGGTTATAAATCTTTTCTGGCCTTTTTTGGTTACCCATGAAAACATTTCCCCGTTTTTGAAAAAGAAATATTTCGCTTTCTTAACATGCTTAAATGTGGGAAATGCTTCAGACCAAACGGTTTTCAGAATCTTTTTTGTGACGAAATTTCTTTGAACCCAGGTTTATTGTCATATTTATCTATGTAAATAAGAACCTGTGACCGTTTAGGTATAGTATTTGATATAATAATAACCGGGGATGGGACCTTAGGGAGACTTTCCCATAGGGTCGTGCACAACACTTTACTTACCTATAAAACATCCTCCAAACCAATGAACTTGAAATTGACATATGTTTATATTGAGAGCATTCACTGTCTTCTATTAAAATATGGACGGTAAAAATATGTCTTTAAAAGGTAGCTGGTACCTTAAGGAGACATCGAAAAGTCTCCCTAAGTCCCGATGTCTCCCTAATGTCCACTTTTAGACACTCATGTGTCTTGCGATGCCTAATACCCCATTTGTAATTATAATACATTGTGTTTCTAATAATGAGTTGTCATGATATTCTTTTATATGTAGATGTACAAGAATGTTCATCCAATCCGTGTCAGAATAACGGTGTATGTATGGATGCCATCAATAGCTACGTATGTATCTGTCCGAACGGTTATGCAGGCGTCAACTGTCAGACAAGTAAGTCATATCAAATATTTGTACTTTTATTCTTGTAAATCCTTGTGATTAAATGAATTTGTATGCAACGCGCAGGTAGTTATAATTATGAGAGGAACAGCATCAATACTTTAGACACTCGCCTCTCACCAATGTGGCCCGGGTTCAATCCCGGCTTGGGTCATATGTGAGTAGAGTTGTGCATTGGTTCTCGCCTATGCTACGAGGGTTTTTCTCATGTATTGAGCCGGAATTGTAGTGCATTTAGATCGATAAACACCACCGCAGATTCTTGTTTTAAATCAAAAGAGGGCGCCATTCAAAACCGTGTGCTCGGATTACTGTATACACAAAATGCTCAGAAAGTCGTTGTTTTACAACAATTCTGTTATTTTTCTTTCTTTGTACAGACACTAGCCCTTGCAACACTAACCCATGTGTGAATGGTTTCTGTATCTCCAATGGTGGACAGTATTTCTGCATCTGTAACTCAGCATGGACAGGGCAGAACTGCGATCAACCCGTCGATGTTCAAGAATGTGCCAGTGGTCCTTGCTTCAACGGTGGGACATGTCTCGAGCAGTTTAACAGTTTCACATGTCTCTGTCTACAGGGTTTCATGGGTGTTAACTGTGAAACTGACGTCAATGAATGTATACAGACCCTATCTCTGTGTCAGAATGGTGGAAGTTGTATAAACTCTGTTGGGTCTTATCAATGCGTCTGTTTAAACGGGTTTGAGGGTACTAACTGTCAGACTCGGTTGACTCAGTGTACGCAGGGATATTGTAATAACGGTGGTACATGCAGGGAAACGGTAACATCAGCAGTTTGTGATTGTCCCACTGGTTTCCAAGGCACTCGCTGTGAGCAGCAAACCGACTTCTGTCAGGGCGTCCTGTGTCAAAATGGTGGAACTTGTATTTCAAGAGCAACATCCTTCTTGTGTCAGTGTCCCATTGGGTTTGGTGGGTTCAACTGTGAAGTCAATATCAATGATTGTTTGCCGAATCCATGTTTGAATGGCGGGCAATGTCAGGACGGTGTAAACACTGCCATATGTACATGCTCAGCAGGGTATACGGGTAATACGTGTGAGATTAATGTGGACAATTGCTTGATACCCAACTTGTGTGCCAATGGTGGTACGTGTATTGATGGTATCAATAGCTATACATGCCAGTGTACGGCGGGTTACACCGGCAACCGTTGCCAGACTGATATCCCAGAATGCAATAGCTCTCCCTGTCAGAACAACGGTGTGTGTATCGAGCAGGTTAACGCGTATTTCTGTCAGTGTCAAGCTGGTTTCACAGGTCAACATTGTCAGGTTGTCGTTGACGTCGATGAATGTCTCACCAATCCCTGTCAGAATGGCGCCCTCTGTGTCGACGGCTTGAATTCGTTTACTTGCCAGTGTCTACCGGGCTTCACTGGTAACCTGTGTCAGATTAATATCGACGAGTGTGCGAGCAATCCATGTGCGAACCAAGGAAGATGCATCGACAATATCAATCAGTTCATCTGTATATGCCCGAGTGGCTTCACTGGTACCCTGTGTACCGTTAATCCATGCGTTAACCATCGATGCTTGAATGGTGCCCAGTGTGCTGTCTCTACACCTCCAGTGAATAACCTGGGCTATGTCTGCATTTGTTCATCTACGTATACTGGGCAGTTCTGTGAAACGCTCGTTGGTAAGCATTGTTTGTTATTTCATTCATAACCATACTGACTTAAAGGCAAAATCATACTTTGGTTTTTGTCAAAGAAATGCAAGGAAGATACAGTAATAGTCAGTAATATTACGGTGCCCACTTTTTGAGAAAACATCGTTATTTTTGAGAAAACATCGTTATTTTTGAGAAAACATCGTTATTTTTGGGAAAACATCGTTATATTTTTTCTATGTAGAAGATCAAAATCTGTTTTCGGTCGTTGTTTTACTCTTTTTTGGATAAATACAGCATTTCAGGCAGAAATATTCTTACAGTATGTTTCTATCATCACCATCTTTATACCCTGTAAGTTATAGGTAAATCTGTGAAGATTTCTGTTTGGGTATGCTACCAAAGTATGATAGTACCTTTAATGTTCTTTAGGGTTAGGGTTCATAGACAAGATTACCATTCACACTTGCTGATCAGACATTGTTTTACAGTTCTCTCCTTTTGTGCTTATAGTAGAGTAGAGTATTCCATTAAGGTGTCTTGTTCAAGAAAAAGTCACAACAAAACAATGGCTTCGCCTGAGATACCTAATGAAGATCGTTCTGAAGTAATTATTACCATACATTAGATCACCCAAAAGCCTTATTATGTAAATGTTTATCATGGAACTTTGTTGGAACTATTAAAGGTCGTGTCCAAATACTATGGCTGTGACCGCAAATAACACACAAGTCTATGGAAACGGCTGCAGTCACTGGCTTGTGGCTGCCATAGGTACATGCGTAATTTGCAGCCGCAGCCAGAGAATTGGGACACAGCCTTATTTTGTACTTATTTGGAATCTTTACCGTTTTGCACCTACAGATGGAGATGATTGCAGATCTCAGAATCCATGTGCTAATTCTGCTACATGTATTGACGGATTGAACACCTATACATGTTCATGCTTACCTGGATTTACAGGAACTCTGTGTGAGATCAATATCAGTAAGTACTTGATATCAAGGTTTCTGAATGACTTGGGCTATGAGTGAATTAGGCTCTGGCTCTGGCTCTGGCTCAGGCTCATATTAATATTATTATTATTTATTTCTGGTAATGAAGCCAAGGATTCCTCAAAAGCACCTTAGGTACTGTAGCTCGAAAGCCTGATGAAACCTTTTATGGAAAGATGATGAGAAGAAGATACAGTTTTAGAGGTGGGAGGAAAACCCCAGATTAATATTCTGGGTAAAACCCACGGAATCAGGTAGGGACTGAAAACCCAATCCACTTGTGGACTGAGATGGACTTGAACCCAGTCCACCAGAGGTGAAAGGCGAGGAAAGAACCGCTACGCCAACCTGACTTCATTTTAACAATTCTATATATTTTGATTCCATTATAATGAGTCAGTGTTGTGTGTATGATTAACATATACTGTTTATGTGTTGTAGATGAATGTAATAGTCAACCATGTCAGAATGGTGGAGTTTGCACCGATCAAGTCAACAGGTATACATGCAGCTGTCCCAACCAGTACAGCGGGACCCAATGCCAAACACAAATATGTGAGTATATCAAATGCTTAGAGTTAGGAGGGCCTGACGCGTTTCGATCCTAGCAGGATCTTTCTCCAAGGCTGCTCAGAGTTAAGAGGACCTGACGCGTTTCAATCCTAGCAGGATCTTTCTCAAAGGCTGCTCAGAGTTAGGAGGGCTTGGCGAGTGTGGATCCAAGCAGGATCTTTCTCAACGGCTGCTCAGAGTTGGGAGGGCCTGACGCGTTTCGATCCTAGCAGGATCTTTCTCAAAGGCTGCTCAGAGTTAGGAGGGCCTGACGCGTTTCAATCCTAGCAGGATCTTTCTCCAAGGCTGCTCAGAGTTAGGAGGGCCTGACACGTTTCGATCCTAGCAGGATCTTTCTCAAAGGCTGGTCAGAGTTAGGAGGGCCTGACACGTTTCAATCCTAGCAGGATCTTTCTCCAAGGCTGCTCAGAGTTAGGAGGGCCTGACACGTTTCGATCCTAGCAGGATCTTTCTCAAAGGCTGCTCAGATTTAGGAGGGCCAGACGCCTTTCAATCCTAGCAGGATCTTTCTCAACGGCTGCTCAGAGTTAGGAGGGCCTGACGTGTTTCGATCCTAGCAGGATCTTTCTCAAAGGCTAAATGACAAGGGGACAAGAACATGCAAGTGAAAGAAACACAAATTAATGGATGAGAGGATCAGGACAAAAGGAGGGGGTAGGAGGGTGGGGGTATAGGTAAGATGGGTCAGACAAAGAGGGGTCAGATAGGCAAGATCAAAGGAGAGTATATAATGATGTTAATAAGAAAGCCTGTCTCCATTTTTGGTCCGTTTTTGAGTGGATTCCCCAGTAGGCCACCAGCTATTAATCTTCTTTTCCCTTTATGATTTTTAAAGGATGATAATTTCAATTTATCTTGTGTTTCCTTTTCCTAGTCACACCCTGTCACCCAAATCCATGTATGAACTCTGGGACGTGTAACGTCTTGAGTACTACTCTGGATGCATATACATGTTCCTGTACTCCGGGTTATATGGGAGCTGTTTGTCAAATACGTGAGTATATGTTTGTAGCTACAAAACCTACACATAATAATAATAATTTCAGAGGCTAATCATCCTTACTGGCAGCTGGAGTGCTGAATTATGAAGGATGGTGCTACACGTGACCGAGTAGCAGTCTTTCATGGGCGCCCTTTTGCAGCCAGCCACATCAACCCATTTATATGATCGCGGAGTACAGCCTGAGATCAAAAGTGTTTGATTTTTGTGGAGGGAGGAAAACCAGAGAACTCGGATAAAAACCCTCATAGCATAGGAGAGAACCAATGCACAACTCTACTCACATATGACCCAAGCTGGGATCGAACCCGGGCCATATTTGTGAGAGGCGAGTGCCTAACGCACTTGCCACCTATGCTCCCAATTCAAACTTCAAAGTAATCTTGGTCTACCTGAAGTTTGACTTATGTCATTGTTCTCAAAGTTGATGAGGAAACTATTTGAAAAACGACTTGATTAATTGGTGTGTTATTGAATGTGAAATGTTTGTTTTTTTATTAACAGCCCCACAGACGGCTTGTTCATCCAGTCCATGTTTGAATGATGGAACATGTATGACCACAGGATTATCAGCATATATATGTGCTTGTCGCTCTGAGTACACTGGCCAGAATTGCGCCACTGTTATCGTCGACGGTGAGTATTCTCTTCAAGTTTGTTTGTTTTGATCTTATAAAAGCTCTTATAATTCTAAATCAAGTGTCTCAATGTTTGTACTTGTTCGTGTTGCTTAAAGGTATAATACATGATTGGTAAAGGTCACACAACAGCACTCATACTTTGTCTGATCCAGCATGTACCCGGTACATGAAATAACAAACCTGTGAAAATTTGAGCTCAATCAGACATCTGAGTCACAAGAAAATAGCAAAAACCTGACTCAATTTTTTGTATGAAACATAAAGAATGGTTTTGATCTTACCCCGAGATCAAAACTGTTTTTGTTTCACTAATTTCTGGATAAATACAGCATTTCAGGCGGAAATATTTTAACGGTATGTTTCTACCAGCACCATTTTCATACCCTGAAAGTTATACATAAATCTGTGAACATTTCTGTTTGGGTATGTTACCAATCCTGTACTGTACCTTTATAATGACTCATTTTATTTCTGTACACATTTTGTTGAATACACAGATCCTTGTAATTCCAACCCGTGCCAAAATGGTGGACAGTGTTCCCGTAGCAACAGCGGTTCGGTGGTGTTTTATTTCTGCACATGTTTCAATGGCTACACAGGGTTGAACTGTCAAAACAGACCAAGTGAGTATTAGTGTCATAGGTCTAATAGTTTGACCGTAGTTGGGATGACCGTTATGCCTAGTCATCTGCACTAGTAAGCAGGAGGTCGTGGGTTCGAATCCCACCTGATCCAGCGCATGATTTTTTTACATGCACTCAGAAGCACCTAGTATACAATGCTCATCCACGGTGGTGAAGGGCAAGCCTAATTTGCATATTATCTATCTCCCGACCAAAAATCATTTAATATTCATGATTTGCTGCGGTACCCGCCGCGATATTGGATTTGATTCACCCCGCTGACCCCAGCTAGCTCAGTGGCCTAGCAGTATGGCATCTGCACTAGTAAGCAGGAGGTGATTTTTTCATGCGCACTCACAAGCACTGAGTATACAGTGCTCATCCGCGTCGGTGAAGGGCAAGCCTAATTTGCATGTCTAGTCATGTTAGTCAAAATGAGCTGAGCTATACCGAACATCATCCTTGGCTCCCAATTTGTATGAACAAAGTATAGGCATAATGAACATTGTTCACTATAACGAACGACCGCTATAACATACAATTTCTGTGCATTTCTGCATGTTTGTTATAGAGGCATTCCACTGTACTTCTCTATAATTTCCTTTAATGCCCCCCCCTCCAGATCCCTGTACATCCAATCCGTGTCGCAACGGGGGAACATGTTCCATCCTTCAAGGGAACAATTTTGGCTACTACTGTAGCTGTGCTGACAGCTTCTCCGGTACCACCTGTGAAACTGGTATGCATTGCGAGTATATTGTTTATTTCATGTGGTTCAAAGAGCTTTAAGAGAAAATTTTTGCTACAAGGGGCCAATTTCATAGAGCTGCTTAAGCATCAAAATTTGCTTAAGCACCAAAAACCTTAGTAAATAGAATCAGTATGCCAGCCAAAACTCCTAGTGAATGTTAAGCTTAGCAAACAATAGTCGAATACAAGTCAAAAGCAGTAAACATCACATGAAAATTTGATTGGCTATCCTGTTTGATCAAGGAAGACTTTTCATGCTTAAGCAAATTTTGGTGCTTAAGCGGCTCTATGAAATTGGCCCAAAGTCATAATCAACCAGCAATAACCTTGTTTATATCGAGTTGTTGAATTTGTTACTTTGTCTCTCCATTTGTCTATTTACCTGAATAAAGTTAAACATTTAAATTTGTTTATTATCCATTCCACTTCAATATAGTAATGTCTTCATAATTAGGTTAGTTGCAAATTTATATAGACCGATCAAACAGCACGACCATGGAGGTAGGAAACACCCGTCATTACTGCAGTGTCCCCGCCCGTATTTTGTCCGGCAACAAAATAATTTACACTCCGCCGCACTCTATGGCTGCGTTCAAGCGAGCTACTCGTGTCAACACGAGTATACTCCTGAGCGCTCGAACGGCCGGAGTACGACACTCGGGTCAGCGAGAGTATACTCTCCAGCGTTGGGGAGTATACTCCTGCACCGGAGAGTATTGCGCGCGCATCACACTCGTGTTACCGGGAGTAACCGCTCGAACGCAGCCTATAATTGCAGGGTGTACGTGCCCTAATCATGTGACATACCCTGCAATTATAGAGTGTGATGGAGTGAAAATTCTTTCTTGCCGGACAAAAGGTGGGCGGGGACACTGCAGTAATGGCGGGTGTTTCCTACCTCCATGGTTGCGCCATCAGATCAGTGTATAGCATTTGAAACTGAACAGATTGTGTTCCTCACACTGTTTTGTCTAATTCACCTCTTCCCAGTCAATCCTTGTGCATCCAATCCATGTATCAATGGAGGTACATGTTCAAGGTTCTTTCAAGGAAGCATCGTCACCTACGTCTGTGCTTGTCTGATTGGCTTTACTGGAGACTATTGTCAAGTTACACCTGCAGGTAAGTTAAATGAGTGCACTGTAAGCCACTGCTCATCTATAACGGCCTTTTCCAAACCTAGGCTTCTGGCTCCAGCTCCGGCTCCAGCTCAGGCTCCGTTTCGTGAATCCATTCTGAAATAACAGGTATCAAAATAGAGGCTTTCGGCTGCGGTTCAGGAGTAGATTCTCTGGTTTGAAAAGGCTCAGAAACGGCGGTGACTGCAGACTACAACATTGCAGATAACTTTCATGCAATGCAAAATGACGTACTGATGACAGAGTACCATTAAAATTGTTCTTTTATGCAGAGAAATAATGTTTAAACTAGCGTAATGGGATGCGTGCCCATTATGTCGTGATTGTTTATATCACAGGGTTACTCATTTTTCTAGGCCGTCCTGGATTCGAGACCGGATGTCAGCAAGACAAATTGCGGGATCTGATCCTGTTTTGTGTTTACATTTATTTTTTGATCCACCTTGCGGGATCTGATCGCCCTTTGATCCCGCATGAAAGGGCGATCAAAAAGGAGGATCGGATCCTGATTGCTCTTGCGTTTACACTTGCTGTTGATCGCCCTTGCGGGATCTGATACTCCTTTTATCGCCCTAGTCATCGGTCATATATTTAATTGTTGTGTTCGGGTCAGCAGTATTGGAAACGGAGGCCCTAGGGTCATAGTTATTAGGTTCACTTTTCCTTTTCCCGGCATTTGCTGCTGGCCTGGTGTCGTATTTGTATTTAAACTCATGGTCTGTTCTGTGTATCCATTTTGTGAAGAATGCCAAATAAATTATAATAATAAGAAGTGTAAACGCGGTCTAAAGCACAGCCAACATTACCTTATATTTAGATTCATGTAACAGTCAACCCTGTCTGAATGGAGGACAATGCTCATCTGTGCCATCACCTGGTGGAAGTACTTTCATATGCACATGTGGAGCAAACAACTATGGTGATAGATGTCAGTTTACAAGTAAGTCTTTTAGAAGTCTTAGGCCGTGTCTGAAACGGGCTTCCAGAGCTACGGCTAGGTCTATTGTCTTGGCGTAGACCTAGCTCTAGACAACAGATTCAGGACATGTCCAAAATGGGCTTCCAGAGCTACGGCTAGGTCTATTGTCTTGGTGTCTCCGCATACTTCCAATGGAGCGAAGACCTAGACCTAGCTCAAGACAACAAATTCAGAACATGTCCGAAACGGGCTTCCAGAGCTATGGCTAGGTCCATTTGTCTTGGTGTCTCCGCATACTTCCAATGGAGCGAAGACCTAGCTCAAGACAACAATATTTGGATGCAGCCTATGTCTTTTAACATCTTGAAGAGCTTGACTATTCCTATTGGTTCAATAATCTATTTGTTTTAATTCTTCTTTGTAGCCAATCCATGTTCCTCCAATCCCTGCCTGAACGGTGGGATATGTTCCTCCCAGGTGGGTGGTACTTCCTTCTCCTTCCTCTGTCAGTGTGTTTCAGGCTACACAGGAACACGATGTAGCGTACCTCCAACCGGTAAGTTACAAATGAATGTATTTATTATCAAGATTGGGCTTCTGTATTCTTTCATAGCCACAGATTTATACTTTGTCCATTGCTTAAAGATAAGGGACTAGTGGTGGATAACTTTGATTATAGACTGAAAAGTTAACAAAGAAAGATTGAACGATCCTGCTAGGATTGAAATGCATCAGGCCCTTCTAACTCCAACCAAAGAAAAATTGACTTGATTTAAGTGCTGCCAACTGCTCATCAGCCAAAATGACCTGAAATTTATCAAACGCTTGGAGTTAGGAGGGCCTGACGCGTTTAGATCCTAGCAGGGTCATTCTCAAAGGCCATAGCGTTTAGATCCTAGCTGGGTCTTTCTCAAAGGCTTTCTCTTTAAGAAAGATCCTGCTAGGATCAAAATGCGTCAGGCCCTCCTAACTCAAAGCAAAAATTGACTTGAGCAGGATTCGAACCAGCGATCTTCGGAATGCCGTACTCACTCTTACCATCTGAGCTATCCAGGTGTCCCTAATAGTCGATTATCCTTGTTTGGGAGTCAGAAGCCATGCAACCACTCACATACTGCTATATCCCAGGGATCATTTAAGATACGCGCAGCATCAGCAATGCTACAACCTGAGAAACAGTACGGGGGGGATCACCCAACTCAACTCAACTGAGCTATCCAGCACTAAGTTGGTGGTGTCCCTAATAGTCAATTATCTTTGTTTGGGAGTCAGAAGCCATGCAACCACTCAAACACCGCTATATCCCAAGGATCATTTTAAGATTGAATAATTCAACAACTGATTTTTTTTTCAGATCCTTGCTTGCCTCAACCCTGTCTGAATGGAGGAACATGCATCAAAGTTACCAATGATATTTATGTATGTCAGTGTACACCTGACTATACCGGCAACATTTGCTCAACACGTAAGTTATTAACATAATTACCATGAAGTTGTAATATTTTGAAATGTCATTAATACATAATTACCTAAGATTGGCTCAGTATGGTTTTTCAACTGAACCAATTTTTGGTGAGCTGCTGCTAAGCAGTGTGAGTCTATGTAATACCGATTTCCGTCCGTCCGACCGTCCGCACGAATTTTTTTTTTTATTCGGTTGAAAAGTTTAAGTTTTTCAGTGCTTCATATTTTTGGGAATGTAATAAAATTCATCTCTGCAACCTCAAATTAGATTGTACTTTTAAAATTAATTATTTTAATCCGGAAAGTCAACAGAAAAACATTACGTTTGATTTGAGAGACATTATATCCTGTAGGAAAACAGGATGAGGGTAGGGAATTCCAGAGTGAGGCAGGGCGTGGGAAGAATCTTGGAGAATATCTTGAGGTATTTGATTTGGGGACAGTAAACAGAGAAAGGATGGGAACTGCAAGAAAAGCGAGTTGTGCGAGCAAATGACCGGTTAGGTGGTACAACCATTGAAAGACCATTGGAGCACATTCCATGGTAATATCTGGTAAAAAATGCTCAGTGAAGCAACTGAGCACCAATGGATAAAGGATCCAGGGATGATATGCTAGGTCTTCACCGATCAAGTTCACCACATGAAGATGGATTCTGTCGAGAAGGAATAAATGTCAAGCTTGGGAGCCACCCCAGATATGAGAACAGTATTTGTATTATGATAATAAATTCATTACTTGCATTAAGCAAAATTAAATTGAAAATTGGGAGGTTTGATTAAAGTGGAATCATAGTGCTTAGCCATTGTCCTTGAATGATTCAAGGAATCGTTCTTCCTCAATCACCACTTTCGGACCTGAGTGTGACCCTGAATTATCACCATTCATCAGATTGATGACCTATTGATTCTGCTTGTGATCATTTTACAGCTGCAACCAGAGTATGTACAGTCAATCCATGCCTCAATGGAGGTACCTGCTTCGTCAGTGGCGCTAATTTCATCTGTGCTTGTCCAGCTGGATATACAGGCTCAACATGTCAGATTATCAGTAAGTGTTTGATCAGGGACGTCTGGTAATAGGTGATTCTTTAGCCCTGTCTGCACTGGACTTTTTTGGGCAAAGTTACCGAGACGCTGAGTACTTTACCCATTTTAAGTCCAGTGCGGACGTCTCAGGACGTCTCCCTCTCAGTTACTTTGCCCAACCCGCGCGGGAATTTCTACCGGCCAACTTCTGGCCAGGAAGAATTCCCAAGACAATTTGTATTCTTTGGGGGCTCTTTTTCATTTAAGTTGCACCTGGGACTCTTTTTGTCGTTGTTCAAAGCCAAAAACTTGATATTCTTATAATCTCTGTTTATAGTTGGAACCATTTTATATGTACGTGTACTTTTGACTTGTTTTGTTGTTAAAGGTGTGTGTACACTGAACAACCCGTGTCAAAATGGTGGCGTCTGTCAACAGGATACCAGCAACACTGCAGCTTATACATGTTCCTGTCAGTTTGGATTCACTGGACCTAACTGTGAAACAGGTAAATACTGCAATCATGATTGGAAACAATGAGTAAGACTTGCGGAGACACCACGTATAACACTCTTCTTGGAAGATGTGTGGTCCTGCGAAAGACCGATGTGCTCTGGCCGTCCTCAGGAGAGAGAGTGCCGGACTATATAGACAGTGGAGACACCGTGTATAACACTCTTCTTGTAAAGGTCTGCGGTCCTGAGAAGGACAGATGAGAGTAAGTTCTCAACGTTTCGACCAGTGTGCTCTGGCCGTCCTCAGGAGAGAGAGAGCTTTAAGTCCGGCACTCTGTTTCTTGAGGACGGCCAGAGCACACTGGTCGAAACGTTGAGAACTTACTGTCATTGGTCCTTTTCAGGACCTTCCAAAAAGAGTGTTATACACGGTGTCTCCACAAGTCTTACTCATTCTAGTCTCTTCACCATGCAATACTTCAAACCCTACTTATGATTGGGAAGAGTTATGAGAGAAGGAAGGCAGTGATAAGGATGGGGAGGGATGGTGGAGGCAATAGGGAAGTGAGAAAGGAAACCACAGAAAGGTAAAGGGGAGGGGGTTGAAGATCAGGAGGGATGGGAGGGGGAAGTGGGGTAGGGTGGGGAAAGGATAGTAGAGGGTATTGGAAAACAACATTGATCAATATTGGTGGCAGGTGGGGTGGGATGGGCTAAGGGATTGAAAGTTGGGGAGGGGTGGATTTGTTCGAAAATGTAAAAATAAAAGCAAAAGGTTCTATGCAATTGCAACCCTTCCATTACTAGATCTTTTTTTACTTTTTAGCCAATGACTGCCGAGTTGTTTGACCAGTCATGCGGAAATATGCAAATTTAAGCTAATTTTCTTGTGCTTTGAGTTAGGAGGCCCTGACTCATTTCGATCCTAGCAGGATCTTTCCCTTTTTAGCCTTTGAGAAAGATCCTGCTAGGATCGAAATGTGTCAGGCCCGCCTAACGGCAAACATTTTATATGTTTCAGGTCATTTTGGCTGTTGGGCAGTTTGCAGCAGTTTATTACTTGTGTTGACCAATTTGTGTCACATAAGGAAAACAGTTGTGTACTGATTGTTGCTTTGCATTTGCTTCTGTGTTAATGATGAACTAGGATAAACACAGCGACATGTTCTATGTGTTATTGCTGCAGACTAAAGATACATTAACAAATGGGTCATGGGTCATGAGTGATCTGTTGTCTGAAGTCACTGCAATTGCTTTATCCAATATTCTTTCCCATTTCTGTCCTACCAGCTTCAGGTACTGCATGTACCAACAATCCATGTTTAAACCAAGGTGTATGTATAGTAACTGGCCAGGCATCATTCACATGTAACTGCATCAGTGGATATACTGGAACGATTTGCGAGACAATCGGTAATTAGAACAAAATCTTTGTTATTTGACAGTTATTGAAAAGTGAACAAAGAAAAATTGACTGCTCCAGTTAATTTTTCTTTGTTCACTTTTCAATGACTTTAATTTCAGTCAGTTTCCCTTGTGGTTATTTGATGATTATTTTACAGTTGTTATGTTTATATTCTTTATAATCATTTTTACATTTTTGCTCAATAATTAAGGGTATAATACATGATTGGTAAAGGTCACAGAACAGCACTCACACTTTGTTTGATTCAATACGTTCATGAAATAGCCTAATAAACCTGTGAAAATTTGAGCTCAATCGGACATTGGATTTTTCTTATGAAATATAAAGAATGGTTTTGATCTTACCCTGAGATCAAAACTGTTTTCGGTCATTGTTTGACTAATTTCTGGATAAATACACCATTTCAGGCGGAAATGTTCTAACGGTATGTTTCTATACCAGCACCATCGTCATACCCTGAAAGTTATACGTAAATCTGTAAACATTTCTGTTTGGGTATGTTAACCAATCCTGTACTGTACCTTTAAATCAAAGGCAAACATCCTACATAGTTGGGTAAATACAATTTTTGTTTTTAGACATGTGTCATATGGACAATAACACAGGTCATCAACCTAATTCTGTTTGGATGTAAAAAAAATAATAATAATTTGGCAGATTCAGAAGGGTTAGGTGCTTAGGTTTAAGCAAATATATGACATAAAGTGACCAAAAATTAAAAATCTTTGCAGACTAACAATTTGCCAAATCAAAATATTAATTTTATAATTATTGAATAACTTGTTGATATTATTTGCAGTTGCGTGTATTCCCAACCCTTGTCTGAATGGAGGAAGTTGCAGTATCAATCCAACAAATGCATTGAATCCAATATGTGCCTGTACTCAGGGCTATGCAGGTCTACGATGCCAAACTGGTAAGTAGCTTTAAGACACTGTATAGGTCAGATGACAATTATGAACACCTATGGAATAATAAGACAGTAAACAGCATGATCTTTCCAAATCTAATCCCTCAAGATATTCGTCAAGTTTCTTCCCACGCACTGCCTCACTCTGGAATTCCATACCCTCATCCTGTTTTCCTACAGGATATAATCTCTCTCAATTCAGGGCCTGACGCGTTTTGATCCTAGCAGGATCTTTCTCAAAGGATGCTCAGAGTTAGGAGGGCCTGACGTTTGGATCCTAGCAGTATCTTTCTCAAAAGCTAGCTTAGAGTTAGGGGACCTTACGCGTTTCGATCCTAGCAGGATCTTTCTCAAAGGCTGCTCAGAGTTAGGAGGGCCTGACGCGTTCGATCCTAGCAGGATCTTTCTCAAAGGCTGCTCAGAGTTAGGAGGGCCTGATGCATTTTGATCTTAGCAGGATCTTTCTCGAAGGCTGCACAGAGTTAGGAGGGCCTGACGTTTGGATCCTAGCAGGATCTTTCTCAAAGAAAAAGAGAAAGATCCTGCAAGGATCCAAACATCAGGCCCTCCTAACTCCAAGCATTTGATATATTTCAGGTCATTTTGGCTGATGAGCAGTTTGCAGCAGTTTATTACTTGTATCTCTCTTATTAAACTCAAACGTAATGTTAATAGTTTTCTTGCAAACAGATCTTCCTAATTGCTCTGTGTTTCTCTCTCCTTTCCTTTAGCCCTCACCTTTGAGTGGCCCTCTTGGGCCTTGTGTTGGGTAATATTTGTAAAAAAGGAATAAATTTGTGTAACTTAACAACATTTAATGAAACCATAACTCTGTTTTTATATTATATGACAGCTATTACATCACCCTGTAGTAACAGCCCATGCCTAAATGGAGCGACGTGTACAGTAACCGGAGGATTCACTTATAGTTGTACATGTCTAAATGGTTATACAGGCACAACATGTCAAGACATCAGTAAGTAACACATCTCATCAAACATCTTAATTTACATATATTTTCTTGCTCTTAATTAGGAACTTACAGAGTTCTAGAGGTGCCATCCGACTTGTTGAGATCCTGAGATAAATTATCTCGGGATGACATACGGTAGACATGTATGTCCTCAGACCTGCGGGTATGATCCTGTAGCTGAGTCGTACTTCCATATTCGTTTGTGCACAAATGCATTTTTTTTTTATATATATACCGGGTATATAAAATGAAAACTTGGGAGGTGTACTTAAAATACAAGGGGAGAAAGCCATTCATGGCCATGCTTATTTTGTAAAGTCTCTTTCACATTTATTCATCTTAAAGTTCATTGAAACTGATCCTTATTCTGAAAATCTAAAAACAGTTACAATCTTTTTCCTAAACAAGAAAAATCTTACCTTACCACAGGTCCTGTACTTGTACTTGTACTTGTACTTGTACTTCTAATACCCCATCTTCAATGGTCTAAATTCCAATCCATACTAAACACTGTATTCCTGTGTTCCTCATTTTCTAGTTGTCTGCAGTCCCAGCCCGTGTTTGAATGGAGGAACCTGCATGATCAGTTTCAATAACATTAATGAATATTTTTGTGACTGCACGGACGGCTACAGTGGCAATAATTGCCAGTTTGGTAAGTTATGAACCATTATTATCTGACGTGATGTCCCGAAAAGTTGACCAAATTGCAATTTATTTTTTTTTTAATTTAAGATCTAGACTTTCCAAAATAAGCATGGCCATGAATGGCTTTCTCCGCCAAGAATTTAGTCTTATACTTCTGTGCACATGGATTAATTTTGTACCTTGATCGTTGTTACATGGAATTATAGATCTGTAATGATGTCAGTCATATTGCACCGTTGTCTTTAGAGATAGGAGGACAGAATAACAAAGAATCATTGAATCTCCTGGCATTGACTGGCCTCGGGTCGATTTCACGAAGCCCTGACCAAACCGTAGCCAAAAGCCTCTATTTTGATACCCGTTATTTTAGAATGGATTCACGAAATGGAGCCAGAGCCTGAGCCTGAACCTGAGCCAGAGCCTGAGCCTGAGCCTGAGCCTGAGACCGAGCCGATCTTTGGAAAAGGGCCCAGAACTTGACCTGTCCTTTAATTGAATTAATTTCTATAAATCTTGTCTTGACTTTCAGTTACTCAGACTCCATGCAGTAGCAGTCCATGTGTGAATGGAGGAACATGTATCAATGCTAATGGAATCTATACATGTAACTGTCTTCTGGGACTTGGTGGAACTACCTGTGAAACCATCGGTAATTATAACAAAATCTTTATCATTAAATACCTGTTTATTCATTTCACATTGGAATCAAACATAGTCAGATGGGAATTTCCTACTTTTTAGAGATATAGAATATGCATGTTCAACCTGCAAGCTCCCCAAAATTCAGATTCTCTGAATTTCGTCAATGGGGGCAGCAGACAAGTCTGTGTGATTTTGTGACATCAGAAATGGGAGCCTTTTCTTTAAATTTTGGGGAGCTTGCGGGTTGAGCATGCTGAGTGAAAAATCATCCGAAAAGACTCTCTTTCTGTGTTCAGTGTGAATTTTGTTTTTCTCATTTCAAATAATTTAAGAATTATAGTTCTAATAAATAAAGCGAGGTTTGTTGAGTGTTGATCATCCCCTTTAAGCAACAGGTGTATGGGAATGGGTAGAACAATCAATGGACTACCAAGTGGGTCACATTATGACGACCTTTCTATAAACTCAAGAGAATATTGTCCATGAGTTTATCCCAAGTCAAGTAATTTCATGCTAGATATTTAATTCACATCGTCTGAGGTTGTATGACACGTTAGCGTCTAAAAGTGGACATTAGGGAGACATCGGGACTTAGGGAGAATTTTCGATGTCTCCCTAAGGTACCAGCTACCTTTTAGAGACATACTTTTAATAGAAGACAGGGTATGCTCTCAACATTAACATATGTCAATTTCAAGTTCATTGGTTTGGAGGATGTTTAGAAATAGGTACGGTAGGTGAGTCTCCCTAAGGTCCCATCCTCGGTTATTATTATTACTTTAGTTATGATATGAAATAATGATTCAGTGTGTATTTTACTTTTGTACTCTCAGTCGTGTGTCAGTCCAGTCCATGTCAGAATGGCGGTTTGTGTACAGTCAACAATGGGAATCCTACTCAGATGGTTTGTACATGCCCTGGGACGTACACTGGAACCTTCTGTGAAACAGGTAATGAGACGCTTTCCTTTAAAATTAAAACCTGCAAACTGAAAATGTCAAAGATGGATTAAATCTTTGTGGAGTCTCTTGTCATTGTTAGAGGTATAATACATGATTGGTAAAGGTCACAGAGCAGCACTCACACTTCGTCTGATCAAGCATGCACATGAAATGATACACTTGTGAAAATTTGAGCTCAATCGGACGTCTGAGTCATGAGAAAATAAGCGAAAACCTGACTCAATTTTTCTTATTAAACATGAAGAAGAGGTTTTTATCTTACCCCAAGATCAAAACTGTTTTCGGTCTTACGGTTTTATTATTTTCTGGATAAATGCACCATTTCGGGCAGAAATATTTTAACGGTATGTTTCTACCAGCACCATCTTCATACCCTATTTTCGCTATTTTCAGATGTCTGATTGAGCTCCAATTTTCACAGGTTTATTATTTCATGTACATGTTTGATCATACAAAGTGTGAGTGCTGTTCTGTGACCTTTACCAATCATGTATTTTACCTTTGACTACAGATTTTGTTCAAATTGATCAAAACATCTTATCCAAATTATTAATATGAAATATGAATATTTGTGTTGATTCTTTGCAGTGATTCCAGTAACTGATTTATGTGTGAACAATCCGTGCTTGAATGGAGGCGTCTGCGTTAAAGATTCTACACAAACTACTGGCTATAGGTGTAAATGTGTGATTGGATATACAGGAATCAACTGTGGCACATTAGGTGAGTGGCCATGTTGTTTGATATTATCATCAAATAACCATGACTGGTGCCATGGCCTAGTGGTCTATCGTGTCGTACTCAAGATCTTCTGGTCAATCTACAGATTGTGGGTTTGAATCCAGCCTTGGGTTAGTGGTGCTTGCATCCTTGGGCAAGACACTTTGTAAAATATTGCTCCTCTTCACCCAGGAGTAAATGGGTACCTGTGTGGGTAGAGATGGCTTTGTGCGCTTTACAGCAACCAGGGCTGTGTTCTCCACAGGTAGTTAAGATGGTTTCACCTGGTCTTACCTTACTCCCCATAGGCATTCTGAACAACTCTTTTACACCTATTTACAAACAGATTTTTGGTCTTGTGATTATTTTCTGGGCCAAACCTTCAGAATCAATTTAGACAACTGCTAAGGCTATGGGCTTTTTCAACAAAAAGAAGAAGAAGGAGAAGAACAAAAAAATCAGAACAAAAACAATACCTTTTCCATTGAACACAGAACTTGGTCAATTATCCCATTGACGTCACTTGGGGAACAGCCTCCTGAGCACTTGTGTGTTAATAAATCCCTGGCTTTATCAACTGCTTGATGTTTTATTATTATTCCTAGCGGGTTGTTTCTCTAAGACTGTGTTTTTATGTGATTTGTTCTTGTAGTGACATTATGTTCCTCTCCATGCGCTAACGGTGGGACCTGTATCTTTGATCAGAATCACGCTGTCTATACATGCTCCTGCCTGACAGGGTTCTCTGGTCATCAATGTGAGATAAGTAAGTACAAACAGCCCAACTGTTCACTTTATTATCCTGCTTGGAGTTAGAAGGGTCTGACGTTTTGATCCTAGCAGGATCTTTCTTAAAGGTTAGCTTAGAGTTAGGAGGGTCTGACGTTTCAATCCTAGCAGGATCTTTCTCAAAGGCTGCTTAGAGTTAGGAGGGTCTGACGTTTCAATTCTTGTAGGATCTTTCTCAAAGGCTAGCTTACAGTTAGGAGGGTCTGACATTTCGATCCTAGTAGGATCTTTCTCAAAGGCTGCTTAGAGTTAGGAGGGTCTGACGTTTTGATCATAGTAGGATTTTTCTCGAAGGTTAGCTTAAAGTTAGGAGGGCCTTACATTTCGATCCTAGCACGATCATTCTCAAAGGCAAAAGTTAGCCTAGATCCTGCTAGGATCGAAATGCGTCAGGCCCTCGCAACTCTAAGCATTTTATATATTTCATGTCATTTTGGCTGATGAGCAGTTTGCAGCAATTTATTACTTGTATTAATTTCAATTTGATACTTATTGTCCTATTTTCTTTGTCTCATCCTCATTATCTCACCATCTCGTTAGCGACATCTTGTGGGGAGAATATCCAACTGACAGAGGGTCAGCAGTTCCGCATCACTAGCCCTAACTACCCTAATGACTACGTCGACAACCTCCAGTGTCTCTACAGCATCTTGGCGTCCTCCCCGGATCGCAGCCTCAATTTCATCGTTGAAGATCTACAGACTGAGTGCGATCACGACATGGTACAAATCGGTCAAGGCACGGACCCATCAGATCCTTCATCTATCGTTATGAGAGAGTCTGGTTCCGGACTGATTGCACCGTTTCCCATCGATGCTGAAAATGCCTGGTTGATGTTTACCTCCGATTATTGGCAGACGGAGAAAGGATTTTCCATCTTGGTTCAGGATGTTCCTAAGACTGGTTCCGTTCCTGTGGATTGCCCAGCAGGATTCTGTTCCAATGGCGGGACATGTGTACTCATACCTGGTGGATCAAACACACTAATGTGTATCTGCGTACCTGGCTTCGGCGGCAATAACTGTGACACAAGTAAGAATTGATACCTCCATTTTGATTCAATTGCCTAAAAGCAAGTTTGGTGTCAGCCCAATTTTTAAAACTTTGTCTACTCCGAGGGTCGATTAGAACCCTGCGATCGATCGTAACTCGAGTTACGAAGGATAAACCATCGTAGATGGCCTATCCCACGTAGGGCTGCAATGCATCATAAGTCCTACGATTGATAGCAACAAAATAGAAGTGCGAAAGTACGAAGGATTCTTACATGGTGTTTCCGCAAACCGTTCCACATACTAATAGGGCTCTGTGCTTGTGAGGTCACATTAAGATGTTTGGACAAACAAGTCGCACGTTACTACGTAAACGTAGTGATATTTGTCCGAACATCCGGGTAACTATAGCTGTCGTTATAAAGGGCGTATTCTATAAATAGCTCGAGCGCGGAGCCCTATTGTCACCATGCAAAGCCTCAAATCTTTCTAGAGTATTTCAACCTTAGTCAATTTGAATGATTTGTATTTGTTGTATTGCATAGATTTGGATGAGTGTTCCAGTAACCCTTGTCAGTTTGGCGGAGAATGTCGTGATGTCATTAATGGTTATATCTGCTTGTGTCCAGCTGGATTCAGTGGTCCAAACTGTGAAGCATGTAAGTTATAGAATGAGCAATGCCACATGGCTGAGTTTTTAATACCGGTAATTCCCGTATCCTCTTTGAGTGATCCCCCATGTACCGTTCTCAGGTTGCAGCATTGCTGCGTGTATCATTGAAATGATCCTTGGGGTATGGTGGTGTGTGCGTGGTTTCATGGCTTCTGACTGCCAAACGAACAAAGAAAACTGACTATTAGGGACACCACCAACGTAGGGCTGGATAGCTCATTTGGTAGAACGCCTGTACAGTATTCAGGAGGTCGCCGGTTCGAATCCCGCTCCAGTAAATTTTTCTTTGTTTACTTTAAAAAAAAGAAAGAAGCTGTTTGGGGTCAGATTTGACAGATAAAGAACCATATTTAATCCTTATAAGATTCAGGACCTTTATGTAAAGTTTGGCTACCTTACTATGTTTGGATGTTTGAAGCTTTACATATGACTCTTCATGTCTTGTTTTTATAGCACTGACACCGTGTAGTAGATCACCATGTTTGAATGGAGGTACTTGTGTGGATACAACTGGAACTGCTGTGTGTAACTGTCGAAACGGCTATGTTGGAACCTTATGTGAAACAGGTACTGCATGAAACACGTAGGGTGTTTATGAAACAGAGGCTCAAGCTCCGTCTCAGACTACGGCTCCATTTCGTGAATCCATTCTAAAATAACGGTATCAAAATAGAGGCTTTTGGCTGCGGTTAGGAAGTAGATTCTCTGGTTTGAAAAGGAAAACAGAGCTTCAGCTTCAATGAAAAACCACAACCTAGATTTTCAGCATGAAACCGGAGCCCTAGCCTCTGTTTTGAAAACTACACTAAAATCATTCTCATTCAAAGTTACATTTTGTACTCAAATAATGATTTAATAACACAGTGCAATTCGTTTATGGTAAACTGTTTCCACTCAATTTTTGTCATTTGTGTTTATTTATTTATTCATTTATTCTTAGATAAAATGGTATTTGTTATATTGGAGTGAAACTTAAAGATGTTTGGTTCTTGTACACTGTCTGGAGATCTTATTGAAAAAACTTAGAAACACAGCAGTCTAGATATTATTAAATATAAGAGGTATTCCATATTTTAACTGGGCAAAAGGAACCGTTTGTAAAAATGAAAAAACTGTGAGTTTCTGAAAAACTATTTTCTGAAAAACAAGCACTGAGTATACAGTGCTCATCCACGTTGGTGAAGGGCAAGCCTAATTTGCATATTATCTATTTCCCGACCAAAAAAAAAAAAAAATATATATATATATTTAATATTCATATTTTTGTTTGTTTGTTTTTCTGCGTTTGTTTGTATCTCATAGCAACTACAGATTGTAATTGCCTGAATGGAGGCATTTGCTTTGGGGCTAATAATTGTTTGTGCCCTAGTCCCTATACGGGACAGTTTTGTGAAACAAGTAAGTGATCATCTTTCTCACTTTGATCAATATTATACAAATAATGAATGTTTATGAGTGGAATGGTAAAAATAATTTCATGAGGTGACAGATGGACTGTTCCATTTCACGAGGCGAAGCCGAGTGGAATGGAACAGTCCATCTGTCACCTCATGAAATTATTTTTTCCATTCTACGAATGTGAAACATTCATTATTTGTTTTATATAACATCTAAGTAGATCTTTGTCATTTGATTTTGATTGGAGGATAACATTTTAAGAGTTAGCGAGACAAAAAAAGCTTAAAATCTTGGCAAACTTTATGCTCTTATTACCGACGGTAACGCGCGTTGCACACCAACGCGTACGCGCGCACGCAGTGACAAATAAATGGAACGCCGCTTGACCAATCACGTATTAGAGTCCCTGGCGTGCAATGGTACAAATCGGATGGCACCAAAAATGCACGGTGGATGGTACAAATTTCAACGGTTGTGACGTAAGCCATGAATTGGTCTATTTATCACATATCACGTGACATACAATCCTCCAATCAAATGACAAGGATCTACTAAGGTGATATATAATATAGTGTATGATATGTGGATCAGTTTGAGGAAACATCATGTAAGAATCGTTCGTACTTCTATTTCGTTCTTTCGGTCTATTAAAGATAAAAACTTATTGTGTTTTTTTTTTAAATACCGTGGTCGTTTTTCACTGTTTTCTCAAAAAATGGGCACCATACGGGACTGGGAATTTCACAGATGACTGTTACTGTATCTTTCTTGATAGTCTTGCCCATGAATCTGTATTTCTTTGTCAAGAACCAAAGTATGATATTACCTTTAATACATTTATTTATTTTGTTCATTCTCAATAATATGGCTTTTAATTTTCTTTATTTCCTGACCAGATATCAATGAATGTGGCAGCAATCCCTGTTTGAATAATGGCGTGTGTGTGGATATGGTTGGCTTTTATACTTGTGTATGTGCAAGTGGTTTCACTGGAGTCAACTGTGCAGATAGCGGTAAGTAGATCTCACATGTCTTTAAAATCACATTAAAGGTATAATACATGATTGGTAAAGGTCACAGAACAGCACTCACACTTTGTCTGATCAAACATGTACATGAAGTAATAAACCTGTGAAAATTTGAGCTCAATCCGACATCTGAGTCATGAGAAAATAGCAAAACCTGACTCAATTTTCTTTTAAAACATAAAGAGTGGTTTTGATCTTACCCCGAGATGAAATCTGTTTTCGGTCGTTGTTTGACTAATTTCTGGATAAATACACCATTTCAGGTGGAAATATTTTAACGGTCGCGATAATTGTATTTTGGCTGTTTTGTTTAGCTCATCGCTTGTAAATCTTATTGAATTATCAGTATTACAGATGTTTAAACTCCTGTCTGCACTGGACTTTTTTTTCCTGGGGTTTCACTGAGCCGATGGGTAAATGAAAAATGGGCAAATATTACTGGTGTCCGCACTTGGACGTTCGACTCGGGTAACTTAACCGTGTACGCATGGAAGAATTACTGAGCTGACAATACTAGGCTCATGCAGGTACCCGACTCGCACTGTCCGCACTGGACTTTTTGTCTCGGGTAAAGTGTCTCAGGAATTCTTCCTGGGCAGAAGTTGGCCGGTAGAAATATCCGCGTGGGTCGGGAATAGTAACTGAGAGGTAGACTTCCTGAGACGTCCGCACTGGACTTAAAATGGGTGAAGTACCCAGCGTCTCGGTAACTTTGCCCCCGAAAAGTTCAGTGTGGACAGGGCTTAAAATGTATTTTGTAGCACTGTATTAAACAAAAGCATCAGAGTACATCTTTATGGATATACATTGACCAACATCTTTCCCCATTTTTCTTTCTACAGATCCTAATAATGCTCAGCAGAGTGGCGGTACCAGCACTGATGATAACTCCGGGTCATTAAGCATCGGATGGATCATACTGATTGTCATTATGGGGGTCTTATTGCTGCTACTGCTGGTGTTTGTTGTAGCTAGATCATGGAAGAAATATGATGACAGGTTAGTCTCCAGAATTGTTTGTTTGTTTCAGAGATGCCACTTTTCAGATTTTAGCCTGAATTCAGGTTTTTTCCTAAGAAATTTGACAAGTATATAGTCCTTGATTTTGTCTGAAACATCCAGAAAACACATTTTTTTTGTAAGGGGGTATTAAAGGGTAGTTTCAGGTTTTTCTGGGCGGTGGAAAGGTGTGTCAGAATTTTTTATGAAATTCTGGTGGCATCTCTGTTGTTTGTTGGGGTGTTTGTTTGTTTATTTGTCTAGGTTTATTATTTTTTTTGGGGGGGGGGCTTTGCTATTGCTTGTCCAGTGTCTAGGTGTCTGTCCTTGCTTTCTTTGTTTGTTTGCTAATTTGTTTGTTTGTTTGTTTGTTTGTTTGTTTTTGTTTAATTCTGTCTCTTTGTCCGGCTTGCATATCACCCAAAAGGTAACAGGTCAACTCGCCTCCTAGCCGACTCCCCTCTTACCAACTCGCCCCTTACCAACTCAGCAAGTTGGCTTGGGGGCAAGTTGGCCTGGGGGTGAGTTGGCCAGGGGGCGAGTTGGTAAGGGGCGAGGCGGTATTGGGCGAGTCGGCCAGGGGGCGAGTTGGCAAGGGGCGAGTCGGCCAGGGGGCGAGTTGGCAAGGGGCGAGTCGGTAATGGGCGTGTTGGCCAGGGGGCGAGTTGGTAAGGGGCGAGGCGGTATTGGGCAGGTCGGCCAGGGGGCGAGTTGGTAAGGGGCGAGGCGGTATTGGGCAGGTCGGCCAGGGGGCGAGTTGGTAAGGGGCGAGTCGGCCAGGGGGCGAGTTGACCTGTAATCACCCATAATATAGATACTTTGTTCACAATCCTCCATCTTTTTCTTGTTTTGAAACGCAGATATTCGGAAGATAAATCAGAGATTTTGAGTGATTATGACGACAATTTAAGATACAGAGAGAATCGTGAGATGGAAATGGGAAACATCCTGTTACCTCCATCAGGGTAAGGACAATTATGACCCCAGGGGCCAATTACATAGAGCTGCTTAAGCACAAAATTTGCTTAAGCATGAAAAGCCTTCCTTGATCAAACAGGATTACCGACCAAATCTTCATGTGATGTTGCTTTTGACTTGTATTTGGCCATTGTTTGCTGAGCAGAACATTCACAAGGAGTTTTGGCCGGCATACTGATTTTATTTACCAAGGTTTTTGGTGCTTAAGCAAATTTTGGTGCTTAAGCAGCTTTAAGAAACTGGCTCCTGGTCACCATGTACAGTAAAGGGCTTAGGTGGCAAGGCACTGGCCTCTCACCAATGTGGCCCGGGTTCGAATCCGGCCTGGGTCATATGTGAGTAGAGTTGTGCGTTGGTTCTCTCCTATGCTACGAGGGTTTTTCTCTAGGTGATCCGGTTTTCCTCCCTCCACACAAATCAAACACTTTCGATCTCAGGCTGTGCTCCGTGATCATATATGGGTTGATGTGGCTGGCAGCCAAGGGCGCCTATGAAAGCCTGCTACTCAATCACGTTGTAGCTGCATCCTTCGCAATTCAGCACCCCAGCTACCAGTATTAGGATGATTAGCCTCACAAATTATTATCATGTTTGTTTTTTCTTCCTGACATAGATCCAGTAATGTTGTACACGTCAACACAAGGGATGAACCTTGGCCAGTAAGTACAGATGAGATGCCTACAAGTAACATTTGAGAGCCAAAAATCACCTTTCATTCTCAACTTTTTTTTAACTTAACCATTTCTATTTGTAGTCATTCTTTTAAATTAACAATCATTATCATAAATACACAATTTACTAACTGGGGCCAATTTCATGGTGCTGCTAAGCACAAAAATTTGTTCAGCACAAAAATGTCTTGCCCAATAAAACAAACCACAGTTAGAAATTTCATTTGATGTTCATTATCTCTCAACAACAGCCAAAGAACAATCACAAGCGATACACAACACATGGATATTTGGTTGTTAACGCTGTTTTTATTAAGACTGAAATGTCATGCTTAGCAAATTGTTGTGCTAAGCAGCGCCGTGAATTTGGCCCCTGTTTATAAGTTATATCAGTTCATGGATACTAAGATGTATTAATTCTTAGAAATACTAATATCATTAGGGTCATATTACAGTGTTGCATTGTACTACCTCTTTTAATGATCATTGATACATTTTGCTTATAGAAATAATACTCTTAAAGAGGATGTTTAACACTCAACAAACCTTGCTTTATTTGTAAAGAACTATTCTCTTTAAATTACTTGACATGAGAAAAAAAAGAGTGTTTTTGGATGATTTTTCTCTCGGCCCCCAAGCTCCCCAAAATTAAGATTCTCTGAGTTTCGTCAATGGGGGCAGCAGACAAATCTTTGTGATTTTGTGACACCATAAATGGGAGCCTTTTATGGGGTGCATTCGTTTAGCTAACACGGGTCAGCCCTTACTGGGAAAAGTCGTTCTATATTGCACAAAACAAACAAGAAAATGGGGACGAGGTTGACTGGTGTCGACCGTGTTAGCTAAACAAATGCACCCTATTAACAGTGCAAATCACACAGATTTGTCTGCTGCCCCCATTGACGAAATTCTGAATTTTTGGGAGCTTGTGGGTTGAGAATGTTGAGAGAAAAATCATCAAAAAAAGACTCTCTTTCTGTGTTCAGTGTGAGAAAAATTTTTTTTTTCACATGTCAAGTAATTTCAGGATTATAGTTCTAACAAATAAAATGAGGTTTGTTGAGTGTTGAACATCATCTTTAAATGGCGGCCATTATATCATAGTGCTCCATGGTTATTGATATTTTGCAGAGTACATGTAGTTAATTTTACCACTTATGATGTAAGTGTTTTCATTAGTTTGTTTATTGTTATCAGTGTGCGATATTAATTTGTTCTTGCATATTGTAACAAATCATTACATCCATCTTTTCCATATTTTTCATCAATATTGAACATTTATCATTATTTTAGTTCAGTTTGTATGAACAAACTTGGTGGAAATTTTGTTTGATATTACTAATTAGCACTTGTTTGTTTTTCGCTTTTCGTTCCTTTTTTTAGTTTTAAAGTCAGATGTTTCAATACGTGCGATTCACAGTAGTCCACCACTATGAGTTTGCAACGCATTGGCCAATCACAATGCGCGGAATTAATTTTGTTGACAAACTGCGCATGTTGAAAGATATGCAGTTTGTCGACAAATTGCCCAATGCGTTGCAAACTCATGGTGGCGCACTATTGTGAAACGCCCAAACATTTTGATCGTTCATTGTATTTGATGTTTTGATTTTGTTACATAAGATGAAATGTTTAATTTAAGCTGTAAATACTTTTATGTTTCTGTTCAGCGATAAAATAGATTAATTTATTGGTGCAGAGATATTTCTGTGAAGTGTTTTCATGGAAAATGAAAACCATGACATGATCTCTACTTTGATATTGATAACATTTAACCAGTGGATTAAATGTTAAGCGGATTTTAAAACCAATTAGTTCTTGTCATCATAATTTCATAATATTCACAAATTATTACTTAAAAAAGATTATTACTTTAAAAAAAATTACTTTTCCGACTTCCATTTTTGTGCAATATTTCCTGTGAAGTTTTAAAATGTAAACTCATTAATTATGTCATTGAACAAAGAAAAATTTTCTGGAGCGGGATTCGAACCTGTGACCCCGGAATATCGTACGTTTTCAATAATTCAAAATTAATATATTCGATCAGTTTCCATTGTGGTTATTTGATGATCAAATCAATAATCATGTTTAGATTCCGTAGTGTCTGATCTAAGCAGGATCTTCTCTTGAAAGCTTGAAGAAAGATCCTATTAGGATCAAAACGTCTGAATTTCCTTTAAAGCATTCAGAATTTCAGGTCATTATATCATTGCAATCACTTGTATAAATTATTATTAACATTTGTGTATTCTTTCAATAATTTGGTCAGTTTTAATTTGAAAGTATGACGTCAGGATGTCCTGAATAAATGAATTGTACAAATTATATTCCTCTCCATAGAACAGTTAGGTTTATTCTGTCTGTAATTCAACAATTACGTGTACATATTGAAAGGTTGCAGGACTTAAAAAATCTACTTACTAAAATCTCTGGTTTTGCTGCAGATGTATTCTTCTTCACATTTTTTCAAACGGTGTCTCTTTTTTTTCGTCTTTTCGTTTTCTCCTTGTTTCCTTTTCAAACCGTACACCGGCCTGTTTTTAAAGTCACTATCAAAACACAAAGGATAAAAAGGAGCTGTTCTGTTGAAGTTATTGGAAATCTGATCCAATGAAAGTTTGAACAAAAAAAAGAAAGATTGCAATTTAAAACTGTCTGATTCACTTTGTCGTACTTCACTGTACTTCAATGTGCCTAGGCCTCAAACAAAGATGGCTGCCGCGCCGACCGTAATCGTCTGGTTTTTGGTCGTAAAACATAATTTTTCATCTAAACACTGGCGTAACTAGGATGGGGTAACAGGGCACTTGCCATGGGCTCTACTTCTTAGGGGCGCAAAAACACAAAGGCAAAAAAAGGGGAGCTGTTTTGTCGAAGTTATTGGAAATCTAATCCGATTAAGTTTGAACAAAGAAAGGAAAATGTCAATTTCAAATTGTCTGATTTTCTTTTGTCATTGGCATTGCCCCGGGTGCCGTTTTCAGTAGTTACGCCACTAATCTAAAGGAATGATCTTGAGAACAAATAAATAAGTTGCATTTCATCCTTTAGGCTACATTCTGAGAAGAGATGGAGTGATTTCCAAGCCGATTTTTGATGTTTTTGGATTCTCTGGGGAGGCCATGGCGGTCTATTTTTAAGTCACAATCCTCGTTATAATTACATGTGTAAAAAGTTGTTACATTGAACACATACTTAAGGGCCCGGCAGAAGTTCGACGTTTGGATGGCTGCACAGGAATGTTTTTATCACAACTTGGAAACGTTGATGGTTTATTTTTTCGTTCCACTTCATGGTGTTTGGAAAGCATAGTCCCAGATTATGTAAACATTCGTGAAAGGTTGTCCCTATCAATATCCATCATGTAAACAATGTAAACCCGAACCAATCACACAGTTACTCCTACTCCAGTCACAGACTACTCCAAGTGGAAAGTTTGGAAACCGCAACAAATTGTTTTATTGTATTGGGAGTGTTGACCCAGAAATTTTTTCACGTCGTCGCCAAAGCCGTGGGTGGAAAAAGAAACGAGTTAATGCACTTTTATGATCGATTCAGTTTCGGTGAATCGTTTCGGTCCAGTGCATGCTGTGAAAAAAAATTGCTTGGTGAGAATGAGAAACAATTAATTCCAAGGTTTTTAGACAGGGACTGTTAAAAAAATAAACAGGGATTAGGCCCTACGCCGTGGCTATTTATCGATTTGTTCTCCCCGAGTTAAAGGATAGGCCTAATACATGATTGGTAAAGGTCACAGAACAGCACTCACACTTTGTCTGATCCAGCATGTACATGAAATAATAAACCTGTGAAAATTTATTTCTCAATCGGACATCTTAGTCACGAGAAAAGTGCGAAAACTTGACTCAATTTTTCTTATAAAAACATAAAGAATGGTTTTGATCTTATTTTGATCAAAACTGTTTTCGGTCTTTGTTTTACAAATTACATGTACTGGATAACTTTCACCATTTCAGACGGAAATATTTTAACGGTATGTTTCTACCATCGCCATCTTTATACCCTGTAAGTTATAGGTAAATCTATGAAGATTTCTGTTTCGGTATGCTACCAAAGTATGATACTACATGTACCTTTAAAATGAATAAGTTTATCAAACCAGCTTATCAAACATGGAATCCGTGACAGTCTGTAATGGTCGAACTACCAGAATAAAGAATAGGAAACTCTGTTGTACCATACATAGCAAGGAACAGAAAATGACATTTCTCATGGGCATCGTACCGTAACATGTAAAGGAAAGTTTGATTCGCTTCAAATGAAAAAAATAACACGGCCGACCTGCACTACCCAATGATCTCATCGTTAAGCATTGCTTGTTGTATTGTTCAACTATCCAAATCCAAACATGGTGGGCCTAGTGAAAGGGTATTTTTCTCTCTTACAAGGTAAAGCAATGGATGCTGGGAACGGTCTACAGCTAACACAAGCCCTTTCTTCCAGACACGCTCCACTGATTTCAAGGTATCCTATTCAAATCAGTCGTCATTATGACTGTAGGTGGGATAGCCTTTGGTTCTCTTGTAACATTGACGTTAGAATAGGTTTGTGTTGTTTGGATCAAATGCCAGGCTTGCTATGCTACGGGTGTGGATTTTAAAATAATTATTGTACGTAGGCAGGCTGAATTAGAACGCCACAAAGTTGAAGCTTAATGGTTATTTTACTTCCCACTACTGGAATTCAGATTATTTCCTCCAGAGCCAATCTTGGAAAATAATTTCTTCTACTGAGGCCGAATGGTGACGGTTTGAATGTTGTTATCATCTGGTACTTGTGGATTATTCTACCGAAGATGATGGGACGATTACTGCTGGCGGTAGTCGTGTTTACGACTTTATTGACACAAGAAACATTGGCAATTAACGGTAAGTTGTGTCACTTTGTTGTTAATTGACAGACGTATACATGTGTGAGGCGGTACATGCAGTACAGGTGCCATGATGATAATCACTTTGCAGCTATTTACTGTATTAGGAAGTCATGGCGTACTTCAATATTTCTTCTGACAAAACATGAAATGTTGACAAGTTTTGTATTTTAATTATGTTTAAATATCATTGGAATGGTTTCAAATCTTAAAGGTAATATCATACTTTGGTTTTTGTCAAAGAAATACAGATTCATGGCCAAAAATATCAAGGAAGATAAAGTACGTAACAGTCATCTGTGAAAATTTCAGTCCCATATACGGTGCACACTTTTTGAGAAAACAGTGAAAACGGCCACAGTGTTTCTTGAGTCTTTTCTCTTTTACTTTTGATCTTTAAAAGATCAACAAAAATGTTGGTTACTGGTTTTACTCTAGTGGATAAGTACAGCATTTCAGGCTGACATATTTTAGCGGTATGTTTCTACCATCACCATCTTTATACCCTGTAAGTTATAGGTAAATCTGTATAGATTTCTGTTTCGGTATGCTACCAAAGTATGATAGTACCTTTAATATACCTGCACGGTCCTGCTCACCATTATACTAATAATTATAGTGGTGATGTTCGCTGCAGTATAGGACTGTTTTGACAATTTCTTACTGAGCTTATTTGTTGAGAAAAAACATGGAACCTATTTATACTGTACATTGAGGCGTACATAAAATGGGATTAGGATTTTCTACTTATTTTATACGACATTGGTAACATAAAGTAAATTCACAGATTTACTTATAACTTTTAAGGTATGAAAACGGTGCTAAAATATTTCTGCCTGTATTTATCCAGAAAGAGTAAAACCAAACACCAACAACATGTTTGATCTTGACAAGATAAGAAATCCTTCTTTATGTTTTAAGTCAGGTTTTCACTATTTTCTCGGGACTCAGATGTCTGATTGAGCTTAAATGTTCACAGGCTCATTATTTTACGTAGGCCTACATGCTGGATTAGACGAACTTCGTCTGACGAAGTGTGAGTGCTGTTCTGTCACCTTTACTAACGTTGTGCCCTTTGGGGTATTAATTACCGAAATTTAGGACTATCCAATTAAGTGTAGGCTGCGGAACTATAACTTTTCCTTAGTGCATTTTCGCTACATAGGCTCGAAGTCGAAGCAAGATTGGTTACATATATTGGCCTACACATACATGTATATGTACATTTATGTTCCCAGACAGTAGTCGGGGGCGAATACTAGGGGGCGTGGCCCCATGCCCCATTTTCTTCAAGCAGCCCCCCCCCCCCCAAAAAAAAAAAAAAAAAAAAGAAAGAGGAAAAAACAATGTATGGCGGAGAGAAAGACTCAGCAAAGAGGAGAAGGGGAGGGGAGACAAATTTAGTTAGCTTTGATCGCCCCGAAATGCAACTGTTGATGCTATTGAATCGGAAAATCCTGGACCCTCTCCTGGTTGTATAACTAAATAATTATATCCTAAGTCGTTAAAGGTAGTATCATACTTTGGAAAGAAACCAAAACAGAAATGTTCACAGATTTACATATAACTTACAGGGTATGAAGATGGTGGTGATAGAAACATACCGTTAAAATTGTTCCGCCTGAAATTGTGTATTTATCCAGAAATTAGTCAAACAACGACCGAAAATCTTTTTGATCTTTTAAAAGATCAAAAATAAAAGAGAAAAGACTTAAGAAATACTGTGGCTGTTTTCACTGTTTTCTCAAAAAGTGGGCACCGTATGGGACTGTAATTTTCACAGATGACTATTACTGTATCTGTCTTGATATTTTTGCCCATGAATCTGTATTTCTTTGATAAAAACCAAAGTATGATATTACCTTTAAGAAAAACATTTAACTTTCACGTTGACGTTATGGAAATGTAGGCCTACTATGTGTCCTTCATTATTTTGTAATATAATTTCAACGTTTCCGTTCATCTACTGAATCACATTTGAACCAATGGCAGTTCCAACCATGCATGAACAAATTGGCGGTCATTTTCACTGCCGTGACCAACACAAAGTTCAATTGACATTGACCCCCTGTAGTGACCCTGAGTAGGCCCGATACCCCACCCTGAAATTTACACGCGGCATTGTGGTCCTTTATTTTCTTCCACGCCATTTTTTTTTTCGGTGGGACTTTTAGGAAAAAAATTGGGTCTACTTAAGTTTTGGTATTTTTTTAATATGAAAAACCAAATAACATTTTTAAATTGACACAAAATCCAGTCAGACACTCCCAAAGACAAAATAATTTGTCGTTTAAAGTTGGTATCATACTCTGGTAGCATTATACCGAAACAGAAATCTTCACATATTTACCTATAACTTACAGGGTATAATATATGGTGATGGTAGAAACATACCATTAATTATTTCCTGCATAAAATGCAGTATTCATCCAGAAAAAGAGTCAAACCAATAACCAACATTATTTTTGATCTTTGAACAGACTTAAGAAATACTGTGGCCATTTTTCTCTGTTTTCTCAAAAAGTGGGCAACGTTTGGGACTGAAATTTTCACAGATGACTGTTACTGTATCTTCCTTGATATTTTTGCCCATGAATCTGTATTTCTTTGACAAAAACCAAAGTATGATATACTACCTTTAAATAATTCATCTTTCATCCATTGTAAAATGATGATGTCCCCTTAGCATAGAGAGAAAGTGGTTTGTTATCATTCATAATGCTGCCTACAGTACAAATACGTAATCCATTGAATACAATGGGTCTGTTGATTTGGGGGCTGTAGTGAGGGCGTGCCCAGTTAACGTGAACCGCTATATAATAATAATAGCACACGGTATACTTGACTCATGCATAATTACATAAAATAGTCAATACTTCATATCATTACACGCAGTGATCAAAAACCAGTGGGTGTTGATATTGCAACCGCATACCAAGGCCATTATGAGACTTGTCATTGTCAAGTGAAGATAATGGAGGCGGGAGAAATGTGTATGAATTTTATTTTCGTCTAATCGAAGAAGGAACATAGCCTATTGATTTAGTGGAAGACATGTGATGCTTTGGGTCTATACTGGAAGCAATGTAGGCCTATGCATCCATCACTAAGGCAGTACATCTCAGCCGTGTATGAAGATTATGA